>OY757904.1:129874698-130414698 GCA_963585895.1 Sepioteuthis lessoniana | reverse complement strand
TAAAGGAATTTTTTTTAAATTAAGAAACTGCGGGCATATCTTTTTCCAAGCTAAAGATAGAAATGTTTTTTGGGGGGCAAATTTAGCTAAATATCACTGATAAGCTTTGATCAGAAAAGGAAAAAATGTCAGGGATGGGGCTAGGCATTTAATCAAAATTTTGAACATATTGGATATCTTCATCTTAATCCTTCATAATTGGAAATTCACAGAGGCATTTCTACCATTGCTTATCAGACTATGGAATCCTTAGTAGAAATGGAATGTTTTCACCTACTTTAAAAAAAAAAAAAATTGATTTATCTTTTAGACTAAATCACTTAGCAATATAATAAACTGATCTAGTAGGAAATTTCTGAAGTGATGAATTAATACTTGATATAACAATAATTGTGTTTCTAAATGATTTTTTCTCAATGCACTTAAAAACCTGCCTTTGGTTGCAAATAAGATTAGCAGCAAGTCACATTCAGTTTACAGAATTCATATTGCATAAAATAAAAGATTAGGTGAAGTACTGTATAACTAGCCTTGAATATAAAATATAATGTTTCAAGTAAGTATGAATGCAGAATATACACTTAGTAAGTTGCAAATTGTCTTATCCTATAAGTCTATGCATTTTAATTCTGTTTAATTTAAGTTAGCTCTCTTAAGAAATTTTTGGAACTTTATGTTCCATAAACTCAGTATATTGTATATATCATTGCATTTACAAATAAAATCTATATTAAGAAATCATAATGGCCATGAATGTTGACCTCACACTATTATTATTAATTTTCAAACTGGATTTTAAATTTCTTTCTTCTTTAAGTTAAAGTATTTTAAGACTATTGGACTGAAAAACATGCTATTTTTGTTTTAATATGGCAACACTTAAAAGTCTAGAAATTGGATTGTAAAATATAAATTTTAAAATGATTATTAAAAGTAAGTATACAAGTATCGTAAAGTTAAACAGATTATTCAAATGAAAACGATTTAGTAATTGAATATTTCTAAACATATGTCCTCGCAGAAAACTGCATCCAGTGACCAGGCTTCACTTCTGGTGCTTTAGGTAGTATGGAGAACTCCTTCATGACCATTACTCTCAGAACCACTCTGACCCAGATGGGAAGTACTTGTTAGGGTCCCATTTGATCATTTGTTTACATACAGTTATATAAAGTATTCCTTTCAACTGGCTATTGGCCTAATGAGTAGAGTGTTTGCCAATGGTCTGGGAGACCAGGGTTCAATCCCATGTCGAGTCATACCAAAGACTCAAAAAATCGTATTTGATGCCACCTTGCTTAGCACTCAGTATTATAAGGTAAGAATCAAGGGTAAAGTCGAGCAATTCAGGGAATGGAATAGCACCCTTCCCTACACCTTGGTGTAATAGCTATTGAAAAAGGAGCTTTCAGGTCACCCTTGACTAAGATCACCAACTTTACTTTTATATGGCTTAAAGTAAGTACCCCTATTTTATAATCATTTATTTGCACACTTATATGGCTTAAAGTAAGTACTCCTATTTTATAATCATTTATTTGCACACTTATATAATTACAAGTATTCCTTTCTAATAGCAATAATTTGCAAGCCTTTACATAGTTTCAAGTAGATAATCATAATAATCCTTAGTATACAATTACAGCTTCAACTCCTTTTAATACAAACAATTTTCACACTGTTATACTTGAAAATATTTCTTTGAACTACAGACAGAACCTTAGCAAGTTATACCACTTTAGATCAATGTAGATGTCTATATAAGAGTAATGGCAATGAAGGGGGAGATTTCACACTCCCCAGAGACCCACAACTGGAGCTTTACCACTGGATGTAGTTTAGTATCTAAACTAGGATACCCCTTTTTGTGGTGGTGGATAGGGATCTTACCCTCTGCAGGAAATACAGTTATCATATTCCAAGACCCAAGAGTTATTTATGTTTTAATCATCATGAAAAATTATTATATATTGGTTTAACTTTTACTCAAAAAAAGCTTTGTTTTAAAAGAATGAAAAATTTATGTGTTTATTTCACAGATTTTTTAAATGTTCAAATTTAAGATCTAAATGAAGACCGGTTAACAGTTGAGGAATTTATATAATAAAGTGATGGTCTCTAGAGTTCAAGACTTTGTCAAAATAACTTGGTGCCAATTCTTCATACTTTTATATCAGCAAATTGAACACCTTTTAATCAGCAGTTTTTTGCCAAACACAAGATTGTACAACTGTAGCACCCTCTATACTCACTAGATTTAGCTTTGCTTGATTTTTTTTCTTGCTTCTGAAACTGACAATTCATCTCAAGTGTAAGATTTGAGGATGCAGCGGACATTAACTAAAATATTATGGTGCAGCTTCACACCATATCAAATGACAAATTTCAGGTGTGTTTCAGTAAATAAAAAATTCACCAGAAAAATATGGTGAATTCTAAGGAAACTATTTTGAAGAAAAAACACATTTTGTTCATTGCTCATTTACATCTTGCTAAATAAGGCTCACTGGGCCATTGGCCTAATGAGTAGAGTGTTCGCCAATAGTCCGGGAGGCCAGGGTTCACTCCCAGGTTGAGTCATACCAAAGACTCAGAAAATGGTACTTGATGCTGATTTGTTTAACACTCAGCCCTATAAGGAAATGATCAATGGTAAAATGGAGCAATCCTGGGAATGGAGTAGAACCCTCCCCGACACCTCAGTGTAGTAGCTATTGAAAATGGAGCCTTTGGGTCACCCTCGACTAAGGTATATATAAAAACAGCCCCAAAACAATTTCTCATTATAGAGTATTATGTGTTAGGACTCATAGTGAAAACAAAAAAATTTAAATGTTTGAATAGATAAATAAATCTTATTGTTGTTTACTAAGATTAGCTTAATTAGGACACAAGACTGGAAATATGGAGCACCAAGTGAGAATCAAACTCACTAAAAATAGTCTGGTAATACAGCTTTGTAACCATGACACCATATTAAGTGCTCACAAGAAATATTTCACTCATTCAAATTTAGAAAATTTTTTGTTAGTAAAACAAGGAAACTTTACTTATAAGATAATTTTAAAAATTTAATGGTTGAAATTTCTGTTAGATTTATTTTTTATAATAACGGTTACCATGTGTAAACTTTCAGTGGGAATTCTTAAAAGACAGCAATGTTAGTAAAATAACTCCTTGTGATCAATGTCTTGTACTCTTTCCTGAGTATATAGACAGGTACTTAAAGTAATTATATCAATATTTTTAAAAATATTCCATCACCAAAATGAAAACTATTAAATTTATGTATTCATTATTAATATCATCATCATTATTTGTTGGGCAAGGACACATGGTGCAGGGGTTTAAGACATTTACTTGGAAGGTGCTTCTGAGTGAAATCATCTGGAGGTTGCAGGTTCAATCCCAACTACAGACAAGAATAACAAGGAATATTTACTATAACTTGACACTTGTACTCATTTATGGGTAACAGAATTAATAAAGGGTTTGGTTCAAGATTCTGTGTAGGCTCCTGAGTTCAACATGAAATACCTGAAGAAATCTGAAGGATATATTGGTTGAAACTTTGTAAGTATAACAATAAAGATGAGGACAATAGTCCAAATATTCTAAGAGATAAAAATCATCATGAGTATTCATTGTTACTGATAACATGGATTCCTTTGACTCTCTTTTACCATCCATTCCTATTATTCATCACTTTTGGCAGGTCCTCGAGACTGCATCCAGTGCCTGCACAGAGCTGATAAATACAAGTTTTTACTAGTCAGCCAACACTGGTGAGTCCATGTGTAGGAGCCTACTGGTGAATATCATCGTTAAGTTCATGCCTGCTTCTTCAGCAGTGTTCAGCATGTCTTATTTGTCTTAGTTGGATAATTTTTGAGGTGGGAAGTAAGTGGCTGTACAGCAGCAATTTTGTTGGGTGCTGCTTCCAGTATTATTCTAAACAACATGCAGCATTCTTGTGTAGTTCCCAGCTAACTTTTGTTCAAAATGTTTCCTTAAAGTCCAGGTGGTGGAGTCATAATAATTCTGACACAGCTACAGTTAAGTAGAATTCCCTTTTTATTTTAAATTTCCGTATTGGAAATAACATTTTAAAAGTGGTTCATGCCTTTTATGACATTGCTTTCAGTACATTAGATATTCCTGTTGAGGTATGTAAAATGGTCTACTAATTAAAGAGAAATGTCATTTAATGTGGACAATCCAGTTGGCTGAAGCTGTTCAATACACTGACTGCATCTCTTCAGAGTGGTAACCCCTCCCCCAAATAGTGTCTTGGATATGACACTAAACAATCTGATGGTGAGGCTCCAGTCTTAGAGCTTTGGAGAATTTAGAGTACCATTTCATTGCCCTTGTTTCCAAGTCCACTCTGGCCTGGAGTGGTATCATTTAACAGTCCTATTTATGGGTCAAATAGAACTGTTTGACATTTAAACTGTGTCCAAACAAATGACCTATGCTAAATTAAAGTGTTAGAAATAGAACTGTTTGATCATTTAACTGTTTGTAAACAAATTACTAATGTTTAATTGAATTGTTAGATCAATAGCAGTTTTTGTACCATTTAACTGTTCCAAAGAAATGATTAATAGTAAACAGAAATATTCATGTTGGATAGAAATACTTGAAACCATTTAACTGTGAGCAAAAAATGAACTCAGACTCATTTAAAATTGTTATCAACAAAATATATTTACAAATCATATTTAATATATATGTATGAAGAGGATTTGACATTAAATAACCTACAACAGTTGATATGCCATAAAACCAAGTCAAAGCAAACCATCATTTAATGTGGTGAGGGCACAATCTTGCTTAAAAACCTATGAACTGCTCCTCAGTCATATATTTCCAGAAATAGTGATTACTTAAATACCATAAATTCTGGCATACAAGTTGACTTTTTAAGCTTGAAAAAATCTCTACTAAACTAGGTATTGTCTTAGACAACCGGGCTAAAGTCCAAACATTTTCCCATGGAGTGGTCAATCAATGGGTCAGTACTCCTAACAATTGATATAGACCACTTAACAAAATTCTAGCAAACTGCCACAAACATTTCCAACTTAAACTCGGGGTTGATGAACATATCTAACAAATTAACAAAAAGAATGATATAAAACTGTAAAAATTAATATAAAACTGTAAAAGAAATTAAGTATTATTGATGCTATATCATACACTGTTTCAACTTCTGATTCACTGACTGTAATCAAAAACCAAAACATCCCAGCATCCAGCCAACTTGTCAAACAACTATTTGAGTTATCTCAGGAATTTCATGGTTGCACAATAGATTGTGAATTCATATGAATATAAGCTTTAATATGTAAGATTTGCATTTTTAAATATTCTACCAGTTGCCTACTGTTTTGCGGGTGGCTGTGGGCGTTTAACCTATACAGCAAGTATATATGCCATATTGACTTGTACATTGCAATTTATAGTAATTAATTTTCATATCCGAAAAAAGTTTCTGCTACTTGTCGATTCAAAAAAAGGGTAAGCATTTAAAAAAATTTTTTTTTTAAAGAATACATTCAGAGATTTGGTCATGATTTTAAAATTTGTGCTTTATTAAGGTTATAAAAATAACTACAATTATGCTTTTAAGTAGTTCAGAAAAAGTCTCACACATGCCACAAGGCTACAGGTTATCTGCCTAAATTTTTATGAGAAGCAAAGACAGATCATTAATTGTACAGTAAGTTTGAGAGAGAAATTAAGAAGTGAAACATTGTTATTTTTGCTGAATTTTTTTATTTTATTCGATAGGAAATCATTCAAGAGTTAAAAGTAATAAATAAATTGATGATTGATAAAATGAGCTCTTTCTCTACGTGCCACAAAAGTACCATATTTTGTGGCTTATAAGATGCGCTTTTTTTCAAAAAAAATATCACTGAAAATTCACCTGCATCTTATATAAGGTTATGGAACAGCTTTAGGTTACTGACTAGTGCAGTTGATGTGCTACAGTGGCTCTTATATTTAACTGCAAACATCAATAAGGTAATGATCACTTCTACACCATGGCGAATCTTTTCTAAGGTAACAATCTATGACAGTAGTACTTTCTGGTACTTCATATAAAATAAAACTGTGCTTAACAATGCTTAACTATGCATGTACTTAAAACAAACCTCTTATGATTTTTGAGATGTAAAATATTGAGATTTAATAAGGATCTGAATACATGCGTGGTGAAAGGGATAACTTACCCCCTTGGGCAAAGTGTGTGAAAATGTGTCTAGCATGCTGGGTTGTTTCGATCGGGGGAAAAATGGCTGCCATCAACACAAGGAATTTATAGAGTGCAGCAGAAGTGAGGCTACACACATGCAGGTTGTGTTCCTACAGAGACAGTACATAAAGAGATGGTTCTGGCACTCTAGGGAAGATGTAAAGGAACAAAGATCTACAATAGCAAGAGGTGAGTGTGATGGAATGAAAATCTACTATAGCAAGAGACGAGTTTGATGGGGCAAAAATCTACTATTGCGAGAGGCGAGTATGATGGGACAAAAATCTACGATAGCAAGAGGCGAGTGTGATGAGGAAAAATCTACATTTGCAAGAGGCAAGTGGGATGAGGCAAAAATTTATTATAGCAAAAAGCGAGTGTGATGGGGAACAAATCTATAATAGCAAGAGGCGAGTGTGATGGAGCAAAAATCTGTGACCACAAGAGATAAGTGTGATGGAACAAAACCTCACAATATAAAACTTTAGTTTGGCCTGATAATGAGGAAGGCTATGAATGTCAGGCCTTCACTTGACATTTGTTGTTTCAACCTGTTTATTTTATTTTTTAAACTGCCTTCCCAAAGTGGAGTGCATCAACTATCAAATAAAGCAAACTCTTCAAAAATAATTAATAGGTTTAGCACTTTAATTTTACAAGAACAAACTTGAACATGAAATCAATAGTGAAAGGCTAGCATCAGATCTAAAAAGTGATGATGAATACAAGCCAGAAATAAATTCGATTATATGGCTGAAAGGTTTAGTCTCACAGATAACATTATTTACCTCCACTGTGAAATCATTATCATTGAACATGCCAAAGATAAAACTATTATTCATAAACTCTTTCCAATTTCTCTCATTTTAAAAATAACATAAAATATCTTCCTTAAACAAATGAAATAACTCAGCTCCCATTTGTATTTCATTATCATGAAGGATTTGCTCAAGGAGCAGATAAATGTTTTAAAAACTTAACAATTGATTATTTGATTTGATCAGTGATAATAATTACTTAAATCCCAATGCATTTCCATATCTTTTTCCTTTGCTTTTATCTTAATAATATGATACAAGTTCCAACTAAATGTGTCAGGAAAGATTTTCTATTTGTTCACCCTTCTCTGAGGTAAATTTGGTTTGCCTAATGTAATAAAACCCATTGCTGAGATGCTATTCAATAAATTTGACAACTGGGCATTTCACCATTGACTACATCATCAGTTTTGGCACTCCAGAAAAAAAATAGCTAATGTTATTAGTGATATGACATGAACAGTCTGGTTTTGTATGTTTTTGAATTGCATTTGGCTCAAAGCCAATGAGGAAAGCTTCTTTGGAATTAAGTGTGGATCTTGATATTACAGTACAAACTTTTTCTTATAAATGCTTTTTAAAGTGGTTTCTTTATCTCATCTTTTGAATATTTTCTCATCACTACAAAGATATATATGGTCCTTTATCTCATCTTTTGAATATTTTCTCATCACTACAAAGATATATTTTTAATGTTTATCCTTTGTATGTATTTACTCAACCCCTCCATCAAAAGATATGACTCATGGTCAATTTTCGAGGGAAGTAAAGCTAGTTTGAATTCCAAGTTTTCTTTCTTCTAGACTGTTTTCTGAATCAAAGTTAAAGAAGCTAGTTTACTCTGCTACTTATCCATAGCTGGAGGCAGAACAGGTTGGTTCATGCCTTTCCCAAGTACATTAGCTTGAACTGAAATACAAACAGCCTCATCCAAGATTTGAACTCAGGTTACCAATTTCATTTCCAGTGATGATAACCATTATATAAAGGATGCCCCATTTATCTTGAGTAAACTGCAAATCTTTTTTTTTTGTTCAACTTGAAGAATTAAACAGTTTTTAGTTTCATTGTTTAATGGCATATCAACTATTATGGGTTATTTAATAACAAAGCCGTCTTTGTAGTAGAACAGCAGTGAGATCATTTTACCCAGTGACATGAAAACTAGTTGCTGCTTTCTGCCAGTCTCCCTTGAGGGACATAACCCCTGGCTTATATGTATTTTCCCTCTTGTCAGGAGTGGGGGCTGATGAAGCCATTGATAATATGAACTTTCTCCTAATTTGGATTTCAATGATTAATTCCACTTCTTCCATAATATTTGACTTCCACTTACTGTTACCCTAAGGGCTGGTCCTTCCTCCTGCTTGGGTTCGGGTTCTATTAATTAATTCTACTCCTTCCGCCTTCACCTCCCAAAAAAGTGGCAGATCTTTTTCTCTTTCCCTGATGACGTCAGTAACCATCAGAAATTTTTCACACTTGAATTTTAGAAAATGTTATCTCAGAATTTTTGTTTCCAACTGAGAATTGTACTCAGTTGACCATCACTATGACAAGCCCTGAGACCTCTGAATTGAACTTGCTTGTCAATTTCACTTTACACAGATTTGTAGACATATCAATTTGCCAGAAATTTCTTTTGTTCTTTCAGTAAAAAAAGTATATATATATTTTTTCGCATTTTCTTTCTCATCATAATAGCATATTCTCAATTTATTCTTTTTAAAATCCTTTTCCATTAATTTTCACTTTTGCAATGTTCTGACTTTATTCTTCTAAAATCCAAAAGTGAAGATTAATGGTAAAAGATTTTTAAAAGAATGAATTGAAAATATCTTATTTTCATGAGAAAGAAAATGTGAAAAAAATATAGTTTTCTTTTTACTCTTTTTATTTGTCTAGGTCTCCGCCCTCTATGTTACTGTAGTATAGTGGCTCGTACCACATGACTTCCAGTATCATGGAAGTATAAAAGACGCCATGCCGTGTCTCTTAAGCTGGAGAGACAAAAGCAGAAGCAGAGAGATAGCTCTGAATGACATCAGTCAGTAGTTAGAACAACTACGAACATAACACCTAAAGCGAAAGACTTATAATACTAGTCTGACTGTACCACTTGAATTAATAAATAATTAACTCTGTTTTACTGTGTATTGTTTCCTTACCATGATACAACAGTTACAAAAAGAAACCATACCAAACCACACTTGCTATGTGTAGGGTAGATTGGCTTGGGGTGGGAACCAGTCTAGGATAAGGTAAACCCTGATTTCAAAACAACGGTGGTCTGCTTAAACCTTGATTTTGTGTTGCATCTTGCCCAGAGCTGTAGGGTTGGGTTAACACATTCATTTAACAAGGAAGTGTACTTTGTATAATTGTTTCTGATGTAGGAATTGAAACCAGTGATCTGATTTCCAATCCTGAAGCTGCTTGTATTTCATTTTTTCCAAATGGCCTTTGAAAAAGCAGGAATCCATCTGTTGTTTCCCCAGCTATGGACAAATAGGAGAGCATATTTAGTTCTTGGGTCTTGGTTAGGCAACCAGTTAAGGAGAATGTAAACTTCAAATTCAAAACAACTGTGGTTTGCTTAAAAACTGACTTTGTGTTACACCCTGTCCGTGGTAGGGTGGGGTAAACACATTCATTGGGCAAGTTTTAAGCAATTGTCATTCTAACTAAAAAGGTTTAAGCAATTGCCATTCAAACTAAAAAGTTTTAAGCAATTGTCGTTCAAACTAAAAAGTTTTAAGCAATTGTTGTTCAAACTAAAAGGTTTTCAACTATCCAACTCTCTTCATGTCCTAGATATGACACTAAATTCTGTCCCATGATGAAGCTTCACTTCCAGTTCTCTAATGACTATCAAGTTACCTCTTCATTGCAATTAATTCCTAATTCACTTTGACCTCGAGTACCTGTTCAGGCCCTATCTGAGGGTCAAATAGATCTATTTGAAAATTGATAGAAATACAGGAAATTGTATAACTGTTGAAACAAATGATTATTATTATCATTAAATAGGAATAGTTAGCTGAAAATATATAGTGGGTTACAAAATATAAGCCTGACCTTTGCATGAAATCCCCTGAAAAGAGTTGATATGCCATAAAATCACTCAACTAATCATCCTAATCTATTCTATGCTTTGGATGCTTGAACTTCTTAATTTTGTTGAATTATGACAAAATTCTACAGTCTTATTTTTGTGTATAATCTATGAAGATAAAGAATTTATTTTGATTTTCATAAAAGAATGGATCTGTAAAAATAAAAACAAAAACAAAAGTGAAAAATTAACTGGTCTAAATAATATTTGTTCTAGTGTGTCTCATTGCTGCTTGTTGCTTTTGCTAACTCAAAAATTAACACTAAAATGAGCAAGGACAGTATTTCTGAGAACACTGAAGTTCAGCTGATAGTAATCCTGAAAGAGAACTTTACCATGTTTTGAATTATGAAAGAGAGAAATGCATGATGTTCCAAAAGAGAGAACATTGAAGGGTATTTGACATCCTGACCCTAGTTAGGTTATGTTTTTGTTAATATTAGATATTTGGATACTTTCCAGACAAACAAGAATTGAAATTGTTTAGTTTCTACTGATTTATTTATTTCCTCAAAATCTCTCAAAGTAACTTGTTATGCAATTTATATGAAAGTGTGAACATAATTAGATCACTAAATTTGATAATTCCACCTTAACTGGAAGACTTAATTTAGAAGAATCTTTATTTGATTTCACATTGAATTCAAATCTAAATCCATTTTATTTGCTAACAATTAAAGAAACCATTCCAAATTTAAAATAAAAATATTATTGAATTGCTATATTTCTACTTTTATAGTTAAATTGAAATGCTATTGATATAATAAACCGATCCTTCACTTTCACTGAGAAAGGGGTTAATTTAATAGCTGAATACAAATCAAAATTGATCCCTGTGAGTTATTTTAAATTTGTTTTTATTTTTGTGATGTGTTAATGATTTTCTTTGATTTTGATAGGGCATTTTTAAAGGTTAATTATTTGTAGTTTCAAGACCTTTTTAAAAATATATTTAAAAAAAAACTGAAAATTGGCCAGGAATAAAGAAACTAGAATTTTATAGAACTTATTCAATATTTTGTTAGGTAAATAATATATGGTAATGGGGAAAAATACTTTCTGAATATTGTAAAGAATATTATTTTTGAAATTCTCGTACATATTAGGTAATAAAAGGAATTAATTTCAAAACTATATTGTCTGATTATTCTTATATAAAATATCAAGTAGTTCTGCTCATATACATATGGGTTACATCAGAAATTCTACCACATTTTAAACCATCATCTGTGTGGTGTAAGTAAACTTTGGCAAATGTTAATGGCAGATCCATCTAGTCTGAACATTAGAATAGGAGATTGCAAAACAGACTTTCTCACCCTCTTGATATTTTCTGGTATTGGCGCACTTGAAGGTATTCCAGATGACTTTCTTTTAACCGATAAACCTGTGGTTGTGAAATTTTCAACCCATAGCAGTAAGGAGTTTCTATTCAGAACAGCAGCATTCCAGTGTAACAGGAAATGACCTTGAAAAGCTGTGTAGCAATTAGAGTTTCAACAGTCTTAAGCAAAACATATCTGTGGCAAACAATCAATGTACACTGCTCCAAGCCATGATCATATGTGGAAAAAAGATAATCAAATATTAGCTTGATGGAGTTCCCTAAGTTCACTTGTGCAACTCACCTGACAGTTTAAAATGTGGGTGGTATTTCTGTCACATATTATGTATGTGCATGTGATAATGTATATTTGTGTATGGGAGTTTGTGTGTGTGTGTGTGTGTGTGTATATACATATATATATTTGTGTATATGTGTGGAGGAAGGAAAAATTTTTTGTGTCCATATGCATATATATATATATGTGTGGGTGTGTGTCCATGTTTGTGTGCATATGTGTGTGTATGTTTGTACATAGATTTACAAATATGTGTATATATGTATATATATATGTTTTTTCATATTTACCAACCCCTCTGCTCAGACAGGATATGACACAAGGTCAATTTTTAAGCGGAGTTTAGCAGGTTTGAATTCAGAGTTTTCCTTCTCCTAGACTAGTTGCCTCACCAAGGGTGTAGAACCTGGTCTGCCCTACTATTTACCCATAGCTGGGGGGAGAATACTTGGATTCATAGCTTTTCCAAGGGTATTAGTGCTATGTGAAATGCAATCGGTCTCGTCCAGGATTTGAACTCGTTTCGCCGTGTCCATTTCCTATAACGATAACAATTACACCACAGGCACCTCCTATATATATATATATATATGTGTGTGTGTGTGTGTTTTTATGTGTGTACATGTATTTACTATTTTCCAAATTATTATAGAAAAAGGGTTTGCCTTTTAGCCTATTTATATCTGTCTCTTTTAGGTGTGGTCAGCCTAATATAACTGATTATCCTTAATCTGAAAGTTGACCTAAGGGCTCTCATTGCAAGGCAGACAATCACTTGTTAGAGGACCAATTCTGTAAGAAATTACCCATAATACCAAATAAGTAGCTACAAGAATTATTTTTTACCAAATAACTTTTGGCAAATGTCAGACTGATCATATTTTTAAAAAATCTATCTTTTTTTTTTCCTAATTGGTGTGTTACATTTACTACCAACTTATTCATTTGAACTCAGGTATGAACAGCCACACATGTATGCACATATATCCTTGATGCAGTAAACAGGAATGCACACTGCATATATGAGTATCTATCAGTTGATATTATGTACAAATCAGCTCTTGCTTTCTGGTCATGGAATCATTAATGGAAATTTTTTTCTGCCAAGGAGTTGTTCTTAGTGCTTCCTATTATTTTGAATTTCAACCTTAGAGCACTATTACTTGGCACCAAATTTTTGGCTAAAAACTTTTTTTTACAAAAAAGAAAATTCTTCAAAATTTGGCCTCTACATAAGTATATATATTTATATGTATATGTTTGTTTGTAATACATACATTCATTCATATCTATCTATCTATATATATAATGAAAAATATTCAGAGGATATATTTTTTTATGTATGATAATGTGCCAATGTGATGTTTCATTTTTTCGGGTGGTGGAGGAGTAATATATATATATATATATGTGTGTGTGTGTGTGAGAAAGATTTAGAATTATTTTTGGTAGATGTTCTTTCTGATTTGAAATACTGATTTCTTCTTTAATGCCAAAGCCATCCTTCTAAAAGAACAGTAGTGTTACTATTTAACCCATAACTGGGAGGATAAGGGGGTTCATACCTTTCCCAACAGTATTTGTCCGAAAGTGAACATAATAGCGCAACTGGAGTTCGAACTCGCTTACTACAATTCCTCAATCCATCACTTTAACCATTACACCACAAGGACACCACCCCTGAAATGCTGGTATTACTAATAATATTGCAGAAACTTAAAAAAAACAATTTCTCTACAAGTCTGTCGCAGCATTAAAAAAATGTCTACTGAAAATTCTATGTTAATATGTTGCTCTTAAGTTGTTCAACTGGGATGAGGAGAAATGGCAAGTGCACTACATGTATTCACTATTATCTTATACAACTCAATACTAAACAATATGGCATGATGCAATTTCTTTCAAGTTTTTTAATAGAAAAGGTCAAATGCTACTCAATTTTTCAATCATGAGCACACTAAAATTTCTCAGCGATAGGCTATTTGAAAAGTTAAGTTTGTTTTTTTTTGTTTCTACATCTTGGATATGATAGGCATGTGTGTACAAAGGAGATCCAAGTTTTGACAAAATTTTTCAATATTGTTGTTTAAGGAAATTTAGTTAATCTTTATGTTTTGAGCTTTGGTTTGTTTTTTTTTTTTCTTTGTGTAATATGGAAGTGTTTTCTGTTCAAATTCTTGGTATTTGGAGGAAGGGGGAATAATGTGTTTTGAGGTGTTGAGAGATGGAACTAGTGTTGGATAGGTGAAATGTAGGTACTTACTTTATTAGAGAAACATTCTCCAAGTAGACATTTAAACTGTCATTCTACATTGGTCATATTGTGGTAACTAGTTGAGGAAGAGATGTTACAATAGATAATGAGGTTAGTTGAACTGAATTCGGAATAATACTGAATTCGGAGAGTTTTATTTTATTGTTAGTATCAGTTGGGTAAATGTTATTTATTATATAATATATATATATATATATATATATATACATATGATATGAATGTAAATGACTGGTCTTTGTATTTGTTACTTTATTATTTGTTCTTCTGAAGAAGGCTTGCTTGGGGCTGATTGTCCCTGGAAAAAATACAGCACCTTCCTAAATTTATTCTATTCAGAAGTCAAACAGTACATAGAAAGACTTGAACCAATCAAAAATAGAACAGGCAGACATGAAGTGTCTGTTGTATTTAATCAAACATATTTAAAAGATAAAAATGCTACCCAAACACACACACACACACACACACATATATATATATATATATATGTGTGTGTGTGTGTGTGTGTGTGTGTGTGTGTGTGTGTGTGTGTGTGATTGAGAAAGCTGCTGCACATTTCTTACCTGGAGCCAAAGGCCAAAGAATTATACCACAGGGGAGTGTTTGTTCTCCAGATATATAAGATGGCTGGATACTTTCCAGACACAATCTATGTAAACATCTTTAATATATATGTGTGTGTGTATGTTTATATACGAGTATAAAATGCTGGTGAAAGCTGCTGTGCATTTCTTACCTGAAGCAGAAAACCAATGAATATGTGAGGAACACATTAGAGTGTTCTATGCGTACTCAGAACCCTCTCATGTCCACTGAGAAGTGACAGAAGTTGATATGGTTTGGTCACGTCATGAGGCAGGATAGCTTATATGAGACCATCATGCAGGGTATTGTCAAGGGACGGTGCAGGTGTTGGTATCCTTGGAAGGGCTGGTCTGACAACATGAAAGAGTGGACAGACATGAGCATGCCAGAACTCTTGATGCAGACTACAAACAGACTGGCAGGAAAGAGGATTTCAGCTTCTTCTGCACTCAAGTCCCCCCTGACAAATGTGAATGTCAAGAAATAGAACTTAACTGATATTAGTTTATATATATATATAAATATATATATATATATATATAAAGAGAGAGACTAGGTATGTGAATTGATATTGATATATATATATATATATATATATATATATATATATATATATATATTTATTTATTCAGGAAACATGTCTATTTACATGGTATTGCCCATAAGTCAGTACAACCCTAACAATTTTTCCACAGATCAATTGTTTTTTTCTTGAGCAAAGTTTCTATGTTTTTATTATTTGTAATGAAACATCATAGAATCAAAATTGATATTATTAGAAATTATTTACTACCAAACTCGAGTGCATTGAAACCATATATTCAAAAATATGTCTATGTTGAAGTCCAAAGATAAGTACATCCCTATATATATATATATATATATATATATATATATATATATATATATATAATGTACCAGTTGAAATAAAATCTTGGTATCTTTCATGTTGAAAAGAATTAACTTTTTTTTTTATAGTTAAAGGTGTAATTCTTTATGGGGTTTATGTGTGTATGTGTAGATATATATGTGTGTGTGTGTACTAGATGATCTGTAAACTTGTGAGGTTCCCATTATTACAAAAGTACATGATAGATAAAAAGAAGGATTCTGATTAGCATTTGATGATCATTTCCATTATAATGAGAAATTTAATCCTCATATACAGTATAAATTCAGATCTCATCACCAAATTGTTATTTAGTTGAAAATAGGACTGGAAATACCATTATTTTCTCAGAGCATTTCAAGTGTATTGCTTCTATAAGAATCTCTCTGATATGTGCTGTCTTTGTCGTATTATGGTTACATTGATATAAACATAATATTTTAGTCTATAATGATAAGAGAAAGAGATGGGTAGAAATTTATATGAAATCTCATTATTTATATATATATAGTGTTTTAATGTCTGCCAACATAGGAAAAAACTTGCACCAACATCACAGATAATTAGTAGCATAGATGATAAACATCAACTATATTGACTTCTAACAAGATCTAATAAAGTTAAGTTGTAACAAAAACATGGAAGTACGAGAAAAGATAAAAACAAGTGAAAACAAATGTTTACCACTATCATATTCTTTGGGAATTTTTTCTTCAATAATTGCAATTTATTAGCAAATAGAAATCATTGATTTCTTATATATTCAACTAATGTATTTACTTAGATAATGTCATCTTTGCTGATTGGAAAGTTTTCTTGTTTGTTTTTTTTTATCTGATTTTTTATACAATTCTGTTTTTGGTCATTTTTGCCTTTTTGCTTAATTCTTTGTTTTATATGACACATAAAGTAATGTAAATAATCAGATAAGTATATTCATTTTAAGTATATTTTATATCTCTCTCTCTCATATATGTATATATATATATATATATATATATATATATATACACCTTTCCTGGTTATGTTATGGAACTGTATCTGATGGTTCTAGTGAGTGTAAAGTCATTTCTTCATTGTCATTACTCCCAGATTCACCCTGACCTAGAGTGGTTGTACCTGTTAAGGTCCCATTTAACTGTCAAATGGAACTTGCTAACTGTATCCCCTGGATAAGGGTAAGACCCTCCCTAAAAGAGATATTCTGGGTATGGCACTAAACAGTATCTGTTATGGAGTTCTGTGAAGTGAGGAGTACCCCTTCATTGCCATTACTCCCAGGTCCACTATGACCTGAAATGGTTGCACCAGTAAAGTTCCATCTATCTGTCAAATAGATCTGTTTGAAAATTATTTGTATTTGAATGGCATATTTGGTACCGCATGATTTTTATTAAGAATAATTCCTTGAAGTTAGAATTGTTCACAAATAATTATTATTATTAGTTATTTGAAACCATATGATTGTTTTAAAAAAATATGATATGAAATCACCACACTAGGGTTGACATTTATAACAGAAATATGTATTTCTCTATGTATGTCTGAGTGTATATATATATATATATATAAATAAATAAAGGTTATTTGAAAAGTTCATAGGCTGACCAAGATACTTTTATGATTTAGTTTAGTTTAGTCATTTTTTATGTCATATCAACCATTGTGGGTTATTTAATGCCAAATCCTCTTTATACATAGATATTAACTATATATGATTTGTAAACAGATTTTGTAGATGGTATTTTTAAATCAGTCTGAGCTCATTTTTTTCCACAATTAAATGGTTTGAATCATTTCTATTTATTATTAATCATTTGTTTACACACATTTGAATGGAAATAAATATATGATATGTAAGTAAATAGTTTGTCAGTAATTTCATTCTTAAATGAGTTAAAACTAATTTGTCTGCACACTAGTTTTGCAATTGTCTCTATACAGTTAAATGGTTTCAATTATTGCTATCTAACATTTATAGATCTATTCAATATTAATCATTTATTTTCACACAAAGAAGTGGTTATAAGATTTACTATTTAGCACTAATCATTTTATTCAACACTATTCATTCATTTGCCCTTAGTTAAATGGTTCCAATTATTCCTATGAAATAGCAATAATTCAATTTTGATACACTGTTAAACAGTTGCAAGTATTGCTATTTATACTCATTCATTTACATGCAGTTAAATGGTTCCAAATATTACTATGTCACATTAGCAATTCAATTTGACACAGTTTAATGGTGAAACAGTTCTATTTGTTACCATTTTAATTAATGGAAATCATTTTTTAGCATGCAATTTGAATGTCAAACAGTTCTACTTGACCCATAGATAGGACCCTATCAGCAGCTATCACTCCAGGTCAGAGTGGACCTAGGAACAATGGCAATGAAGGGACACTCCCCATTCTTCAGAACTTCAGGACTAGATCCTCGCCATTAGATTGTTTAGTGTCATATCCAGGACACTTAGCGGGAGGGGGACTTTGCCTTCTATAGTGATGTTGTTTGTGTCTTCTAAAGCCCCATTAGACTGGGCTGACCATCATGGAATTTGATTAAATGAGGTTTATTTCTTGACACAGTTTGTCTTGTGATCCACACACATCTACCGTTGGTGTTGCCATACTTTGATCCCATTGGCCAAAAAAGTCATCAACAGCAGATAAGATATATATGAATACGAACTTTTCATCCCACCCTTATGTGTGTGTGCATATATATATATATATATATATATATATATATATCGACTCATAAATGACTGACATGAAAAACTTATAACTCAAAAATGTTTAATCATTTATTCTTTTAATTTATGAAATTCTGTTGTGGAAATTTTTTAAACTGATGTTTTTTTCTGGTCTGAGTGATAAGTCCTCACACTTTTCATAACTGGTTGCTTTCAGTGGAGATAATAAAGTGCTAACAAGTCTCTTTCATTATTCTGAACTCTAGTCAATATTCTAGCTGACCTCAGCAGTGCTGTTGTCTGAACAGTCTCAGTTCTTCCTCAGATCACCAGTTTCTCTAATCCCTTTATCACATCCATTTTTTTTTTAAATCTGGTATTGTCAAAATATATTTTTGCCTTTTTAGGCATATGAAAAAGAAACTAATAAAATTTTCCTGGAAATATTGTAGTATTTATTTTTCTTGTCAACATTTACAAAAAAGCCACAAGTTTTTTCTTGTTTTTGAATTTTCTCTCAAAGAAAATTTTTCTTTATTGTAGGTACCAGATATTGTATTTTGTAGTTTTTCACTTTAATGCTGTAACAACAAACTTTTCTTTCATTTGAAATAGTGAATATTACATGTGAAATTTTCCTTTAATTCTTCTGTATGATTCACAGGAATGACCAAGTCTATTAGTAGACAATTTATTGTTTTACTCCTTATGAGTTTTTATCCACCAGCTAAAGCTGGTGGTCTTTATCTAGAGTCTGTATGATAGCAAGTCTCCTCAGGTCTCTAGGAGTCTGCTAAGTATTCTAGCAGATTTTTAACAATGCTCTGCTCTGGATGGTCTCAGTTTTTCCTCTGATTTTCAATCTTTTCTGACTTTTTTCTAAGTCTTTGGGAACCATTCCAACCACACCAACTATTTTTGGTACCATCATTACCCTCATATTCCACAACTTTTTAAAATTCTCTAGCAAGGTCCAAGTATTTGTCAACTTGTTTGCTTTTCATTTTCCTGGACAGCAAAATCCACTAGATGGCAATTTCTTTTTTTTTCTTCTTATAAACAAACACTATGTCTGGTTTTCTGGTCATTAGGTGGTAGATTTGTATCTCAAACTTCGAGGGAATTTTATGTCTCTCTTTCTTTAGGACAGACTCTGGTATGTGCATTTACCATTTGGTCGTATAGTCAAATTTTAATCACTTGAGTCCTTATATTGATGTATCTATGCCATCTTCAATACTAGCAAGTCTCCTGCATCATTTTTTTCTTGACACATATTACTCTGCCTATGTCATCTCTTGTGTGTAAGTCTTTATCAGTGTCCTTGTTTTTTTGGTTGATTTGTCTGAGTTCAAACCTTGTCTATTTTAAGAATAGTTCAGAATATCTTCCAAGATGGACTGCCCTGGTGTTTATTCCTTGGCCGAAATTTCTCTAACAGAGTTTGATTTGAAAAGTTTTCTTGTCCTTCTGAAGCACTCTGAAGATTTTTTCTTTCATCTCTATTTGCTGGTGTCTACCAACAATAATTCCCGATACTAGTAATTTTCCTTCTCTCCAAGAATTGCAAGTAATACCTGGTGGCCTTCAAAGGTGTCTAAGTACTGACACATCTATTGAGTTATCCAGGACTCTTCTTAGTATTCTAGCTGATCTCAACAGTACTGAGATCTGGGTTATCTCAGTTCTTCCTTAGATTTCTGTTTTTTAAATCTGGTATTGTTCTAAAATAGTTGGCCTAAAATCATTGGCCTAGTAGGTAGAATGTTCGCCAATGGTCTTGGGAGGCTTGGGTTCAATCCCAGGTAGCGTCATACCAAAAACTTTTAAAATGGTACTTGATATCTCCTCGCTTAACACTCAGCAATATAAGGTATATATCAAGGGTAAAGTGGAGCAATCCAGGGAAAAGAGTAGCACCCTCCCCTACACCTTGGTGTAGTATCTATAGAAAAGGGAGCCTTCTGGTCACCCTCAACTAGGATCGCCAACTTCTTACTTTTTTTTATTTTGTTCTAAATATATTTTCATCTGTTGAGGTATGGGGAAAAAAGAAGCTAAAAAAGTTTTCAAGCATTAAAAGTTCTTTTTCATCATCATTAGCATCATAATTTAGGCTGGGTGTACCTACTTATCCTAATTTCTCATACATTGCAAATATACCATAAGAATTCCAAGAGAAGAAAGTAAAGAAAGGAAAGTTTTGATTCATCATCTTCATTGTGATGATAACAAGGCATACTCATTTTCTATCAAATCCAACCAAACCACTCAACTGTGTAGAAACAATAGCAATACTAGTATGCAAACAAATTAGTTCTAACTCATTTAGAAATTAAATTACCGAGAAACTATTCATTTACAAATCATAAATGTATATCTATTTAAATGTGGGCAAACTTTGTTTGCCTACATTTAAATCGATGTACATATATGATTTTACATTGTTACTGTTATATTAGAATACTTGAAACCATTTAACATTGTGCAAACAAATGATTAACAGTAAATAGAATTATTCCTATCAGATAGAAATACTTGAAACTATTTGACTGTGTACAAGAAAAAGAGTTTTGCCTCTTTTAAAAATGATATCTAAAAAATGTGTTTACAGAACACATATATTTAATTTATGTCTACACAAGATCTGGCATTAAATAACGTACAATGGTTGATATGCCATAAAACCCAACAAAACCAAACTTATTTTCTATCAGCAATTCCCAAAACATTGTGAATTTACTATCTAAATTCTAAGAGGTGCTATTAAAAGAGATTCTTGAAGAGTCTCCTAAGAAAATTCTAGCTTGTGTTAGCCAACTTTCCAGATGGTAATTTGCATTGTGCAGTCAGAGGTTTACCCCTGTAGATACCCCTGCTTACTTCATAGTAAAAAAAAAAATGAAAAAATAAATAAAATAAAAAGGCCATTGGGTATTTGTTACAGTAGGTAGCATCAACTCCAACCTGGGGTGCTTGTTATTAGCATTTCTATACTTGATACCATTTCAGGAAACACATGTGATGGAGTAATTATCATACCATGGTGTTGTATTTACGAGTTGTATAACAAATGCCAATGACAAATGATATTTAGTAATTCGTATATATTTAACATTGTTGCTTCTCTTCTTTGCTCGTGGGACTTGTTTTTTCCTGTCTAAACCTTTTGCTGCTATATTTTCCAATTTTCAGTGTCTCTCAGTGCTGTATTTTTACTGTAAAAAATGAATGTAGCAAAAAATGTTACTTTAAAAACTATTTGAGTGTATACCTTATATACTTGTGTAATGAATGTCTTAAGGCCAATTTTTCACCTCAAAAGCCAGAGAAATTTTATTTTATAAAGGATTGTTTTTGAACAAGCTGACTTTGCAGTAACTTGTATTCAAAGTGTCCTTGTATAGCCTATACCTAAGCAAAGACTATTAATTAAAATAATTTACTTTTTACTTACCATTGTTTACAATTTATAATACTTCATGCAAAGTTTATACTTGTGTCACATTTTGTTCTCAGCTAAGGGATTGTGTAAATACATACATATGTCCCTACACTAAGACTTTGATGGAATTAAGGAAAATCTGGACTGTAAAATTATCTTTTTGTAAAAATGATAACTTTCCACTCAGAAACTTCCAGTTAATATATAAATGTATGACTAAAATTATATATATATTTACTTGTATTTGTGCTTATAAACTGGAGCATTTTCCCAGCACTTTATATATATATATATATATGATAATAAATATGTATTAGATATATATATTTAATCCATGGAAAATATTCTGCAACCTTAGGTTTCATTATATAATAGCTCTATCCTAGATATTGAGCACTCTCCACATTATATTGCACTTGGTTCGACACATAAACACGAAGTGATTTAGTGACAACCAAAACTCTTATAATTTATATATATATATATATATATATATATATATATATAAATTGGCAACAATAGTTAAGGGTGACCCAAAGGCTCCCTTTTCAATAGCTACAACACTGAGGTGTAGGTGAGCGCACTACTCCTTTCCCTGGATTGCTCCACTTGACCCTTGATACATACCTTATAATGCTGAGTGTTAAACAAGGAGGTATAAAGTATCATTTTTTGAGCCTTTGGTATGACTTGACCAGGGATGAATACCTGTCTCCCAGGCCATTGGCAAACACTCTACCTACAAGACCAATGGGCTGGTAGTATATATATATATATATATATATTGAGAAAGAGAGAGAGATAATATCACATAAGAGTATGCACATAGATGGAGTCCCTATGGTGTTGTGGCTAACATGCTGGACTGTGACTTTATAATGCTACTGCATTCACTTTTGAACTAATACCCATGAGAAAGTTATGAGCACCATTACACTCCACCCAGCTATTGGTTAAATAGTACTACTATTCTTCTACAAGGATGACTTTGGCATTAAATAACCCATAAAGGCTGATATTCCATTAAACAGAGAAACCAAACCCAACCCAACCAAACCAAACCAGCATGAGCATGTGATAAATTTATCTAATTAAAAAGTAACTGTAAAGAACTTCATAAGAAGAGTCAAGAAAAGAGTTGGAAAGAAAGAAAAAGCAAGCAAGCAATCTAAAAACAATATCAGTGCTTGGATCTGTGCTCCATTCATTAAACTCAACATTAAATAAATTTATTTGCATTTCCTCTGAATCTGTATACTTCATTGTTTTGATAAATGCAAGAGAGAAACAAGCTAAAAAGGAAAAAAAATATATAATTTTGTAAAAACTGAGTAGAAAATAAAGTAATGGATGATAATTAAACAGTACATAAGATAAATTTGTTTTCATTTTTATTTACACTGAATATGTGTACTTCATTGTTGTGAAGAGAAAACTGAAAATAAAAGAATGAATGATAATATAACAGAAGTGAATAAATTACTAGAGTCTCCCATTATCGGCAGTTTTACTTTCTATGGTTTCAGCTAACCACATTCAAGCCGAGAAATAAACAATTCCCAAGTTTTACTTAATAATAGTTTCAAAATGCAATTATAGTGATACTGGCAGTTTGAATATGCCATCGAGAAGCAATGAAGTGCTTCCTTTAATTGAAGACATCTCTTTATGACCATAACAAGTAACATTAGTCCAAGGAAAAATTACTAAGTTTGGATTTTAAATGTTGATTTCAAGACAGTCAATCATCCTTACTTAAAAGATAAACAATCTTTCTAATATAAATTTGGCTTATTAATATAAAATTATGTTTGTTGGTTTTGTTTTGTTCTGTTTTATTTTTTTTATATAACTTGACAATCTTGCAGCTGATTTCTGGATTGAATAAATATTTTTTTTATTTTTGCAGTCAGTAACACATCACTCATAAGTCCCAGGTCTAACTAATAAAACAACAACTTTTAAGCAGAATTTAACTTTATTCATCAACATAGTCTCCTTCTAGGTTGATACACTGATTCCAATGCTTCTCTAACAATTCAGTGCCTTTTATGTAGAATGATTTGTCTTTGGCCTCAAAATATGCCTCAGTTTCTGATATCACTTCTTCATTGGGGCCAAATCTCTTTCCTTGGAGCATTCTTTTGAGGTTTGGAAACAGCCAGTAGTCACTGGGGGACAGATCTAAAGAATATATTGGGTATGGAAGCAATTCATGCAGTTTTGCCATCATTGCAACCAACTTGTCTTGGTGAAAGAGCACTTTCTTCTTCTTCATTTGTGGCTATTTTATAGTGACTTCTTCCTTCAAATGCACCAATAATGCTATATAGTATTTGCTCTTGATGGTTCTTTCTTTTTTAAGGTAATCAGTGAACAAAATAGCTTGCATATCCTAAAATACAAAGGCCAAAACCTTGCCTGCTGATGTTTGCATCTTTGGTCGCTTTGGATGGCTTTCACCTGCTGCTGTCCACTCAAATGACTGCTGATTTGACTCCGGAGTGAAGTGGTAGATCCATGTTTCATCCATTGTCACAAATTTATGTAAAAAATCCTTTTTGTTGCATTGAAACAGATGCAAACAACATTCTGAATTGCTGAAATGTTGTTGTTTTTGATCAACTATGAGCAAACATAGCACCCACTTTGAACATAGCTTTCTCATTGTCAAATGTTCATGCAAAATGGTAAATACACTGGCTTCTGATTACTTCAATTCCTCTGCTTCCACATTTAACTTCAATTTATGATCAGTCAAAATGAGTTTGTGAAGTATTTTGGTGTTTTCCGGGACAACTGCTGAATTTGAGTGACCTGAGCATTCAGCATCATTTGTGTCTGTACAACTGCGTTTAAAGTCAGCATACCACCTTTTAACCATTCTTTCTGAGATAGCAGAGTTCAAATAACACTAATCAAGCCATTAATTTGTTTGAACAGTATTTTTTCCCCATCAGAAAGCCATGCTTTATCAACACATGAAATTCAGATTTTTCCATTGTTTTGAAAATTTGCAACTGTAATTTGTAAAATAATTATCCAATTGGGTTCAAATTTTGACACATGCCATTTGAAGGTTAGTACTTTATAAAAATCATATGGATTTTTTATTAGTGATGTCATCTATATGTCAGGCCCAGGACGTATTGAGTGATGTGTTGAGAAAACATAGTTTTGCTTATATTTTGCAATTTGCTGCAGCTATCAATGCTACATTTTACGGCAAAAAAAAAAAAATTCAAAAATGCTATTTGAACACCTATTTGACTATATAGTTGCATGCAGCAGTATGGCAGCACAATTGGCTTAGGCTATAGAATATACCAACTGCATCTCTGCAGAGAAGTAAGAACTTTCCAGTCCTGGAACTTTGGAGAATGTGGAGTATACCTTTATTACTCCAAGGTCCACTTTGTCATGGAGTGGTAGTACCTGTTAGGATTCTAACTGTGGGTCAAATAGAACTATTTAATCATTTACTATACAGGAAACAATTTAACAGCAGCAAATAGAACTAGTTGTGTTAGATGGCAATACTTGAAACTATATAACTATGTGCAAACAAATGAGCTCTGGCTCATGTAAAAATTATTTACTACAAACCATTTATTTACAAATCATATATATCTAATATATATGTATGAAAAGGATTTGGTATTAAATAACCTACAAGGGTTAAATGATCCACAACATCACAAATTTTGACTATCTGTCGAATTCTAGAAAACCTAGTGGCAACAATATTATTTGTTGACTTCTTCAAGGCCTTTGACTCCATACACAGAGAGAATATAGAGCAAGTACTACTCATCTACTGCCTACCCAAAGAATCCATTGCAGCTATAATGATGCTATATAAAAACATGAAAGTAAAAGTCTGATCCCCAGATAGAGACACAGACTACTTTGACATTGTAGAAGATGTGCTTCAAGGAGACACATTAGCCCCATACCTGTTTATCATCTGCCTAGACTATGTGCTTAGAACATCTATTGACAAAATGAAAGATATCAGTTTCAAGCTGGCAAAGGAAAGAAGCAGAAGATACCCCACACAAACAATTACAGATGCGGACTACACTGATGACATAGCGCTTCTGGCAAATACATCCATCCAAGCTGAAACCCTGCTACATAGCCTGAAATGAGCAGCTGCTGGCATAGGGCACCATGTCAATGCAGACAAGACAGAATTCATGTGGTTTAATCAAAGAGGTGACATCTCCACACTAAATGGTGGTGAGATGAATCAGACATACAGGACACTGCTGGAGAAGTAAGAATGAACTCATAAGCAATATACTCCGGTGGATCCCTTCACATGGATGAGCAAAGGCAGGACGACCAGCTAGAACCTATATACAACAGCTCTGTGCTAATACAGGATATAGCCTTGAAAACCTCCGTGAGCAAGGAACGATAGAGATGGATGTCTCACCATCATATACAGCTTAAAGTCCTACCCAGGACACCTCATTTTTGCAGGAGGCAAGGAATCTCTCAGCAGGAAATACAGTCAGCATATCAATGACAGGTTGATATGAGAATATACTTTTTAAATGTGTCCATTGATAGGTGAATGTAACTATGTTGACAAATTTGTATTTATATTTTAAACTATTTTGTTTCCTTAGTAGTTAAGAAAGAGACTGCTCCCCTACTATTTCTTTCAATTTCACTGTTGAATTATGGTACCGCATGAAACTGTCATACTATTCTTCCCGAAATTAGTTATCTCCCCTTGGCAATGTGAATATGCACACCTATCATTATCATCATCATCATCAAGTCGTGCCGCCAGCACGGATATCCTTAACCATCTCTCGCCACTTTTCCCTGTCGTTCATCGCCTCTGGCAGGTCTTCTGAGTTACATCCTGTATCCTCACATAGCTGCTGTATGTAAGTTCGGGCTGGTCGTCCTGCTTTTGCTTGGCCATATGTGGGGGTCCATAGTAGTACGTCACTTACGAGCTCGTCTTTGCTTCTCCAGCAGTGTCCGGCGTGTCTGGTTCGTCTGACCTGTATAGTTTTCTTGATGGGAGGTAGGTGGCCGTACAGTTGGCGTCTCGTGGGGTGTTGTCGCCAGGACTTGTTCAATATTGCTCTCAACATTCTTGTGTAGTTGCCGTCAAGTTTCTTCTCCAGCCGTTTGGTTAGCATCCATGTAGTGCATCCATATAGCAGTATCGATACAACTGCTGCCTGGAAGAAACTGCGCTTCATTTCATCGGTCAGGTCTGATTTCCATATTATTGAGAGCCTATCTATAGCCGTCCATGCTTTTGTCAGCCGTGTGTCGATGTCGTTTTCTGTTGATGAGACGCTACTTCCTAGGTAGGTAAATTTGTCCACTAGCCTCAGAGAGGCTCCGTCTAGAGTGGTAATGTTGCCCGTTTGGTTGTAACACATATATTCAGTTTTGTGCGCATTGACATGGAGGCCAATGCCTGCTGCAGCTCGTTCCAAACTATGCAGTAGTGTCTCTGCTTGATTAGGCGTATTCACCAGTAACGCTAAGTCATCGGCGTAGTCAGCGTCTGTGATTGTTTTTGCGGGGTACCTTTTGCTTCTTTTCTTAGTCAGCTCGAAGCCATTTTCTCTGATTTTGTCGATCGAAGCTCTAAGCACGTAGTCTAGACAGATGATAAAGAGGTACGGGACTAGCGTGTCTCCTTGTAGTACTCCTGCAACAATGTCGAAGTATTCCGTGTCTCCATCTGGTGAACGTACCTTTACTTTTGTGTTTTTGTAGAGGATCATTATTGCTGCTACAGTTTCTTTTGGTAGGCCGTATGCTAGTAGGATTAGTTCCATTTTCCCTCTGTGGATGGAATCGAAGGCCTTGGTAAAGTCGACAAATAGTTTCATGCACACCTATAAACACACATTACTTACTGCTGTTATAATAATTATTGTTTTTATATAAAAAAATGTCAGTTTTCAAATAATCTGGCAAATATCATACTGAGGAAACAAAATAAAAGGACACTAATATTTAATGAATTTAAAAACATAGATATTATAGAAAAATTTTATTATCTTGGCAATTTTTAAATAAACCACTTTTTGGTCACATGATACTTCCCTGATTTAGGAAAAGGTTTTCTTCTTAACTTTATCATTCATATATAATTGGTCAATAACTACACTGCATCTGATTGTGAGATTCCAGTTTAGGAGCTTTGGGGAATGTGAAGTACTCTTTCATTGCTATTACTCCCAAATCCACTCTGATCAGGAGTAGTAGCACCTGTTAGGGTCTAATCTGTCAGTCAAATACAACTGTTCAGTCATTTACTATGGATTATTATTAACTATTAGAAATGGTACAGCTGTGTGCAAATTATTTATTTTAGGAGTTCTTGATAAATAAGATTAGTAATATTAGATTGGAATACTTGAAACTGTTTAACTGGATGCAAACAAATGTTTGATATTAGATTGAATTATGAATGTTAGATAGAAATATTTGAAACCCACCATTGATATGTGAATCAAGTTTTGACATTAAATTACCCATTAAAAGTTGATTAAACAAATAAACTAACCTAAAAACAATAAGAATGAATTTAGGCACAAAACCTTTATTAAAGTATATGGGTGTAATAGATCAATTTAATAATTAGTTATTATTATAATAATTATTATTATTTTCTCCTTTAGAGTTTTTCACATCAAAGTTAGCTGATGGTCTTTCACTTGAGTTTGAGTGACAGCAAGTCTCCTCAAGTCTCCAGGACTCTTCTCAGTATTCTGTCCGTTCTCAACAATGCTGTAGTTTGGATGGTCTCCACTTGTCCTCCAATTTCAAAATCCTCCAGTCCCTTTAATAGTCCTTTAGTTACTGAACCGAATCCACCAGTCAAGATTGGTATAATCGTCACCTTCATATTCTATAGTTTTTTTTAATTCCCTAATACCTAGGTCGATGTGCTTATCCTTCTTTTCACTTTCTTTCAATTTTATTCTGTAGTCAGCTGGGACAGCAAAATCTACAATTTTGTAAGTTCTCTTTTTTTTTTTATTTCCTATGAGGTCTGGTCTTCTGGCTGAGATTAGTTGATCTGTTTGTATGTCAAAGTCCCATAGGAGTTTGTGAGTGTCATTCTCCAGGACAGCTGCTAGGTTGTGCTTATACTATTCATTCGTATGGTCAAATTTAAGTTTCTTGCACATCTCCCAGTGGATCCCCTTGCTCACCCAGTTGTGTCTAGTCTTATATTCCTTCTGTGCTAATTTGCTGCATTCACTAATTATGTTATTGATGATTTTGTCTCTATCACCATATAACCTACATTTGCTATTTTGTTGTGTCATATCTATTCTTGGTTTGATTTAGTCGGTTCTTACGATGTTGTTTTGTGCTCCTATTAGGCAAGATTCTGTTTCTCTTTTGAAGTTTCCTTTTCTTAGCCACACCCAGCTTTTCTTGTGCGAGATGTTTATTAGTCATTTAAAGTGCCCATAGAGTTGTTTTTCTTCTTATTTTTGTTTCTTAGTTATTGTCATTCTGTTGGTCATTGTGTAATCAGTATTGCTTTTGATGGCTATAATCAGTCCTCCTTCATGTTTTTCTATGTAGTCCTTGAGTCGTCGTATCAGTGTGTCAACACTGTCTTCAATGTTGGCAAGTCCTCTTCCCACCTCCTTTCTTGATATATATAGTCTGTCAACGACGTCTCAGGGATGTAGTGCCTTATGCATGGTCATTAGTTTCTTTGTTCTTTGATCCATTTGCTTAAGTTCTTCTCTGGTCCACTTCACAAAGGTCCCAAATATCTAACAAGGGGTTCAGCCCAGGTATTTATTCATTATTATTATTATGAAAATCTCATTGTGCTTAACTTATAAGTTGACCTTTATCTTTGTTATACATTCACAGGGAAGAAAAACACAGACTGGTATTATCTGTAGTTTCAGGAGGTGTAAGGGTTGACATGCCACATTAGCAAACCATTTTTCATGTGTTCGATTGCACTGGGTACCTCATACTTGAGCCACAAATAATTTAAGCATTTTAATTAACTAAGACATCTGCTCAGAGTCGTGGAATATATACCCCTACAGATTTAATGGGACTACTGTACATGAGTCTAAAAAAAGAATAGGCAAAAATAAAAATGCCTGTTGTTCTATAACTGTCTCATTGTGAGATTAATATTTTTTCACTGTAAAGTAAAAAGAACCCTTTTCGGATATATATATATTAAAAACACCTGAGGCACCAGCAGTAATCTACAAATATTTTTGAGAGTGTAAGATAACAGTTTTATATATAAGAATATTTTAAAAGTGTAAGATAATAAAGTTTGATAAAAAGAAAGTATGAAAATAGGAATCTTATTACTCATTATATTGATAGATTTCATTAAAGAAGATATATAAAACTCATGTCAGAATATCATTAAAATCAATCATTTTTTCTTATTGAAAATGCAAAAATATCATTAAAAGTAATTACATTTATGTGGGTTTGAATACATTGATTCAAATTATGTCTCACTCTGCAGTTCAAGTCAAATCAAATCTTTATAATAACTTTCTTGTATAAAAATGTGACGCCAACATTTTCCACCAGTTTTCCAATCTGCTAGGTTCAAGATGTAAAAGAAAAAGAAATAGTTGAAAATTGACGAGAAACCATTAACACAAAATAAAGATTATTGCCTTCAAATTATTATTGGAGACACTTGTTTTATAGAATTATTCAAAAGGTGAAAATGTTGAATTCTGGAATAAATTCAATTCATTTGAAAGAATCTAAAGAATATGTATTTTGAGTAAATTAGGTTTTATTTAAAATGAACTAAATGAAAAAAAATCCACAATACTATCACAATTTTTGTAGACCCCCCCCCACCAAGGACCTGTTTTATACATTGCTATTTTGTAATTTTTTCTCATTAAAATGAAAACACTGCAGTCTTTTTTTACTTGAATTTCTGTGATGAGAAGTTATCATTGCTTGCAATGCTTACCTGTGTATTTCATGGATTTTAAGATGTTTACTGAAGTTTATAAATTATTTAAACACTTACTCAAGATAATTTTTATTGGGATCCTCATGTTTTGACCATAGTACCTTCTTGCCTTCTTCATTTTAAGCTGAAAACCTCTTTCAGTCCAGAGGTGAGGAGTTTCATTCAGCTGAGAGGATGTCTCCAATCAATTAATTTTTTCCATGTAGTCCATCATTAAAATGGCAGTTGTCAGTTTCTATGACTTAACTAAAAGATTTTACTTTTATACACTACATGACCAAGGAATTGATCTAATGACCACCCAGTATCTAACAACATTTTAACTATATTGTCCAGCAGGAGTGGGTTCAAAATTTCTATTGCAATCACCAAAAGAAGATAAACAAATTCTAACATCCAAAATATTTTTACAAAAACAACAGCCAAAATGAGGACACTAGTCTGTATAGATCAATTTATTATACTACTTAAGTTTCATAAAAAAATATTATCCATGTATTTTCTCTATTTATTCAAACATAAAGCACCTGAATTAGAATTTAAAAAAATGAAATTATGTTCTCATTCCGCTGGAGTAAATGTGCAACTTGCATATACTGTTGCATTAGTTATTTTGAATAACTTGGCATGTTAATTTTATTATCATAAATGGCTTTCCAATATATATATATACTATGGATATGGATACTTTCACAAGACAGAAAGTTTCATTTTAACTATCCAGTAATACCTAAGTCTACAATTTTATATAGACTTGTAAAATGATCTTAATAATAAGATGATGCATTGTATAACCAGAAAATAAATTTTTCATACCTTTTGTGCTTAGTAAAATAGGAATCAATTGCATCTAGATATAACTTAAATTCTCATTATGTTTGTTGATATGAGATATATACTTGGGAATAAAAAAATTAGCATGTAAACATTGGTAAATAAGTTATATTAATTCAGTACGAATTTTGATTATTTACATATATATAAAACCCAGCAGGAATAGCACATTATCAGAAAGATTTTTTTTATACAAACAGACTTAAAAAAATTCTAACCAAGAGAATAAAGCAATTTCCTGTCAAATTTGTAAGTGAATGATAATTTATGAGTCTGTTTCTGCTGAACATCATTTTGTAATTATTCATTGATGTAATGGCAATAAGTATCAAATGCTAATTAAAATTCTTCACTCTTTCCTAAATAAATGTATCAATATTGTAATGGACTGCCACTATAATGGGGAACCAACGGCTCCATTCTTGCTTTTATATCTGAAAATGACAGACTAAATTTATTCACAAGATAATATTATACATGGTAATTGTAAATCTTAGTATATAATTTCACTTTCTTTTTTTTTTTTTTTACTTGTATTTTTAAGTAAAAAAAGTTGAATTTATATCAGCTGGAAAGTTTACAAGGTGTGATCAAAAAGTTGTGAGGGTGAAACTTTATTGAATATAAAAGATCATTTCAAGAATTCCAAAAACCCAAAGGAACAACTGTCATCTTTATTGGTCAGGGTTTTTTTTTTCAGTTCACTTGTAAAGTTGAGAGTAACTTCAACAACTTTGAGACCTAATTTAAAATAATGCTGCAAAATTAGAAGAATGTTAATGCTTATATCTAACTATATGAAATTAATAAAAGAAAAAGATCAATATAACTTCAATAAAAGAAACAAGAATATTATTAATAACAATATGATAAACATATATTAATGACATTGTGGTATCATAGAAAGTCTTTAAATGTGTATTTGAAACTAAGCTTGATGTTTGATGTCTTTGTGTTATAACATATCAACTTTTGTGTCCTATTTAATGCCAAAGACACCTTGTAAAATAACAGCAGTAGTACTATTTAACCTAAAGTAGATAGGATAAGTGGTTTATCCCTCTGCTAAGGGTATCTTGATGAAAGTGAATATAATAGTAAGTTCAAAGTCCTCTCACTCTATCTCCAATATCACAGTTGAGCACTTTTGCCATTACATGAGGTGGAGGAGACCCCTCCTAAATAAGTTAAATGGTGTGTAAAAAAGGAAACTAGTTTAGATATACCCTAATATCTTCATATTGTTTCCTAATCAGAGTTTATTAATATATTCTTTCTTGTTTTGCCAAGTTATCAATTAGGATATAAATAAGTATGTAAAAATATATATTTTGTAAGGGTTATTACTCTTTATAAGGTAAACCAAATTATTCCTAATCAGGGGCGCCTCTGGTGGTGTAATGGTTAGCAAGCTCGACTAGCAAACCTACACGAGTGAGTTCGAGTCTCATTGGGTGCCTCTTTCATATGGCCTTGTGCCACATCTAAGCAAGAAGCTTAGTAAATTTCCAAATTATTCCTAATCAGTGGGATACTCTATATCAATGGGTTTTTTTGTGGGGGGTTCATATATATTTAGCTATTATTAAGCTAGATTTAAGGTCAAAACACCTATTTGCACGAGATCACCAAAGTTAATGAGCCTGCTTAATATTAAAAGAGGTGATCACTTCAAGACATCCTGTACTGTAAGCAACCTGTGTGCCAGATGAAACAAAGTTTAATAAATAAATGGGCTGCTTCTTTGGTGTAATGATAAGTGAGTTCAGTCATCAAACTATTGTTAGTAACTTTGATTCTCACTAGATGTCCCATACTTATAGTCTTGTGCCAAACTAAGCTGTGCTAAATGAATAAGATCATTAAACTCTATTGGTAATCTTAGGTAGGTTATTTAACATTATTATTTTGATTGCACAAGTAACAGACAAGGCAAAATTGCTTTGATATTCACCAAGCTTAAACCATTCACTTTGAATTGCTTAGTAAATCAGAATAAAAGCCAGGTATGTCATTCAAGGTACTGCTAGCAGAAGGTGGGGATTATCCAGGTATGGAAATACAAATGTTGGACAGGAAGAATAAAGTAAGCATTTTTTGTTAAAGGAATTAACACACAAAAATTAGTTCACATCACATTCACAGAGAAAGGGGTAAATAATTACCAGGTGGGGGTGGTAACCCTCCCTTTTCCCTGGCAACAGGTTCATGGTGAGCATTACACTCTGTGACTTGAACAGAAACGTTGGCTTCTCTATAGTTCAGACTCTTCTGCATAGGCTTCTATGCAAATAGGAGAGAAGAAAGAAAAGAAGGAAATAACATTACAACAATCACTAGTATGCTCATAAATAACAACTGATACTTTTTTTCCCTTTATAACATCAAGGAGGTTGAGGGGATCTTTTTCTTATGGTAATCTACTTCTCTCCTGTGTGGCACTCAGCATTTATGATAGAGTGGTGTGGAGAATGATCAGAATCAAATCAGTGAAGCTATTTAGGGGGAAGATAAAAAAATCATCCTTTTCCAAATTGTTTTTGATTGTCATACTCAGTGTGAGGTTGCTTGACGTTTTTTTTTTTTCTCTCTCTCTCACTAAAGTACAATAAATCTAAATCTTCCTGATAGTGGATGGGAAAATCATTTCCTTCTTGATCCTTGAATGACTTTCACAGGGTGAAAAAAAAAAAAAAGAAAGAAAAACTGCCCAGCTAAAAATGCATCAGATTCTCCTCCTTCCTAAATTTGTTTATTTTTTTTTTAATTATTTATTTATTCGATTTGATTTGTGTTCTTCCCTTGTTCACTTCTGCTGTTTGGCTGGAGATGAAAAAGCAGCACTTTCAAAATATACCACAAAGACGAATGACCAAAAATAAAAAAGTCAACAGTTCTATTTCTAGAAAATATATAAGAACTTGGATTTCTTTTGAAATAGAGAATAAAAACCTTTCATTTTAAAGCTAACATTATTGAAATCCGCATTGCTTTTATTTTTAAGAAATTAATGGGTCGCAGTGTTAAGTAGTCACCATCAATGGACAACACTTCACAAACATTGACAGTAATATACAAGGGTGGGCTGAAAAGAATATACAACCTAGTGGGCTGCCGCTGTAGAATATGCTGACTGCATCTCTGCAGAGGAGTAGGAACCCCACATACATACACTCCAAGGAATATCCTGGCTAAGACACTGAATCATCTGATGGTGAAGATTCAGTCCTGGCACTTTGGGGAAGTACTGCTTTATTGTCATTACTCTCAGGTCTACTCTGGCCTGGAGTGGTAGTACCTGTTACGATCCCATCTGTAGGTTGAATAGAACTCATTAATTTATTGTACTTGAAACCATTTAACTGTGTTGAAACAAATAATTAATATCAAATTGAATTATTTGCATCAGATTGCAATGCTTGAAACTATCTAAATGTGTACAAACAAACAAATAATGATGACTAGAATTTTTAGAGTTAGTTAGCAATACTTGAAACCATTTGGTATACTTGATAAATAGAATTATTCATGTTAAATAGTAATACTTGAAACCATTTAACTGTGTGCCAACAAAGGAGTTCTGTCTCATTTAAAGATGTTACCTATAAACTATTTGTTTAAAAAACATATATATGTATATTTATATAAAAAAAAAGATTTGGCATTAGATAACCCATAAGGGTTGATAGGCTGCAAAAAACAACCAAATTAAACTAAAACAAAAGTTTATATGATGATATCATATCTGCTGATGATGACCTTTTAACCAATGGAAGAAGGAGACTATGTTGAAAAATAAGTGCCATTTGGTTACATTCCATGAGAATATCTTAGTCAGCCTTTGAATTTTTCAGCTGACCCTCATATCCTGATGAGTACTTAAGCCATATCATCAGTAGGGTTTAGAAAATTTAATAAGTATAATTGAATATGTATGCTTAGATAGATAGATAGATAGATAGATATACACTTTGTACAGATATGCCAACTGCAGCTATTACAGAAGGGTAAGACACCTACATCCAAAAAGAGGGACCATGAGTATGATACTAAGTTGCTTCTTGTATGTGTTGGTGTACACTCACATACAAGATCATGTTATGTACAATAAGTGTATCTTAGCATAAAATTTATCTTTTTTTTACTTTGATTTTTTTAAAGTAAAATAAATTAGATAAACTGATATTTACCAACTAATCAACATACGAGGATCATTAAATAAGTTTCCAGATATTTTTCGTATGAGCACTTTTATTGATAGTATACACATGAAATTCTAGTCCCCTTCGAAGTAATCTTCTCTAGCTGCAATGCACTTGTTGTACCATTCCAACAACTTCTGGAAGGATCCATGGAAGTCCTCTTATGTGAGCATGTCAATGACCTTCATCACAGCCTCTTTCTTCTCCTCAGTTGTCTCATAAAAACAGCCTCTGAGCTTAGGGAATAAGCAAAAGTCACAGGGAGCAAGGTCTCGACTATAGGGAGGCTGAGGAAATGTCTTGATGCCCATCTTGGTCAAATAGTCTGTGACAAGGATGGAGTTGTGGACTGGTGCATTGTCATGGTGGAAATGTCACTGACCCAATTTGAAGAGTGCTGGCCTCTTCCCAAGGAATCTCTTCCTGAACTCCCTTAAAACCTCAACATAGTAACCCTAACCGTAACCCTTTGGCCAATCAACTCTGGTCTATAAACTTCCTTATTCCTCCCACACCTCACATCATCCCTCACAGACTCCCTGCCTCCCTTGAATCTCTTATGCCACTCAAAAACTGATGCTCGATTCATGCAAGATGCTGCAAAAGCAGTCTGAAGCATTCCATACGTTTCTGTGGCATTTTTTCCAAGTTAAAAACAGAATTTTATTGTGTATCATTCTTCTAAAGTGTCAGATTGCATTTTTGAAATTCACCAGCTGTGGCAATCAGGCTTTAGTAGGGTGTATTCCAATTGCTGCTATAGCTGTTCATTTGAAGCTGAAATCATAAAAATTGGTCAGTCATCTCATAAGATGTATAGCAATAACATACTGAATTTTCAAGAGTCTACAACAATTTTAAATGCCTGTACAAAAAAAAGTCTGGAAACTTATCATATGCACCACATATGTGCTTAAACATTTGTTCATAGTATCCATAGTATTTGTTTGATTGAATCTCAGTCATTTGCACTAAATATTATGTTAATACCAGTTCCTCTCCAATTATGTTGTGCAGTTGGCTACATCTCCTAATTTATGGTGTCTTAAGTACAACACAAATCTAATGAGGCTTCAATTTTGGAACATTGGAGAATGTGGAAACAACCTTTTGTTGCCATTACTCCCATGTCCACTCTGAAGTGGTAGTACCTGTTTTGGTTCAATCTGTGCCTGAAAATGATTTGTATTAGATTGTAATATTTGGAATCGTACAATTCTTTGCAAGACAATCTCAGACAATTTTAGTCAAAAATAAAACCACTCAGTGACTTATATATGAAAGGGATGATGCCAAGACCGGTACAGATTGTTGAAATGAGTCAGTACAAAATGAAATAAGAAATTATGAAGTTGAAACATTTGATTATAAAAGTTCAGCAAACCCTGTGTATATTTATTTACCCAGTCCCTCTACCATGAGTCAATTTTTTTAGTGGAATAATGCTAATTTGAATTCAGAATTTTTCTTCTAATAGGCTGCTTGTCTCACTAAAGTTAAAGAAGATAGTCTGCTCTACACTTACTCACTAACAGCTATTGCCCTGGGTATAACACTAACCTGGATCTGAAGGCGAGGCTTCAGTCCTGGAGTTTTGAAAAATGTGCATTACCTCTCCATTACCATTACTCTCAGGTTCACTCTGACCTGGAGTGGTAGTATTTATTACAGTCCCATCTATGGGTCAAATACAACTGTTCAGTTACTTCCTGTAAACACCCCACTGTGTTCAAACAAATGATTAATATATAATACATTTATTAGTCTTAGCAATACTTGAAACTATTTAATTGTGTAAAAAAAATTAGCTCAGGCCCATTTAAATATATTATCAGCAAAATCTGTTTACAAATGATATATATTTAATATATATGTATAAACAGGATTTAGCATTAATTAACCTACAATGGTTGATATGCCATAAAACCAAACCAAACCAAACCAAACCATCAATCATTTACTAAGGCTTTTTATTAGTTGTTATTTGAAAGCATATCATCATCATCATGTCGTGCTGGTAGCACGGATATCCCTGACCCTCACTCGCCACTTTTCCCTATCATTCATCGCCTCAGGTAGGTCTTCAGGACAACATCCTGTATCCTCACATAGTTGCTGAATGTATGTTCGTGTTGGTCATCCTACTTTTGCACGGCCATGTGTGGGGGTCCATCTGAAAGCATATAGGTGTGTGTAAATCATTTATATTATATAAGAATACCTGATATATAGAATTATTAGTGTTGAATAAGAATACTTGTAACCTTTTAACTTTATGCAAACAAACGAGCTTTAACGACTCAAAAATAAAGTTGCCTATAGACTATTTCCTTATAAATAATATATATATATATATGAACAGGACTTGACATAAAATAACCCACAAGTATGGATATGCCTTCAAACAACAACCAACCAATCAGTGGTGAAAACTTAACAGACCTTGCTCTGTGAGACATTTTTTGATTGTTTCTAAAACTAAAGATCAATTTCAACCATAAGATTTGATGATGTATAGAACATTAAAAGAAATAGAATGATGTAACATAACGTCATATAAGAAAAAGTCTCAGTAGTGATTTAATCAATAGAGAAAACTTACTGGACTTGTGTGTTGAATTCCCGGGGGACACTTTTGAAGAAAATTTAATTCAGTGTTCATTTCTATCTTACTAAATACTGCTTCAATCTCAATACTTTTTTAAACCAGTTCATATATTCACTATATGTGAGAGGTATATGAAAAATAAATTTCTATATATATTCCAAGTATATGAGAGAATAGAGAAGATGACATTCAAGATCTAGTTGTAAATAAATCTTAGAAATTTGATTTTAATTATCAGCTCAGAGGCACAGTCCCTACCCTGAGCTGAGCCATATACTCATGTTTTCTCTCATTGCAAAAGATACCTGCTTTATTGACATTTTATTGAGCTTTGTATCAAGGATTCTTTAAGTATTTGCCTTAATGATTTATACTTCCACATAGATAGAAACAAAACAGTTATAAATCATTTTTATGGCTCCTCTAAACCTAACCAATCCATTTAGGAGGGACTTTAATCTCTGTTAGTGTAATACATTGGTAAATGGAAGGCTAAATTTTAGGCTTAAATGGTGTACTTAGCAGTTTTGCTATTTACTAATCTTTGTTCAGTTTAGTACAAGGCCAAATTCTTAAAAGTATTGAGAATACTAACAATGGTCTGCTAGCCAAGCTCAGTAACCATGCTCAAGGCAGTGTTGTAGGTTAAGATAGACTTGTCTCATCATAGTCTATTAGGTCTTTTCAGAACATATCAAGTTAGTTTTTCTCAAATAGTTATGAAGATTTCATGTACGTATTTTATCCAACCCATCCAATGAAGGCAAAATCAGATACAACGTCAGTTTTAAAGTGGAGTACAGCTGATTTCAATTCAGTGTGTAAAATGAAATCAGTGAACAAGTTCCAAATTTTACCTCGATTTTTGTATTCACATTGAAAAGGTGTAAATCTATTTCTTACCCCTTTTCCTCTACTTAAGGATGACATAGTTGGTCAGACTACTTTGATGAGAGTTGGATTGTTTAAAGCAGGGTTGTCAAATTACAGTAATGCCATTACATTCACTTTTGGGTTAATACTCTAAGGAAATGTATGGCCTCCACTCCTTATCCTCCCAGCTATGTGTTAAATAGTATCATGACTATCCTTCTAAAAGGATGGCTTTGGCATTAAATAACCCATGAAGGTTGATATGCCATTAAACGAAGAAACCAAACCAAACCAAAAGCAGGGCTTCTCAAAGTGGTCCATATAGACTCCTGAGGTTGAATAAAATATTGGCTTGGTGAATAATAGTGTAGAGGTTGACATGGAGTGAATTTACAAGCTTGTATGTAAATAAATCCCTTCATAACAGAAGAACAAAAATCACTGTTTCATGTAGACTAGTTGCCAGATGTTATATAGCTAGCAGAATGCTTGATTGAATGTTATGGTCATTCACATGTGACCCACTGAAAACATGTGGATCATTTAAATGAATAAACAAACTGGCACCTGACTGAAAAGACCTCGTTCTTTTAGGCATCATTAACAAGGTATATAATCAGGTTTTCAACATTCAAAAACAATTATATTAACATTGTTTTATAAAAATTCTGATTTCCAATATTTTTTTTATAATTTGGATATTTTCTCTTTTTTAGAATGAGTTTCAACTCTGTATCAGTTTTTTTATTAATAATAATTCTTAATAGAGCTTTTTACTGCTTTGTTCATTTTTTAAATTTTTATTTATTATTAAATTTAAATCTTTTGATGTCAACTCCATATTTTTCCTGGCTAATATGATTCAAATATGAATCTGTATTTACATCATTATTAATTGATGAAGTCACAATAGCTTTGGTATGGGGACATATCTTAGTTCCTAAGTTCCATGGTCATCTTTGACTAATCAAAACCAGAATTATCCAAAAATAAAAGCACTGAACTCTTTTTGATCAACTCATAGACTCCAATAGAATTTGATTTTGGCCCAAGAACATGACTCTTGAACTTCAATCATCTTAATGTCTTCTTATTAAATTTCTATAATCATCTTGGATTGGTTACTTTCTCCTGCCAATATGCTGATCAAGAAAAAAAAAGGCAGATTTTGCTTGAGAAACTGTACAAGTATAAATGATTTTGTCTTTTTATATTTATTCTTTGATCATCAAATGTAAAAATAGCCTCAGTGTCAATTTTCAGACACTGTATTTCTACTTTATATTTTGAGAGTTTTATTTTAACAATATTGCAGTTCTCATATCTGAATCTTACATATGTTGCTTTTTGTGGTGCATATTGTTTTTCTTACATTGTTGTGACACTGGATCTTGCAAAATTAAAACAAATCTAACTTTCCCATGTGGCTCAAATAAATATAAATTATATTTTTTTCTTTTTTTGTATACAATTCTCATTAATACTGGGATTTGTATCAGCTCAGGTGGATCTAGCAAATAAGTGAGGAAATATATATGCTTGCATTAATATTTTCTCTGTTTTTTTTTTTATTATACTTTTGCAGTTTTTTTTTTTGGTTTTTTTAAACTGATAATCAGTATTTCTTATGTTTTGGGTTATATCCAAATGGATTTTTGTTCGCTGCTAATTCTTTATGGAATTTAAAATCGTCAGTGGATAAGTGGAATTACAGACTCTTTGACCAAATTCTCTTTGTAGGATTTTGGTGATAAAATGGCTGAGTAATTAGCCGAAGAGGATGAGGATAGATTCAAGCTTGGAGATATGTATAATGAAGTATTGATTGCAGTAATAGATAGATAAAATGAGATGAGGAATTACATTGTGTCTATTAGTGAGCAAAACTATACGTGTGTCAGCTGGCAGTATCAAGATTAATTCAGTATATGTGATTGTGCATGTGTATGAGGGTGTGTGTATATATATATATATATATATATAAATATATTATTCAGTATATGTGCAAATGACTAGCATCACTATGAGTAGAAAATTAGAAAAATAGATCGATATATATATATATATATATATATATATATATATATATATATATATATAGCATAAATAAAATGAAATTTAGCACAAACATACACACACACTCTGTGTGTGTGTGTGTGTGTGTGTGTGTGTGTGTGTGTGTGTGTGTGAGTGAGTGTGTGTGTGTGTGTGTGTGAATAATCATGTATTTTATAACTTGTATGTCTCTCACCTTTTCCTTTGGTCTCAAAATCATGTCTGACCCTGGGGATATCATCTGATAAAGGTTTTGTTGGACGTACAACTGCTGTTTTTGCAATGGTAGTTGTATGAATCTATCTATTTTTACATTCATTATTAACACACACACACACACACACACACATCTATGTTCATCTATAGAAAGTATGTAAAATTATATCTTTCTTATTAAGTTTTGATTAAAGTAAAATTGATGATTCATGATATTTCAGTATTTATTCATAGACTAATCAAATTCAGTCTACTAGCGAGTTGTCTGAGAGATGAGCTTGCTATCTTTCTATAATTCAATAAATGTCTTTTATTTTTATACTTCTATCTATCATTGCATAACTGAAAAACAGCTTGAGCAATGGCCATCAAATTTTATATGGTCACTCATGGGAGACTGGAACAGGTTTACCACATATTAGTTTTTAATAATTTAATGACTTTACTTTTTAGCAAGGGATTTTGATTTAAAATGTATGTATAGCACAAGACTGGTTTCTTAGTTTGTATTTGTGTTTATCAGATTTGCAAAAAAGGATATTTTTTTGCTTAATTGCATAAAGGAGACACAGAGCTGAAAACTTCCTAGCCAGATAATAAAATTATAATCTTTCTCCATGACTTTTCAGTCACGAGAAAATGAAGATTTAAGAAAAGGATTTTATTAGGTTTCAGTCTGTAGTAATATTAATGGGCACGAAAGAGCTATGTGTATTTCTTTACAACATTTATTAATGGTTTAAATTTCTGAGACGAAGCTTGATGATTTTTATCATTAAGGGTCTTTGGACTATTGTCTTCATCTTTATTGTTATTTCCACAATGTTTCAGCCGATATGTCCTCCGGCCTTCTTCAGATGTTTGTCAAACTCATTAACCTACATGGAACTTCAAACTATGTCCTTTAAAAAAAAATCTGCATATGAGCATAGGTAAAAAATTCGACATGATAGTAGTAATCCTAGTCAAGTAAGAACATTAAATTTATAAGTCCCAAAAATTCACTCTAAACTGTCCAGCAGGACACATAGCATAATGGTTATAGGCGTTGGTTCCTTAAGCTTCTAAGGAGACAATCAGGTTCAATCCTGACTGCAAGCAAGTAACAATACTGGAATACTTAACACTTGTACTCGGTTATGGCTAACAGAATCAGAACAGGTGACCCCCGTGGATTAAATAAAGGATGTAGTTCAAAGTTCTGTGTAGGTTCCCAAGTTCGACAAACACCTGAAGAATACTGGAAGACATATCGGCCGAAACATTGTGGAAATAACAAGAAAGATGAAGACAATAGTCCGACAAACCCTTAATGATAAAAAAAAAATTTATTAACTAATCAGTCTTTATAAAACTTAACAACTACATGTCATTTATTATTATTGAAGAAACCTAATGCTACTAACAGTTATATGCATGATCCCTTTGAATTTCCTTGTAAATACAGCATGGTTGGCTGGGGCTGTAGAAGACGCATCTCTGCAGAGGAGTAAGAACCTCCAACAATATCCTGGATATGATACTGAATTATTTGATGGTGAGACTTTAGTCCTGGTGCTTTGAGGAATGTGGAGTACCTCTTCTTTGCCGTTACCCCCAGGTCCACTCTGATCCAGAGTGGTTGTATCTGTTATGGTCCCATCTATGAGTCAAATAGAATAGTTTAACCATTTAACTGATTGATTATTAGTGTTAGATCACAATACTTGAAACCATTTCAATGTGCAAATAAATGAGTTCAGATGTTACCAACAAACTATTTGGTGACAAATCATATAGTATATATATATATATATATATATATATATATATATGAGCATACGATAAGTTTCAAGACATTTTTCGTATGGGCATCTAAAATTGTCATAGACTCTTGAAAATTCAATATGTTATTGCTATACATCTTATGAGATGACTGACCAATTTTTATGATTTCAACTTCAAATGAACAGCTACAGCAGGAATTTGAATACACCCTACTAAAGCCTGATTGCCACAGCTGGTGAATTTCAAAAATGCAATCTGACACTTTAGAAGAACGATATGCAATAAAATTCTGTTTTAAACTTGGAAAAAATGCCACAGAAACATATGGAATGCTTTAGACTGCTTTTGCAGCATCTTGCATGAATTGAGCATCAGTTTTTGAGTGGCATAAGAGAATCAAGGAAGGCAGGGAGTCTGTGAGGGATGATGTGAGGTTTGGGAGGAATAAGGAAGTTTATAGACCAGAGTTGATTGGCCAAAGGGTTAGGGTTAGGGTTACTATGTCAAGGTTTTAAGGGAGTTCAGGAAAAGACTCCTTTGAAAGAGGCCAGCACTCTTCAAATTGGGTCAGTGACATTTCCACCAGGACAATGCACCAGTCCACAACTCCATCCTTGTCACAGACTATTTGACCAAGATGGGCATCAACACAGTTCCCCACCATCCCTATAGTCGAGACCTTGCTCCCTGTGTCTTTTGGCATTGCAGCCAGAGGAGATTACTTCGAAGGGGACTAGAGTTTCATGTGCGTACTATCAATAAAAGTGCCCATATGAAAAAAGTCTGGAAACTTATCGTATACACCTCGTATATATATAAATGGGATCTGGCATTAAAGAACCATCAAGGCTTGGTATGCCATAAACAAAACAAAACCATCAGTTCAGAGAAAACTTCTTGCTTTATTTGTTTTCAAAATAAATATAAATATTTTACTGATAAAACTTGACATCACTTTGAAATTTCAATTAATATCTTATTACTCATATATAACAAAAAGTGAGATTGTTTACATAATGTCAAAAATAAATGATTTAATTTTTCCTGTATTGGAGGTGCTTGTGGCATAACAACAAGAGGACTTGACTACCTGAGTTCAAACCCTGGTTGAGGCTATTCGCATTTTACATAGACCTTATACCCTAGGGAAAAGTATGAATCCAACTATTCTCCCTTGAGATATTGGTAAATAAAAGGGCTAATGGGCTCTTTAACCTTAGTATGGTAACCTCTCTAGGAGAAAGGAAACTAAATTCAAACCAGTTGTAGACCTGGTGAGGGATGGGCTCTGTCAGGTTATTCCTGCCCAAGACATTCTACATAAGTGGCACCTCCACGACCACACCTGATAATGGGATATGTCTCTCTTCTCAACTATATACTAAGGTAGAATCCGATAAAAACAGAGTTCAAATCTATAATTTCTGATTGAGATCAAAGCTTTTAATTAGTCTTTTCACAGAAAGGTTTTCAACTAATTATTATTAATTTTTTTACAATCTTAACTTTAGGTCACTTTTCATTATCCAAGGCAGAATAATACAGGCACAAAACCATTGTAGACATGCTGAAATACCATTAAAATCACTCATTTAGAACCCTGAGAATTTCTACCGACATTTCAGCTCCTTCCATCATTTTGGGCTCGTGACTTAAAAATAACTTTATTTTCTACAGACAACAGTGGTCTGGAAATTGGAATTCCTCAGATGGTGATTGCAGTTATTATAGCCTAATGGCTAATGTGCTATACTGCAGCATAGAAGTGAGTTAAAACTCCAATCTTGCAATTACTTTCAATTTCAGACTGATACAATTTATATATGTATATATATCGTTATATCTTATATAAGTGTAGTTACATTCATCAATGATAGTATTACTTATATAAAGCTTCGCATTTTCAGTTGTCCATGGATTTAAAATATTTGTATCAGTTTTATTGGTGATTTTAAAATACAGGAGCATTGTTCAACTAAAATCTTTTCAAATCATTCAAGAGAGGAGTTTAAATAATGGATGATGGGGAAAAAACAAATCAAACTGAGAACACATTTGAAGAAATTGAAATTGAAATTTAGATTAAAAATATGAAGTTAGACAAAAAAAATGGAGAATTTTGATGTATGGATAGTAATCTGGATGAATAAAAAAGGATTATTGAAAAAGTAAGATTTTGATTAAGTTGCTACCAAGATACTTTCTTTCAGTTTGACTTTCTCTGTTTATTGCTATATTAACCTTCTTGTGTTATTTAATTCAAAAGCTATCCTAGAAGGAAAACTGTAAAGTAAAAGTAAGTAAAGTTAGCGACTTTAGTCGAGGGTGACCCGAAGGCTCCCTTTTCGATAGCTACTACACCAAGGTGTAGGGGAGGGCGCTACTCCATTCCCAGGATTGCTCCACTTTACCCTTGAACCATACCTTATAATGCTGAGTGTTAAGCAAGGTGGTATCAAGTTCCATTTTTAAAGTCTTTGGTATGACTCGACCTGGGATTGAACCCAAGTCTCCCGGGCCATTGGCGAACACTCTAACCGCTGGGCGTGGTACTAATTAACTGATAACTTGAGAAATAAAAGGTTTCCTTACTTAAAGAATATTAGTCCTAAAGTGAATATAACAGCATAGTATACTTTAAATTTGCTTATTATGATATTGCAGTTCAGGACCTTATTCCCTATACCAAGGATGCATCCTCCCGACTAAGATATAATAGTGCAATAAATTCTTTCATGGATTTTTCCAGTTGATAGTATGTATAATTTGACCTTTAATATGTGGTTTGTTTTGTTTTGGTATATCAACCTTAGTGGATTTTTATGCCAAAGCTATCTTTGTAGAAGAACAGTTGTGGTACTATTTAACCCTTAGCCGGAGGAATAAGGGGTTTATACTTTTCCCATGTGTAGTAGTCCAAAAGTGAATCTAATAAGGTGACTGGATTTTGAACTCACTCATAACAATGTCACAGTCCAGCATATCAGCCACTATGCCATAAGGAATTTCCCTTTCTCTTTTAGTTTAAGTGATGTTGAATATTATTCTGTTGTTAGACCAGGTTGTGTTGCTAATATGGCTGCAGGTTGTATTTCAAAGAGATATTGTTCATATTGGAGTTCAAAGACATGGATAGATTATTGAATAAAGGATGAGAATTTATATCAAAGTGTTGGCATTTTAATAGGAGGTTTCTATATCATTTGCCTCCAGGTTAAATCATAATTTGTGGCTTGTAACTTGCAAGTTATAGTCCTCTATTCAGTTATGTTTATTTTGATTGGTGTCTTCTGGTGAAGACATTTTTTTTTAATTATAATTATGAGAAAAACTATCCACCTGATCATTTCTACTGTCTGAGTATTGTAATGTTCTCATGAAACTTAGTTAATGGCATTTGCAGACTTATAACATTTTAGATTTTATTTAAATCTGTTTATGTTTTGGAGCACAAAGTGTATTTTTTAAAATCTAATTAACTTTACTCAACAGATTTTTCATTTCATATATATATATATATATATATATATATATATATATATATATATATATATATATATATATATATATATATCAAATAATTCTCAACATTAATGGAAAATTGTCAAAAACTTGAATGATTTAAAAAAAATATCTATTAAGATGATTCTCTTAGTCTTTTATTTGTCATTCAAGAATCCTTCAACTGCAACATGTGTGTTTCCAAAAAAGCAATCTAATAATATATAAAAGAATGTAAAACAGTTTTTTGTATTTATATCTCTATATAGTTTAGTAATGTTCACAATTCATCTTTTTAAAATACTTATAACTTATATATCTTTGTATTTAGCTGTACCAGTTGCCTTTCATAGCTGGTAAGATTTCTCAGACCAGCTGTCTTGTCGGCACTGATCCATAAAAATAACTTTAAAATCTCTGAACAAATAATAGATGGACTTATAAAGGCAAAGTCATAAATAAGATAGTAAAAGCAGAAAAAAGGAAGTTTCTTTTATTTGTTAATTCATTGTATGCATTCTTAAGATACAGTCATTCAGTTCTAATTATTGGCTGGCAAAAATATATCAAAAGGCAGTCTTTGAAGGAAAATGAATTTTCATTTTAAGATTTTCTTTTTTGGCCTTTGATTTCATTGAAGTCTCTTATATGAATTCTCTAATGTATTACCATTTACTGTTTTCTTTTTTCTTAATCATTGAGAAAATAATGTTATAAGACATTAATTCACATAAACTATGTCTAAATCTGACAGTTGATATATTGGTAAATGTGTAGATCAGTGAAGTATATTTACTAAATCAGTTTAACTATTGATTCAACTTTCAAGCCATCTCTTTTTCAATCTAATATGAGCTGTACATTATATGAAGGCCAGTATGTGAGTGTGTGTGTGTATATATACACATACATATATAAAAATATGTGCTGTTGTGTATGTATATCATATAAGAGAAATTATGTACCAATATAGTGGTAATATGTTTCAAGTTGCAGATTTAATGTTTAATTCTTTGTATAATTATGTGAATATTTAATAAAATGCATCATATTCTTTTAATTATATATTCTCTTCTCCTTACTTTATTTCTGGTAATTAATTACTAATTTATTTAAAATAAAAGACAGGTTAAATTTTCCTGATGAAAAAAAAAAGTTTCCTAAGTTTTTAACTAGAAAATAATTAGCTAAACCTGTAATGCAGAACTACTAGGTTTTATGAGTAAACAAGTTTTATAGAAAGAAAGGTGAGGGTCATATAAGAACAAAGCTGTTTTTTGCCCGAGGTTAATGTCAGCATGGAAGAAATATCCAAGGTCTCAATTACTGATTACTGATCTTTTTTCAAGAGGGGAAACCCAGGACACTGATCAGAATGTGCTTAGACTGCTGGTGGTATAGAGAGAAGTAATTTCAGCCAGAATCATCTGTTGGGTATGAGAAAGAACGACAAGATAATCTTCTCCTCTGTTTGATGTAATTGATTCGCAGTGTCACATCAAGACATTGGGGACCTCAAACCAGCTGATGGGTTCTTTCTTCTGGTTAATAAAGCTTTGAAAGCTATGCTGAGATTTACACACAAAGTATTCATTCTTTAATATGATGTGATTGTTTGCATGGCTCAGTCTCCAGGTGCCGTGTTTGAATGTAAAGTTGGTTCTGCTCTGGGTGTTACTTTAAGCCAATATTGTGACATTGCCAATAGACACCAATGACATCTAATAGAAAAAGTAGATAATACTTTGAGTTGCAGATCAAGAGGTGCAGTTTTATTTTTTACATCTTGAAACAATGTGATTTTTTGCTTTGGTTTTATTTGAGCTTCTGTATGTCCGGTCACCTGACAATTCAGTGTCTTGAAATGTGTTCATATTATTCCCTATAAAGGATAGATCAAATAGGATGCATTCTGATACTCAATTATGAGCAAAATTTCAATCTGAGTTTTTTTTTTCTGTGTATTTGACTTAGTTGATTTTCATTCACCATTGACTTCAAGTGCATTTACAATGAAGATCATCATGTTCATTTTATTCTATAAAATAAATACACAACTCATTAGTAGGATGTGGCCTATTAATATATCTATGCTCAAAAATATGACTTGTCACGTTTTCAGTTTGACTCATAGTTATTAGCTAAATTTGATTTGAAACTTCCATTGTATAGTGTTTGTTCGATATGATTAATATTCACTATTGATCTAATTATCTTCAGAGTAATGAAAAAGTCTCTTGTTCATTTCCTATTAGCCTTTCATTAACTGATTTTCATGAAAAAAGCTTAATTTTACTGAACTAACAATACCTGAATTGTAGAATATAGGTAATTGAAACACATGGGTAAAATCCAAGTAACATACATTAGTCATAAGCAGCCACAGTCTCATTCATATTTCTATGAAAATGCAGGTGACTCTCTCTCTCTCTCTCTATATATATATATATATATATATATATATATATATATAATCTGGAACAAAAGACATAATGCTCTTTTGTTCCTACAAAGATTTTATTATTTGTACTGGAATAGTATACTATGAAATTGAGTATTTTTAGGTATTTATAATAAAACTCGGCAGCATTAAAAACTAGTTACCGAGATATATACATTGCAACAAGCCAAAAATAAGTACCCCTCGTATATATACTTCTGCAAATGTACTTTATGTAAGAATTTCAATGCAGCGAAGTTTGTAAATAAATAATGCCTAATAATATTCCACAAGAAATAATAAAATGCTTGAATTTTTCTTAATAAGTAAATTAGCTTGTTATAAGAAGGAGATTTTAAAATATTTGGAACATATTTTTTGAAAAGGGAATATTTCTTTTGTAAAATAAATGCTTTTTAATCATTTGATGATAGACTTAGTGTTTTATGGCTTTCAAATATTTTTATTATATGAATTGTTGATACTTGGATTAACTGTTACTAAGTAATGCTACAGTGAGCAAGTGGCATGTTTGAAATTTTCTAAAATTATATATTTATTGTATATAATATCCAACAAAATGGTAAGAAATAGGACTTTAAAAACCTACTTTACAGTTCTTTTATTTCCTATGTAACATTTAATTTGTCATCATACAAGCATCTTTGAATACAAGTGCAAGGATTTTAAAACACTCAAAAGGATATTGATACTTCTGTTCTATTTATCTGACATTGGGAGTTTTAAAGAGATATTTTGTTTAAGGAATCTCAGTTATAAACTATCTCTTTAAAGCTATTAATGTCACAACATATTCACATAGTGTCATGACATGTTCACATAAAATAAACAGAAAAACAGTATCAGTATCTTCTTAGCATTTCAAAAGTCTTTCTCTTGTGTTTGAAAATCACGATAAGTAAAGCATTACATAGAAAATAAAATAATTCAGGTTTTCAAGTATTATCTCTTACCATATATATCTATATCTATATCTCTCTCTCTATATATATATATATATATCATCATCATCATCATCATCATCATCTTGTTGTGCTGGTAGCACGGATATCCTTGACCCTCTCTCGCCACTCTCCCTATCGTTCATCGCCTGAGGCAGGTCTTCAGGACAACATCCCGTACCCTCACATAGCTGCTGAATATATGTTCATGCTGGTCATCCTGCTTTTGCATGGCCATGTGTTGGGGTCCATAAGAGTACATCTCTTATGAGTTCGTCCTGCTTCTCCAGCAGTGTCCTGCATGTCTGGTTCGTCTAACTTGAATAGTTTTCATGATAGGAGGCAGGTGGCCGTACAGCTGGTGTCTTTTGGGGTGTTGCCACCAGGACTTGTTCAAGATTGCTCGCAGCATTCTTGTGTAATTGTCGTTTAGTTTCTTCTCCAGCCGTTTTGTTAGAGTCCATGTAATGCACCCATATAGCAGTATCAATGTGACTGCTGCCTGGAAGAAACTGCGTTTCATTTTATCGGTTAGGTCTGATTTCCATATAATCGATAGCCTATGGATAGCTGTCCATGCTTTCGTTAACCTCGTGTCGATGTCCTTTTCGGTTGATGCGACGCTGCTTCCTAGGTAAGTGAATTTGTCTACTAGTTTAAGAGGGGTTCCGTCTAGAGTGGAGATGTCCCCCGTTTGATTATAGCACATATATTCCGTTTTGTGTGCATTAACATAGAGGCCTATGCCTGCGGCTGCTCGTTCCAAACTATGCAGTAGTGTTTCGGCTTGGTCGGATGTATTTGCCAGTATCGCTATGTCATCGGTGTAGTCGGCGTCGGTAATTGTTTTTACGGGGTCCTCAAAAGTAAACTTTGTAATAGAATGAACAGCTATGAATTAATGCATAAGTATCTAAATAAAACAAATGTCTTAGTTAAATATATAACTAGAAATATATCCACCAACCCCTAACCTTCCAAATGTAGATCTCACTGCCAGGTGTTTACAATTGCTGAGATATATATTAGGGTTTGAATGATAACTCTGATGGTTTATAAAGATAAAATAAAAACAAAATTTTCATATGATATATTGTATATATGCCAATATTTTAGTCTATCCAATCCTCATCAGGACAATACTTTATGATTTACTATTCCACCCCGACAAAATAATATTTTTGAATGAAAACATTATACTTCGACATTATCATGCTACCATTTTGTTCTTCACTGATGTCACTTAAAAATATTGGATATCAAAAACTGTTTTTCATGCAATGAATAGATATGCAAGGTTACCAGTTGATTTTTTTTTACTTCTTTTGTGGCATGTTAACCTTTTCAAAAACTATTTCAGAGCCTAAAAAAACATCTTTTCTTCTGAGGAAAAAAATGCTCCTGATGATAAACTAAGGTCAAAACTAGTTGAGAACAATAAGAAAATAAATAACTATTGAAAATATTTCTATTTGTTTTATCACTTTAGTTCATTTCATTTTATTTGTATATATATATATATATATATATATATATACATACACACATACACCCGTATAAGCAGACTGTGATACAAGGTCATTATTAAGCAGAGTTGAAAAAGTTTTAATTTAGCATTTTCCTTCTCATAAACTGGTTGCCATACAAAGAGTAAAGAATGCAGTCTGCTCTACTATTTACTTAGAGCTAGAGTTGAGGAGGAATAGTTGGATGCATTCTTTTCCAAAAGGAATTAACACTATGTGAAATGCAAACAGCCTTATCCAGGATTTGAACTTAGGCCACTGTGCCCATTTCCCTGGACAATAACCATCACACCATATGCACCTTTTATATAGATATATATATATATATATATATATATATATATATATATATATATATATATATATATATATATATATATATATATATATAAGAGTTTGAATGATAACTCCCATGGTTTATGAAAAATACAATAAAAACAGAATATTCATATCATGTATTTTATATAAGGCCAATATTTTAGTCTATCCAACCCTCATCAGGACAATACTTTATGGTTTACTATTTCACTCCGCCAAATATTTTTGAATGAAAATATTATATTGCACTCTTTGACATTATCATGCTTTCTTTTTGTTCTTAACTGATGTTACTTTTTGTGTTCAAAAATTTAAAAGAATGTCTGTAGCTATTGATTATTCTATAAGTCTATCTAACCACAAAATTATTGTATGAAAGTATGATTAAAATAAAATGATTAAAACTCATTTATATAAGGAATATTGCATCTCTTTTGAGCTAATTTATCCAAACAAGAAGATAAACTAAAAGAACCTGGTCATTGTTTAATTATATTATAATCAGAAATAATGTTAGATTCTACTATCTGTTATGATTGTTGTATATTCTATCATTTTGGAAACTTGAAAAATATATATATATACCAACTGAGGATTTTGTTGCATAACAAAACTTGTTCTCATGTTGTACATGTGGCACAGCATATGATTATGGAGCTGGGATGAGTTCTTCCCATCTGGCATATTCTCTAAACCTATTATCTTCAAACTATCATTTGCTTTGACTCTTTTCAGATTCCACAAATTCAAGATATCAAAGAATTTCTCAAATAATAAATTAAATCAACATTGGAATTATTTTGTGATAGAATACAACGATTTGCTAAAAGATGATTTTAAGGTTCTTGAAATCCATATCAAAATCCTTTGATGACTAAATAATCTTGCAAACAGGTTTTTTTTTAATATGTAAAATGATAAAACATTTTGCATCAATCTATGCAAATAAGTTGATTCTTTCAAACTGCATCCTTGTTTATTGTCTTTATAATTGAACATTTTGCATCAACTTATATAAATATGTTGATTCTTTCTACTGCTTCCTTGTCTCTAATACATTTCCTCTTCTTGCTTTGATCAGGTGTGTCAGTCACATTTAATATCCTTCCAGGAATATTAAATCTAAACTTTTGCTTCAACTGTCAAGAGTGGATATGCTGTTCTCAATCTACCCAGTTCTCAGCTTGTTACCTCTAATTCTTTCTTATGGCAACCCACTGCACTGCCTGACCCCAGAATTAAACTCAGACTTCAAGGGAAACTAATAAGTTTTGTTAGTGTTTTTACTTACTTGATCACATCCTGTAAGAACATGATACCTCCTTTATAAACATATGAGGTGTATTTTAAAAGTATCGGTAATAAAGTTGTATTTAACAAGATATTAACAATAGATGAAATGTTAACTTTCTTCAAGATAGTCTCCTTGGCATTCAACCCACTTATTTCTGCTAGTTTTTTTATTGGTTGAAAAACCTCTGAAACTCTCCTCTTGATATGATCAATATTGAGGGTGCTTAACTTGCATAATACTGCTTCACAAAAAAAACTGATCAAAAAGTATCAAGACTTGGTTTTTATTTTTCATTTTAACATCAATTTCTTCAGCCAAAGTTTAGATGTCTGTTTATTATTCATGTTGTTCAACTAAGCATACAGTTTTATTTAAATTTTAAAATTAAAGAAAATTTAGTTCTATCTCAATAAATTTTGCTCAAACCTCATATTGAGTACTGTACTTTAAGAAAACCATTGTCCCCTGAAAAGCTTGCTTATCCAACCAGTAGCATCAAAGTCAACCTAGACAGGATTGCATATATATGTGTATATAGGCATATGAGTGTATGTATTAAATTTTGCCTTCTTTATTTCACAATAATTTGCAATTCTGATAGTAACCTAATTAAGACTGGAGAACAGACTGTCTAAAACACTGGCAAAAACTATATGACTACTAGTTCAGATAATTCATGGAATCTGATATATGATCCAATAGAATACAAAGTATGAATCTTATAATAACATATTAATCCATATTTTATCCAGGAAAAGCTGTTCAGAAGATTTATGACTGGATGAGGGGGGGAATCATTTGATTTACAATCCATTTCTGGATACCAAACAAGCAAGGTTTGTTTAAGCTTAAATGTCCATCAGTTTCTATATCAGTTATTCAGCTCATTGTAATTAGTTCATTTAAGAACAATATTGATTGGGAAAATTTGGTTGGCTTTGCTCCACAATATTTAAATTTTGGGTGAACGCAGAGAAAAATAAAGATGAATCTTGAGCCTGAAAGCCTGTATATAAATTAGAAATCATTGATTTAAAAACTTGCTAATAAAAGACAGAAATATAAAAGACTGAATAAGATCCAGTGTATGTCATCTACAGATGATCAGCCTGCATGCTTCCCAGGAATATAAAGTGAAACTAGAAAAAAAAAATTGGAATAATAAATAAATAAAAAATTCAAATAAAAATAGTGACATTATAATCATAAAAAACATAGCAATATAAAATTAGTGTCTGTAAACAACAACCTTAGTTGATAAGAAAGAATAAAGAAGAAAATTGTTAGAAAATGTCAGTATTGCCATGACCAAAGAGTATAGAAATTTGAACTATACAAAGTCTGTCCAGAGGGTATCGAACCATTTAACATTAATAGTGGTGTGTGATTATGTTTCTGTTGAGAAAAGAGTGAAGTATTCTAATTAACATTTCATAGTTATTTCCATAAAATCAATGAATTGCATGATTAAAAATGATGTTTAGTGCAAATGAAGACCCCTCCCCCAAATTTTCTTTCAGTTACTGATTGAACTGGAAATAGCTTTATACTTTAAGTTAGAACATTTGAATTGTATTGCTCTAATAAGAATCTTGTTTTTATATTATGGTCTTGTATTTACTCATCCACTAAACCATGGCCAGGGGAAGTCCTTATGATTTAATGGCTAACATGATGGATTGTGTCTTTGTAGTGAGTGAGTTTGACTCAAGTTGCACTATTACATTCACTTTCAGACTAATTCTCTTGGGAAAAGTATGAACCCTTTTATCAAACCAGCTATGGGTTATATTGTATCACAGCTGTTCTTCTACAAAGATGGCTTTTGCGTTAAATAACCCACAAAGGTCGATAATATAACACAAGATCAAATGTGAATTTGGGAATTGGAATATTGTCTTTTATCAATCTTTGAACTACGAAATAACTTGATTGCTAACCTAGAAAATCAACTTTCAAAATCCTGCTTTATGTCTTGGCTTGAAACTGATAGGAAATGGTATAAACGTTTTGGGCATACATATTTTTTGCATGAATACAAACTGAAAGAATACCAAAAAAGAATAGAAGCATTGGTAAATTATTATAAAAATTCTAATTACCTTTTTTTATTTGTATTATAAGATATGAAGTAGAATGAAACTGTTGCCAAGATTATTTTCAAGAATAAATGAGGAAATCATAGTTATTTGATTTTGAACAATAAAATATATATCTGCAATTTCATTAACCAAACCAGTTTCATGGGTAAAGTAGATGGTTAAAGTCTCTTTTTATTTATATGATTATATATATATATATATATATATATATATATATATACCTTTAAGAGAAAGATTGGATAGATTCCAAATCTTTTCTAGTTATATGGACTGACCCAGCCCAATGTCCAAGTAGCTGTTGGCTTTATAAACTCTATGAATGGACCATAAATAAGCAAATTAATGAACATTTATATTAAGAAAACAAAGCAACGGTCCTTGCCTTCAAAAGTGCTTGCATAAGGAATTTTAAACATTATCAAAAATAGAAAAGCTGTTTAAAAATAAATCATATGAAAGCCTGTTTCTGAAAATAAAAAAACATGTGACTTTTTTATTAAAAATTTTCTGATTGGTTTTATATATATATATATAAGAAGTAGGATTTATATTTACATAATTCATAATTAAAAGTTACCATTGTAGATCATCAAGCTCAATGTTGAGTCAGATTTGTTTTCTAGCATTTATATTATAATTAACTGAAAATAAATAAATTCAGTAATTCAGTTAGATTTTAACTGTTATCTCCCTTGAGAAATTATAAAGATCAAGATGAGCATGAACCTTTGATCTCCAGTTCCTTTTCCAGGCATTAGGTGACTTCTCCAAAGGTGCCAACCACAATTGATATCATCATCAAAGAGTATGCTTCACAGCTTATTCAGCTCTCTGGCAAGATCCAAGTATCTATGTATCTTTTTGCTTTCATTTATTTTCACTCTGTGGTCTTATGGAATAAGAAAATCTACCTGATGACAATTTTAGAATATCAAGTTGCAAATTGGATTAGAAATTGCTTTATTAGCTGGGGAATTTTAATATGATTTTACAGAAAAGCCCACTCTACTATATTATTTTTGTTAACAGGTAAGCATCAGATCATTATTTCATAAATTTAGATTGAGAAGGGAGAATTGTAAGCAGAAGAATAAAAAATGCTATACTCTTTAAACATCATTGCCTGTGCCAATCACGTGATAGTTTTAAAAAAAAGAAAGCTGATTAAGTGATTGAACGGTTATATGATCTTAGTTTATATATATGTTTTTTGCTTTTCCACTGCTATTGTATTTTATTTAAACATCTATAGTTGTTCTAGCAATACTTGTTTCACCTTCTTAAAATCCTGATGAAGGTTTCCTAAAACCAAAACATTTTAACATTGACTTTCCTTTATAATAAATTCATCACTTTTGGTTTACTTTGTTTTTCTTTTTTTTTTTTTTCATTCTTATACTCTTTAACTTATTAGTGAACTTTGACAGAACAAATCCTCAGATGCTTGTGGAAATTGATGAATAGTGTTGAAAAAGACAGATGTTTTAAAAGTGTTTGGTCTCTTTACAAGTGCTAGGTTAGTTAGGTTTATGGTTGAAAACAACTTGGGTTTAAACACAATTATGTTCTCCATTTCAGCTGTTTTTTGATACAATACCAACTGAATCCCTTGCTAAAAAGAGAGGTGTCCTGGGCATGACACTAAACTGTATCTGATGATGAGACTCCAGTTCTGAAGTTCTAAGGAATGTGAAGTACCCTTTCATTGCCATTACTTCCTGGTCCACTTTGACCTGGAATAGAAGTAACTGTTCAGGTCCCATTGATGGTTTGCCCAGCCGGCTGGGGCTGTAGAATACACTGACTGTTTCTCTCCAGAGAGATGAGACTTCCCCAATGACTGTCCTGGATATGATACTAAATATGGTGAGGTTCCAGTAATGCTGGAGCTTTGGGGTATAGAGAGTACCCCTTCATTGTCATCACTCCCAGATCCACTGTGGCCCAGACTGGTAGCACCTGATAGGGTTCTATCTATTGGTCAAATTGAACTAAACTTTTTACTTATGCTAAACTGAATTGCTTGAAATAGGACTGTTTTTGACATTGAAACTGTATACTTATGCTAAACTGAATTGTTTGAAATAGAACTGTTATGGCATTTAACCGTTTGTAAACAAAGACTACCTAGACTAAACTGAAATTTAATTTGGCATTTGTTTGTTTGAAGTTTAAGTAAAAAATAAGTAAATTTGGCAAACTTAGTCGAGGGTGACCCGAAGGCTCTCTTTTCAATAACTACTACACCGAGGTGTAGGGAAGGGCACTAATCCATTCTCGGGATTGCTCCACTTTACCCTTGATCCATGCCTTATAATGCTTAGTGTTAATTTGATGATGTCAAGTATTCCAAAATGTGTGCAGAAAACTTCTTAAGAATCAAGTATGCAAAAATTTAAATATGAATGTTTAATGAATGCAATTCCCTGACCTAAGGTATAAAATAACCCTAGACGGTTTGACATGCCATTAAAATCAATCTATCAATCTCCTTCTTTAATACTTAGTGACGAAACTAGTTAGCTGGATATTCCTTCTTGAGCCACTTTGAATCACTTTTGAATAATTTAGCATAGAACCTTTTTTATAATTTTATTCCATTTTCTCTATATATAGTTTAAGAATCAATATTTTAATTTTCTTAGTCAAATTTGTGTTAATTAGCATTGATTGACTCAGCTGATTTTTTTAAAGATTATTGAGATCTAACAAACTCCAGTCTCCTACTCAACAGCTTGAGTTATCCATGTTCATATAGATGATTGATAATAATTTTACACACTAGAGAGTACAAGTCATACTTCTCCTTTTCAAGTGTCTATGGGTCTGTAAGGTTGACAGGCCTGTCATATAACAAATATTTTAAAGTTTGATGTCTTTTTCTTCCAGATAATCACTTGTTAAAAAAAAACAAAAAACAAAACAGAATACAGCTGATAAACACTAATACCAATAATTCATCCAAGAAGTTACTTTCAAGCACCTGTCAGCCGAAATTGGTGCTGATTATTAAAAAATGAATATTTTTCAAAGTTTGAATTTGAAATGGGGCCAGTAAAAAAAAAAGAATTTAAATACAGGAAAGCACAATTTCAAAACTTTGTTAAATTTCCCACTCAAATTTTATTTTTTAGTTCTAATGACCAAAGTCTCTCTCTTTTTTTTAAATGGTTAAGTTTTATTTTCAATTAATTTTACAATTAATTAATTATTTATTGTTTAATGCTCTACTGCTTTGCTTTTTTGACTCACTCTCTAAGAAAGAGGAGGAAGCTGAGTCAAACTACTCAAGGAGTCATACAGAATGAGAATACCATCAAAACAATTTAAGAACAAATAAAAGTGTACAAATGAAAGAAAACTAGCCAAAAGGCAAGTGGAAATTAATTGAAAATCGTTAAAAATCAACTGTAGCAACTATGGATTGTATTTGGAAAGTCTTGGTTCCTTTCTAGAGAGCAGGCTTGATCAAGGTTGTATGGATGACAGTAAGTTGCCTTTCTATTTATTATTGAAGTTGCCCAAAGGAAAAGTAGAGGCTAATATCGCTTGGCATTAATGTCATTATAAAAGTTAGCAGAACAAGGAGGAAGACATTGACAGACTGTGTTAAGTTTCTACAGTTCCAGATTCATCATCAGGGTTTTCTCCCCAAAGCCTTACCTATGTGTGGGTATGACCACAAGGTATAAGAGGCTTGAATTCAAATTTTCTCTTATCTGAGACTGACTGCCAACTGAGAATTGAAACCTCAGCCTAGCTAGCTATTTAACACATAGTTGGGGAAAAAGGATAAACAAACTAAGGTTTTTCTCAAGAGCATTAATTCAAAGCTCTCAGCTAAAATTTGAATTAAGCTCCCATTTTTCATACTTTTAATAATTAGGCCACCACACTTTATTTTCAAAAGATATAAATTTCCTTGAATATATAAGATAATGAATAGTTCTTGATTAGTTCTTCTTATATGAAATGTATATCTTCACCCACCCCCTCTGCCATAAACAGGATTTGGCACAAAGGGATTTTTTATGCCAAGTTTAACAGGTTTGAATTCAGTTTTCCTCCTCTGAGATTGGTTCCCATACTGAGGTTAAAGAGCCAAATTCTTCTCTACTATTTACTCATAGCTGAAATAAAGAATAGTTGCATGCATACCTTTCTCTGGAGTATTAGCACTATGTGAAATGCAAACATCTCTATCCAGGATTTGAACTTTGTTCCCTATTTCCTTTGATGATAACTATTTCACCAGAAGTGTTTCTGATATTAGCGGTAACAACAGACAAAAACACTAAACTTTGATTTCTAGAAATTCATTGATTTATTTGCATTACATTCTGCCTATAAGTGGTTGAGGCTTGTTAAATGCATACCCTGTTAGATGTTTTACTGAGTATATTTCTATTTTGGTATGGTTTCTTTGTTTAATAGGATATCAACCATTATGGGTTATTTAATGCCAAAGCCATCCTTGTAGAAGAACAGCAGTGATACTCTTTAAACCAGAGCTCGGTGGATAAAGAGGTTCATATCTTTTGTTGGGTATCAGTCCAAAAGTGAATTTGACAGAGTGACTGGAGTTTGAACTGTCTTGCTACAATGTCAGAGTCCAGCATGTTAGCCACAATGCTGTGGGCCTTTCCCATATATTTCTAATATCAAAGCTGAAATAAAAAAAGAACAAAAAGAATAGATAGAGACTCTTTTTCCAGTCTACTAATTGATCAATTCATTTGGGTTTTTTTCATACGTACCATAGGACTTACACTCCTATAATTTAATTTGGGTGGTATGCCTCTTGTTCCCACAACAAAGACGGGGGAAGCACACATATTCAGTCTCGGGAAACCATTGGCCAGGAGAACCATGTGACCTGTTTAAAACTACGTCCGCGTAAATTTCATCCTGTGTTTTTTGGAGCCGATTCCAAGACACATATTTTCTATAAATACGTTGTCTTCAAACACTCTTTCTCTTTTTCCCAATTTCCATTGCAGTGCTGACACGCTCTCTTCAGTATGACACTCTTCCTATTCATGAACAGAAGTAAAAAGCCAAAAAAATGGATAAGCTGTGCAGACATTCATTTCTTCAATATACTTTGACTAAGAGACTTTTTCCAGCCTCAGAGAAACTGGCTGTTTTGAACCATAAAAAGAAATAGACATTTTAAATATGTAATCAATCTTAATAGGACACTTTCATCATTAACCTTTTCTGTAGTTTAGTTGTGTTAGTTACACACACATACACACACGACTATTTTACTAACAATGAAGGATTAGCGATATTTTTAATGTATCAATGTATGTTTTGTTATAGATATAAATTTGTTTTGTTTGTCGCCTTGTTTTGAATGTCTTTTTTGTCTGCGCTGTTTCGTATCCTTTACTCATTTGCTTCATTCATTTACTACCTTTTTCCATGTGCATTTTCCCAAGCCTGACATACACTAAACTAAACTAAGCAAACACTATATAGAACTTTAACATAAAATTATGGGGGACTAAGCATAACTACCAAATAACATGTCCCCCTACATGAACAGAACAACTTGAGGATATGATGACAATTTTTACACAAAAGATTAATAATGACCAAATTATTAAATTCCAAATTTAAACCTTTACTAATTCAATTTTGAATTTAATTTTATTTTGTTATGTTTTCTAACACAAACTGATTTCTTTTATCCCTTTTTTCACTATCAAAACTGGGATTTTGATATCTGAATGTTGGAACATGAAAAATATATCAGTTAATATGTTAAAAAGCAACTTATTTTGTTCATTGATTACCTTGAGAAAGGTAGAACCATCAATAGCAAATATTATAAACCATTATTGGGGTATTTGAAGGAAGAAATTGCCAAAATACGTCCAAAAATGAAGAAGAAAAAAGTGCTTTTTTCACCAAAACAATGCACCATATCATAAGTCAATCACAACAAAGGCAAAACTACATGAATTGTGCTTTGAATTGCTTCTGCACCCACCCTAGTCTCCTGATCTGGCCCCAAGTGTCTACTGGCTGTTTGCAGACCTCAAAAGAATGCTCCAGGGAAAGAGATTTGGCTCCAATGAAGAAGTGATATCAGAAACTAAGGTGTATTTTGAGGCCAAAGACAAATCGTTCTACAAAAAAGGAATCAAATTGTTAGAGAAGCATTAGAATTAGTGTATCACCCTAGATGGAGGCTATGTTGATGAATAAAGTCAAATTCTGCGTAAACGTTGTTGTTTCATTAGTTAGGCTGGGGACTTATGGAGTGATATGTTTAGCTCAAAGCAATTAACTGGTATCTTAATGCTGCTGCTGCTTCTTAAATCTTTAAGTGTGTTTATTTGGTACATATGGATCACCAATAACTGAAATTCTGATGAGAGCTATGATACCCTCAACCCAAAGTGACTTAATAAAAACTTAAATGATAGTGAAACTCATTCATGACGCAAAAAATAATAATAAAACAATCCTAAAAATATTTGTATGAATAATAAAGGTTTCTTAAGGTTCAACTAAATCAGGAATAATAATTCCCAAAAAGATAATTCTTTGTTTCCAACAATAAAAGAACATAAAGACGGCAGCATGAAGAAAGGATATCCTTATCCCTATCCCAAAGCAGATCCTCTTTCAGAAACTAAAAAAGAAGTAGAAAATAATCAAGAAAAAACATTATAAGCTCACAAATTTACAAATTACATTGTTTAAAGCAAGATTCAAACACCCTTTGATGTAACATTTTCATGTATATTCATCCCTCTTATGAAGTAACACATTTTTTTTTTCTTCTGGCTATCTTTCTTTTGATCAAATTTCAGTGATAAAAAATTATGACTTCCAGTAAAACTAACAGACAAGAAGTAAAAAAGAAAAAACTGAATGAAACTACAAAGGCTTTGATAGATTATTTGACAAAATGCTGGAAAAGGTTCTTTGATTACATAATTAAATATCATCTGAAGATCTTACATTGTGTTTTTAGAGCTTAACTAATTTCCATTTGTATTTAACCCTTTGAAGAAATGAGTTTTAGATTTTCAGATTATAAATACCGATAGATTATCAGGTAAGAGAGTGCTTATTTTGCCAACTGAATGAGAGATTGTTGCTAATCAGTTTATGTCAGTGAATAAACAAAATTTTATATACATATAAACATCCTTATTTGAATTCTTTTTCTATAAACTCATCTCAGTATTGTTGTTTTCCACTATATCTTATGTAGAAATATATTTTCATGCAATTTGCGAATCTCTCAATGTGCACATCACATAAATTGTTCATTCTTTCTTGTATAATAAGTTATGCCAACTGTATTTTCATTTGTTAATAAAATGTATCTTTAATTAAGATTGATATTAACAGCATGGGGTTATTTAATGTGTCAAAGTCAGGGAATTGCATTCATTGTACATTAATATTTACATTTTTTATTTAGTTCTTTCTTAAGAGTTTTTTTAATGCAGTTATATGATAAATAATTTGAAAATAAATCTATTAGACCCAAAAATGGGACTCTAACAGATACTTCCACTCAGAGTCAGAGTTAACCTGGGAGTAATGGCAATAAAAGGGGTCCTCCACACTCCCCAGAGCTCCAGCACTGGAGCCTCACAATTTAGTGTAGAACACAGGATACTCTTTTTTTAAGGGGAGGAGTCTTACCAGTCTGCTAGGGATACATGCAGTCAGCATATTCTTATTCCTGTCAATAGGATGGGTTTATTTAAGCTTAGATGACGTGTGTGTTTTGTTTCTATGTATATTGGGGACATATATCTTTGTATAAGCCTGCATTCGTGTATATATTTACCTAACCTCTCTGCTGGGGCCATAGAATATACTGACTGCATCTCTGCAGAGGGGTAAGACTCCCTCCCAATGAGTGTCCTTGATATGACATTAAACAATCTGATGGTGAGGATTCAGTAATGCTGGAGCTTTGAAGAATGTGGAATACCTTATCATTGCCATTGCAACTAGGTCTGCTTTGGCCTGGAGTGGTAGCATCTGATAGTTTCCTATCTATGGGTCAAATAGAACTGTTTGACATTTAAACTGAATACAAACATATGACTTATGCTAAATTGAATTGGGAGAAATATAACTGTGTATAAACAAATGACTGATGTTTAATTGTCCTGAACTGTTGGTGATACATAGCAATGCTTGGAACCACTCAACTTTATCGACTAATGCTAAATTGAATTGTTACAAATGGAACTGTTTGATCATTTAACTGTGTATATCTACAAAATGAGTTTACAAATCATATATTTAATACATATATAAAAACAGGATTTGGCATTAAATAACTGCTGTGTGCTTAAAAAGGATACAATCAGACAAGAAGGTACTTGAAGGGAAAAGAACACTCAACACATTCATAGATAAAAGAAGGAGTTTTATTGCCAGAGAGATACTATAAAACAGATAAGGAATAGTGAGGCATGTTACTAATCCCCAAACCAAGGATAGTTATGATGCTGTGCACACTATATATATATAGTCACTCCACATGACTGAGAGAAAGTGTGGGATACTCCATTACTAAAATAACCAACAATGGTTGATAGGCTATAAAACAAAACAAACCAAACCAAACCAAAAACCTCTCCTCCATGAGCAGGGTGTAACACAATGTCAATTAAGCTAAATAGAGCTTCTTTGACTGGAGAGTTTTTCCAATCAACTTGTTGCCAAACCAGGGCTGAAGAACCCAATTTACCCTACTGTTTACCCATAGCTAGAGGGAGAACAGAAAGATTTATATCTTTCCCAAAAGAATTAGCACAAAGTGAAACATAAATATAACTGTCCAAGATTTGAACTTAAGTCTTGGGTTTCATTTTCTATGACAATAACCATTTCTTTAAGTGCACCTTCTGCATACATATATGTGGAAATTTACTAAGGTTTTAGCTTAGATGTAGCACAAGGCCGTATGAATGAGGCACCCAATGAGAATCGAACTCACTCGTGCAGGTTTGCTAGTCTACCTTGCTAACCATTACACCACCTGAGGTGCCCTGCATACATATATGTGTTTATAAGTGTATCAGCATATGCATTCAGGCAAAGAGAGGAGAGATATTGAAAGTTGAATAGATTTGCTTTAACTTTACAAAATGAGAGCTATAAGGTTTTGCACATGTTAGTCACCCTACAGAGATATGTGCATGTGCATATATATATATATATATATATATACTGAAATACTTGAGAGTTCTTAGTCTAAACAAATATAGAATTACTTCAAGGATTTATGTTTGTTTTTTCATTGAAGGTTTTTGAAGGGATAACAGACTCAAGTGTTATATTTTGACCTTTTGACCCGGCCCAAAATGCCATTCAAGGTGATGCACCGGAAGGAAGTGACACATTCCAATGGCAGTTAGGAGAGGAAATTGCGTGGGCGGAAATTGGCTGATGAAATGGGACGAGCTAAAAAATTCCCATGGTATACTCATAGACTGATGCACCGGAAGAGAGTGACCTGTGAACTGCATGACAGTTATTTCCGCTTGATGACGATCAAACATGCGATTTCAAAGATCGAGTGGGCATTGAACCATTATATAACTCAGTTGAGTTCCAGTCCGAGAGGAGTTGCCAGTAGAGTTCCAGACAGTTGGAGTGGAGATGTGGTAGGGAAAGCCACACCCGACCGAAGGGGCCCTCGGGAACCCTGATGGAGTTTGGGGTTCAGAGAAGATGCTGATAAGATGCAGTAAAGAAAGCCAGCATCCAGCAGAGTGGACCCCAAGGCCTCTGGTTGAGCATCAAGAAACGAGAAAGACACAACGTAATGGTCATAACAGTGGGGTCAAAATATTACAGTTTATGTTTGGTCTCCAGCTCCCTCTCACATGCAAACCCTGAGCAACCCTTTTGTACCCTTACAAATAAAGTGAGAGGTAAATATATTTGTAAAGAAGTCTTCCTGCATCTTTCTGCGTGCGTCTGTCTTTGTCACTGCGTCTTAATTATTGTGTCGTTATGATGCTGTAGATGAGCATATAACACAAGAAATTATGTGCTAAGTATATTAAACTGTGAGGTGAATATACACAATATCATATTTATGATCATTACTATATTTGCTGGGCTGAGAACTTTTCTGTACTACTTCATATAAAAGAAAGAGAAAGCTTGTGTGAGAGACATAATTGGATTGATTGTAGATCGTGAACGCAGATGGCATTTATCAAAGAATAGTAAAGTAAGTAAAATTGGCGACCGCAATTGATGGCAACCAGAAGGCTCCCTTTTCAATAGCTACTACACCAAGGTGTAGAGGAGGGTGCTACTCCTTTCCCTGAATTGCTCCACTTTACCTTTGAAACATACCTTATATTGCTGAGTGTTAAGCAAGTAGGTACCAAGTACCATTTTTAAAGTCTTTGGTATGACGTGACCTGGGATTGAACCTAGGTCTCCCAGACCATTGGCGAACATTCTACCCACTAGGCCAATGAGCTGGTTGTTAGTTATGGAAAAAGTAATGAAAAACTAAGTAGTTGTCACTTAGTGTATTCATTGAAATATTCATATATATCAGGGTGTATCAAAAGTATTTTCAACTTGTAATAAACTAAGAGTTTTTAAGGAAGCCCTAAGAGCCAGAATAACTGATATATATAATATTCTATATATTTCAGTGATTCTAGCTCTTCATAATGTTTTTGAGTAACAATTATCTTCTTACCTTGCATTTTAAGGCATTAAAATCATAAACTGATTGTTATTTTGCATTTTATTTTAACATCTATCATTTTTTTTCTTTTTACAGGTAAGTCTATTTCCTTCATTGATATATATCTTCAAAGTATCTTGTAACAAAGAAAAGAGATTGATGATATCCTTCCTCAGGTAAGAATATCCTTTTTATATTGTCTTTAATAAATCCTTGTACATAAATACTTCTTGGCCTGTGAATTAGAAAGAAAATCCCTTCTGTGATTTTATCGTCACTTGTACTTATTTTTTCACCACCACCCACTTCCTTGATATTTTCCCTGAGTATGTTTTATTAATCGAGGAATAATAACTGTTTTATCTCTTGTCACCATTAATACTTTAGACACCATGTTCCTTTGTGTTAATCTAGTCCGACAGAGATTCACTTGGCAATTGAATCAAGAGCCTCCAGGCAAAATACCATAAGTTAATATAGAGCTCAATAGGTAGAACTCATTTCAACGGCAGGAGGGACTGGCCAACTTAACAAAGCATAAGATTATATCAATAGAAAATTGTTATTTCAATACTTGTGTTGGGTAGTAAAGAGATATTTGAGTGATTCAGCAACTGAACATCTTGAGCTTCTGTTGCCCTGTAACTGAGCTTACAAATATCACAAAAAAGGCACAAAACACATTTAGATTTGGCTCTTAGGAACAGACAGCTTTGTTAAAAGCTGTGGATCATCAACACATTAAGTCTTTTCTTTTATAAGTTGTATCTGTTATGCTTTTAAGTCTAAAACATCAAGCTTATGGTGTTAAGTAAAATAGCACCCAACTTGAAATATTAAGTTTAGACGATAGTAAATTTATCCTCAGCCTGAAATATCTAACTTATGGGTTAAGAGCATTGATAGGTGCTACTTATAATTTTAAGAATCCCCTTTAAACTCAAAAATTGCTAAATAATAATCTTTTGTTCCCCAAACAATTTCTGCATGAAGTTAAGTTATCCCACAGACATTATTTTCAAGTCAGTTACTATGGCAGCTCTAATCTCTTCCTTTCAGAATTTAAACATGGACATGGCCACATGAAATTCAGTAACTTGTGTATCATATATAAAATTTTAAGATGACTTTTTAGAGACTCAGATCTCACCAAACTATGTTGTTGACTCTAAAATAAAGTCAAATGCTGGCTATAAAAATATTTTCAATTCGCTGAATAACAAAAATAATATCTGAATTACAGGTTATTCTTAGTGATATTTTATTAATTTAGATATGGAAAAAAAATTTAGTCATCTATGTTCATGTGTATTGTTTATTTCGTTTTTTTTAACCAAGAGAAGCTTTCTATTGTTCCAATTGAAATAAAACCACATGCAACATTCATTTCTCTAGTAAGGCATTTCACTATATCTTAAAGTAAAATTCTTTTCTTGTCCATCTTTTAGTGCTGTTAATTATTCACACTCTATGTTAACAGGGAATTTTTCATCTATTTCTCTTACTTTCAATGAAGAAAATTGTTCTATATGAAGTTATTTTATTGTAAATTTAAACATGGATTCACACCAGAAAATGCTAATGTTTTAGGATGTTATTTTATGAAAATATCTCCTGTCTTGCCAATAATGCTGGATGTCATTTAGTAAACTTAGCTTCATTTAGCACAAAGTCAGAAGTATAAGACAGCTGCAGATATTCCCCAACTGCACATGCTCTATGGGCCTGACTTAGACACCCAAAAGTTTATTCAAAATAAGGCTAATAAGGTTTGGAAAATCATTAAATTAAATATTTATTTGAAATATCAATTTTTAGGGCTTTTCCTTGGTACTTGAGATCTCCAAACAAATTTAAAGTAATTTTCAATATACCACACTTGATATAAACTAGGCAGTAACTCATTGTAAACTGACAATAAAAACAAGTAAAATTGCTTTAAAATAGGAATTTTGTATTATCCAAACTTTAATATAAGCTACTTTATGTTCTTTAATAATGAATCTGCTTACCTAGTACAATGCTGTTAATGTTTGGTTGAGTGTAGAAAGGTTATTCAGTGGTATTTGTTGTTAGGAAATTCTGACTCCTTCTTCTTCTTACCCCATTCATTAGTTATCTTCTTTTGTATGTCGAAGCTGTAAAGGAATTACAAACAGAAAAGGAAAAAAGACCGGGATACCTTTAAACTCAATTTTTGTTTGGGGTTTATGACTATTTTGTGGTTGGGACTGTTTTCCTAAACCATAAGAAATAGCTGTACTCTCCTGTCAAGGCATTTGAAGAATATCATGGAATCCTTTTTGGTGAAATGTAAGTTTGAGGGCCCACAGTTTTCTAAAATGCCCCTTTTTAGCCCAAACAGGGAGGTCTATGTATTATGTGTATATAATGTTTTTTATAAGTGATATAGTTAGTTTAAACTTCAAGAGACTTTACTTAATGTGTTTATCAAAGTATGGAGCTTTACTCTTTATTTTCTTTCACATCCCCAGGCAGCAGTATGTAAAGTAAGACAACATTGAACCTCAATAGATAGGTTTGTCATTGAAATACGACATATATATATATATATATATATATATACAACACTTGCTACTGAGCTGTTAAAGAGTAAGTTTAGATGCCAATAATTTGTCCATGGAACAGGAAGTACAAGCTTCCATGATAATTCAATAAGTCTTAATATATTTATATGCTTATCAGTCTCTCAATAGAAATGTCAAGTGCACATTTTTTTTGATAATGTTGATATCGGCCATAGGTGTGTAGTATCAATACTTATTATTGTGATTTAGAATACTTGCTCAAGGTTAATATGTTAAAAAGGATAAGAAATGAATATCTGACTTGTTGCCCTTCGCTTCCAGATGTTAAGCCAGCTTACATAATTAGGCTGATTTGTCATTTCATTAAAATCACCTTACCGATGAAGGACAACCAATACTAAATAAATTTCTTAAATCTATTTATAAACAAGAATTGGATATAAGTATTTACTTACATATAGAAAACAAATGTGTTTTTATATGTAGGTCACACACTCATCTTACTACAGGATTACAAGAAAATAAATTGTTATAACATGAAACATTACTCAATGTCTTTTAAAATAAAAGAAAATGTTTGGTAGATAACAGTTATAATGAATATATTGTTTAGTGTCATATACAGGACACTCCCTCAGCAGAGAAGCAGTTGGTGTATTCTACAGCCCCAGATGACTGGGCAATCATTGATATTAGAACTTGATATAATAGAACTGAATGCAAAAACTTCTTTAGAAATAACTTCACAAAAATGTCAAAATAGATGTACTCATGAAGCAATTCCTAACATCTATGCATAGAATAACCCTAAACAGGTAATCATGCCATTAATGTCAATCAATCTATCAATCTTCTCATCTTTCTGCCACGAAAGGAAAAATTGTCTTCACATTTTATAAGCACAGAATTTAAATGATTTATAGAAACCATTTTGTCAATCCATAGATGTATAAACATGGATTTTCAGAAGAAACTGGATAATAGTTTGGTTTCTTTGTTTAATGACATATCAACCTTCATCAGTTTATTAATGCTAAAGTCATCTTTGTAAAAGAACAGCAGTGATACCATTTAACTCATAACTCCTATGTTTCCAAAGGGTATCAGTCCAAAAGTGAAAGTAATAGTGAAAGTATTAGTGACTGGAGTACAAACTAATTTACTTCAAGGCTGTAGTCATACACTTTATTATGGCCTTTTAAAAATTGGATAATATGTACTAACTTATTTCTATATAGTCATATAAAAATAACATTTCATTTGCAAATTGCAATATTTTTCATGTTTGAGTTGTTTTTTCTCTCACATTTCTGACTGTCATTTTGAAATTTTTAGTTACCTGTGCAAATCAGAATAAAAAAAAAAAACTAACTGAATGACATTCTCAGTGGATGTGATTTAAAAAAACAAACAAATAAAATAAATACTATTCAAAAATAAATAAGAATTGTGTAAGAAACTGCTAAATTTTAACAAAATATATTAAACAGACACAGAAATACAATGCAAAAGATCCTGAAAATTGGTTACTGTGATATAAACAAATGATGAATTATTTTTTAACCCAAACAAACTTGTAAATAATAAATTAGAAAATTCTTTTTAAAATGTAAATAATATGGGATTATTTTTATGATCACAGGAATACTAAAATTTAAATAAATCTTTAAAATTTAGCTTTCTCAATCTTCACCCAGTCTATAATGTGAGACTTGATTTTAAGAGATGTATAAGGTATTTTTCACATTATTGATATTTAAAAGAGAAGAAAACTCTTATACACACACAACTCTCTCTCTCTCTCTCTCTATATATATATATATATATATATATATAAAGGAGACACTCATGGCATAATGATTTCTGTCATAGGAAATAAACATGGCAACTCTAGTTCAGATCCAGAATGTGGCTGTTTGCATTTCACATAGTACTAATACCCTTGGGAAAGTTATGAATCCAATTATTCTTACTTCAGCTATGAGTAAATAGTAGGGCAGACTGGGCTCTTGAACCTTGATAGAGCAACCAGTCAAGTTGAAGGAAAACTCTGAAAGCAAACCTATTGAACTCTGCTTGAAAAATTAACTTTATTTCACATCCTGATTATGTGGAGGGGTTGGGTATATATAACAATGAACAAAAATGATAAGACAAATAGAAATATTTCTTTTGTGTTATTTATATTTTAACTATTAGCTTCTACCTAAGGTTGTTATCAGAAAAGATCTTAAAAGAGTTTGTCATATACACCTTATTCTTTTACTGATACTATTTGGCTGGATTCTCTGGTCTTATCTGTGGAACTTTTTGGGGTGGTTTTTTGTTTATCATATTTACCCAACCCCTCCGCTTGGGCAGGATATGACACAAGGTCAATTTTTTTTAAGCAGAGTTTAGCAGGTTGGAATTCAGAGTTTTCCTTCTCCTAGACTAGTTGCCTCGCCAAGGCTGAAGAACCTAGTCTTCTCCCTCCAGCTATAGGCAAATAGTAGGGTAGCCTTAGCTTTTTAACCTTGGTATGGCAACCTCTCTAGGAGAAGGAAAACTCTTCATTCACACCTGTAAAAATTTGCTTGTAAAAATTGACCTTGTGTCACATCTTCATATAGCAGGGTTGGGTGAAATACAAACTTCAGTCAAAACCACCAGGTACTACTGGTCGGAAAATTTTGCCAAGGGGAAGATACTATTACTACTACTAACAATAATTATCAGTTAAAACTGCTATTTATTTATTTTTTATTTAGTATTCCATAACAGTTGCTTCATGTTCAACAAAATTATTCATAATTTTGAGTATTTGTGTTGCACATGAAACAGCTCTTATGGACTATTAAATAAAAAACATTGGTTATGATTGATTATATATGTGTGTGGTTGTGTTATGAGTAAGTAAGGGTCAAAACACATATAAGATAAGACTTATTTTTGTTCCGGAAAGAAATACGGTACACCGACTAATATAAGTTAGTAAAGCTACTACACAGAGGTATAGGGGAGGGTGCTACTCATTTCCCTGGATTGCTCCACTTTACCCTTGATTCATACCTTATATTGCTGAGTGTTAAGCAAGGAGGTATCAAGTACCATTTTTAAAGTCTTTGGTATGACACGAACTGGGATTGAACCCAGGTCTCCCAGACCATTGGCAAACACTCTACCCACTGGGCCAATAAACCGGTTAATAATATAAAAAACCTTAATTGTTTTGTAGTCAGATACTGTCTAGAGTGAGCACCGCTCTAAATAATTCTCTGACCAGTCAGTCCCATTGGGTGTTCCAGCCACTCCACAACAATGTATGTGTGTGTGTGTGTATATATATATATATATATATATATATATATATATATATTGTTGTTTTTTTCTCTACAAAAAAAACAATTGGTCACATTGAAGAGAAAATTATTTATTCTGTGGTACATTGAGGTCTTTACCAGGATTATTTAAATTTAATATTCTTTTTTTGAATATTTTATTGGTCCTGATTGGAATTATTCCCTACTCCGGATTTACTGGATTGAATAATATCTTATATATATATATATATATATATGGGGTAAAAAGGGCTCTAATCTAATGACAAAGCTGTGGTGTAGGCAACTCTTGTAGAAGTTAACTTCAAAATCAAAACTGAAGAAAGAAGCTCCAACATATAACTTCTGCTGACTTGTAAGTATCTTTTGATAGGAAAAGTCTAAGAGAACATACTCCGAAATAAAAGATTCAGTTTATAGAATCACCAGTTATCTTGCTATGCTTATCACTCTGCTGTAAAATGTTGACCCAGAGAGTGGCATAAGTGTTGCACAAGCATATGTCACTATAATCCAACATCATACAAATGTCTTTCTACTTTTATCATGTTACACAACTTCTATATTTTTCACAAGTTGAATTAGTTATTAATCAGGATGTTTGAGATGTAATTTTGCTGGTAAAGATGACTATCATCTGTCAAGATGTGGTAGTCATCATATATATATATATATATATAATACCTGTCAAAAATGAGTTGATTGTTTTGGAATGGACTTAAGTTCTGACTAGAATCAGAGTATCTGTGCCATCTTAAGATCAGTGTCACTTCCAAGACCTCTGTTTAAATGTTGTATCTGTATGCTCTATCTATGATCAAAGTGTTGCAGCCTGAATACCTGTCTCAAAACAATGTGATATCTATTCACACTGCCTAAAAGAAGAGTGGAGAGTCCCCGTAGCTTTGTGGCTAACATGATAGACTGTGATATCATAGTAAGCCAGTTTGAATCCTCGTAGCTCTATTATGTTCACTTTCAGAGTATCACCCTTGGGGAAGGTAGGAACCCTCTTATCCTCCCGGTTATAAGTTAAATAGTGCCACTACAGTTCTTCTGCAAGGTTGGCTTTGACATTAAATGACCCCAAAGGGTTGTTATGCAATTAAACAAATAAACCTAAAATCAGGGTTTCTCTTTGAGCATCTTCCCAAAATGTGTATAACGGTGTGCTCTCCTTAGAATCAAAATGCCACTCCCAAGTTCTTTGTTCCAGATCAGTGTCGTATCTCCACACATTGCTTAACTTATGTCACTTGTCTGTTTATCTCTCAGTCAGGTGTTCAACTCTGGGGAGGATTCAATTATTGGTTTTTAGGGAATTTTTATAATTGTTGGTTTTGGTGAAACAAAAGTTACAAAAAGCATAATTGAACATTACACTGTTCATTATTATATATCTTAATATTGTCCCAAATACCTTCATATAACAACATATACGCTCACACATATATAATAAAATGTACAGTCACACACATATAACAACATATACACTCACACACAATAATGCAATGTATTTAACAGTGTGTCTATTCATGAAAATATCGTTCAAAACCTTGCATTTACTCACAAACTCACTAATAACAACACAGTTGAGAGTGTATCTCTCCCTCTCCCTCTCTCTCTCTCTCTATATATATATATATATAATAAATAATAACTATATATTAGATATATATATATATATATTTAATCCATGGAAAATAGTCTGCAACCCTGGGTTTCATGGAGTCTTTTGCAAAACAACACTCATCAGGCAGTTAAGAAGATGGAATGAATTGAAAATCAAAAATATGAAAAAATACGGACAAAAAAACTGTTGGGATTTCGTTTATGTGTGGTTGTAAGTGTATGTGGGTGTGTGTGTATGGATGTATGTGTTATAGTTACATATGGATGCCTGTTTTTATGAGGCTAAGCCAGGCTACGAATGTAGTGCATTGGGTTACACCCACATACACTCACACACTTACAACCACACATAAACAAAATCCCAACGGTTTTTTGTCTGTATTTTTTGTATTTTCGATTTTCAATTCATTCCATCTTCTTAACTGCTTGATGAGTGTTGTTTTGCAAAAAACTCCATAAAACCCAGGGTTGTTGACTATTTTCCATGGATTAAATATTTATATATCTAATATATGTTATTTATTATTATATAATAGCTCTATCCTAGATATTGAGCACTCTCCATATTATATTGCACTTGGTTTGACACATACCCACTAAGTGATCTAGTGATAACCAACACTCTTATATATATATATATATATATAGAGAGAGAGAGAGAGAGACACGTAGACACAGAAATGGAAATAAATTCTTTCAAATGTAGATATAAAAAAGCAAGATATTCAGAGTATATATATATAAATATGTACATCCTATGAATATCTTGTCTTTTTTATATTCATACACATATACACACATGTGTGTACTGTTCTTAGGATCAAGGAATATATATAAATTAAAATGTCTATACCCACATACACATAACTGTGTATTTGATTCTATATAATGAGACAAAAACATTTGTGCAAGTGTGTACACAAAAAGTAGCTAAAATGAATGCCAATTCTTCAGCATACACTTACATAGGAACATTTGATATACATATTAAGCAATGCAATATATATATATATATGCCTATTCAGTCTAAATTCAATATATGATCACTTCCATTTATACTTAATGTCCACATACACATAAACATATGCATAAATTCTTACATTCATCAACTTTATATACACACACACACACACACACGAATCATCTCAAATGCGTATCAATTCTTAAACACATATGCATACTCAGATAATGAAGCTCACTTAGAATACTTGTAACATTACACATAGATGTACATATATTTGAATATATTCAGAAATCAATATGCAATCACTCTTATTCATACTCACTAAGATACATAGTAATATACACGCAGGCCTTCATCAACCAGAGAGGAACCAAACAGCTATCTAGTAACTGCCTTTTGATGACTGATAAATAGGAGAAAAAACTAAAAAAAAAAAACCAACCTCTTTGTATGTGATGCTTAGCTTAGATTCTTGGAATAAATCCAAACTGTATGTCTGCCAGTAACATGCGATGCAGCTGCCTCAAACATATCCCATGGGATGAGCCCAGTGTGATATACCAACAGCCTGCAACCTTCAGTACATTGTTGCTCTCAGTAAGAAAACCAGGCATTGATTAGTCTTAATTGATGGTAAAAAATCAGAGTAGTTGAACCTTTGACTGCACCCCCAGATCAGCAAGAGAGCTGACAACTTAGTGATTTGCTTAGAAAAATCTTTTTAAGCCCAGGTAAAAAAAAAAAAGTTACTTTCCAGAACTACATTTTTAGGCAAGTAGGCATCTCCAACTTTAGAAGATAGGCATAGCACAATATTTTTCTTTTCATTTTCCTTTATCAAGGAATTGCCAGTGGTCAAGAAGTAATGCAAGAATTACTGTATTTACCAATCTATCAGATATATGGTTTACAGTGTTATTTAGGGACTAGCTTAGTGGGTAGAGTGTTCGCCAATGATCTGGGAGACATGGGTTCAATCCCAGGTCACGTCATACCAAAGACTTTAAAAATGATACATGATGCCCCTTGCTTAATACTCAGCAATATAAGGTACATATCAAGAGTAAAGTGGAGCAATCCAGGGAAAGGATTAGCGCCCTCCCTACACCTTGGTGTAGTAGCTATTGTAAAAGGAGCCTTCTGGTCGCCCTTGACTATGTTCGCCAACTTTACATTACTTACTTACTGCTATTCTACAAAACCCAGTTGGTGACTATGTCATATCTCAATAAATGTTGGTTGGCTGGTTTTATGGCATCTCAACCCTTGTTGGATTATTTAATGCCCAAATCAGTCTTTATGCAAGCAGTTATGCTTTCACTTAACAAATGATAGAAATAGAGCTGAAAAATCTGTGGAACATGAAGGTGATAGTGATACCGATAATAGTTAAAGTACTAGGAACAAGCTTCAAGGGCTTAAAAAAAGACTGGCAGAGAAGGAAACAAGAACGTAGAGGCCACAACATTGTTGAGATTGACAAGAATGCTGAGAAAAATCTTGGAGACCTAAGTAGACTTGCTGTCACTTAGACTTCAATGAAAGACCATCCGCTACTGCTAGTGAGAAAAACTCATGAGGAGTAAAATAATTATAATAATAATAATAGTTCATAAACAATTATAGGTACTAGTAACTACTCTTTATACAAATTATTTGCACAGATATATATGGTTTCAAATATTCCTATCTCCTACTATCAAGAGTCACACAGTGGTGAATCCAAATACTAATAGCCACAAGACTTGTAAAAAAATCAAATGTATGTATTACAAGATAAAACCATATAATACAACCTTTACATTTCAGAACAGCTGCATATATATATATATATATATATATATATTAACTCATGTTTGTTATTGATATTTATTGTCTTACATCCATCTTTCTTACAGTACCTGCTATTGCTTACTCATCTCAGCAGTGAGCAGGTTTATCATTGCTTAACTTCATTTACCTGTTGGGAACTGATTGTTTCAGCATTACCATAAGCCTGAAAACTCAGCAAAGTTTTGAGTATGGAGCATTAAACCCACAACTCAGTGAATACTGAAAGAATTTACTAAACTGTCTGGCCCAGGAGCTTATTGTTGCTTATAGTATCTACTGTTCCTAAATGATCACTCACATAAGTACTTACCAGGCTCATTGTAGCTTAACCTTGGTGATCTAGAGCTTTCAGTGATAATGACTCCAAATAAACTAGTAACTTTTCTTAGTGAACCCATACACTTCAAGCCTGATGAACACTACATCATTCTGAGCATCTGATTTTCTTAATATTTCAAAGTTCTTTAAGACATAGATATCAATATTTCAAGGTTGATAAAAGAAGAAAAAAAGATTGCAATTGAGGAATTATTGACATTGAAATAAGAACATAATGAATAAAAGACTAAAAGAGATATGGAAATGGCTAAGCTTCAAAAAACAGTTTTGGGTTGAATTATGGATATTGATCAAGATCAATGACGAAAGTTTTGAATGGGATAAATGAAAAATAAGTGCTTCAGTCAGTGAGGTAGGGATTCAAGGCAAAATGAGAAAATTAAAAAAAAAAAAAGAAAAGAATAACTTTTTAGAAATTTACAAGAATAGGAGTTTAATGAACTTAAGAATAGTGAGTAAGTGCATAAATTGCTAATGAGCCACCCCCAAATTTTTTTTTCCATTTTTAAAAAAGATTTTGGAAGTTCTTGGTGAATCAAGCACAAACGAAAGACTGCTTGCTTTCTATATTGTATATAACAGCAATGCAGTTTTAAGCCTTAATCTTTTTGGATCTCAGTTACAACACTTTTTTACACAAAGAAAAAAAATCAAGCACAAAAGCCACTTAAACTTCTCTGCTGTCATTTTTGTTTAAAACTACTTCATTATTCCTTTGAAAGAAAGGCTTTGAAGGATCACTAAACCAAACCTTTTATTTATCTTTAAATGTACAGACTCACACTATTTAATAAAGTAGTTTTAGAAGTGCCTTGACCAACAGAAAACTCTCTGGAATAAGTGTATTGAGTGCTAATAAGACTATTTTAAAGAAAATTATTGTTTCATTTATTTGTTTATTTCTGTTTTGGTAACTACAGCTTCAGGCTCAATACTTTTTGAATACATCATTAATATCTTTTTTTTTTTTCCATTTTTTATTATTCTACCCTATTCAACTTACCAGGCCTGTCAGAAGAGCTTAGAATACATTAACTGTATTTCCTGTTTAAGAGCAAGACTTTCCCCCCCTCGAAAGGAGGGGGCCTTGGATATGTCATTAAACTATATCCGATGGTGAAGCTCAAGTTATGGGAAATGTGGAGTACCCTTTCATTACTCCCAGGTCTACTCAGATCCAGAGTGGTAGTGCCTGTTAGGGTGACATCTGTAGCTCTAATTGATCTGTTTAAAAATGATTTGTATTCGATAGGACCATGTACGAAAAAAACTTTGTGGAGAGGCCCAGTGGCGTAGTTGCTGAAATGTTGAACTTTAACATTTTAGTGAGTGAGTGAGTTCAAATTCTAGTCATACTATTACATTCACTTTCAGACTAATACCCTTGGAAAAGGTATAAACCTCTTTTCTTCCCAGTTTTCAATAGTACTACTGCTGTTCTTCTATAAGGATGGCTTTGGCGTTAAATAACCCACAAAGGTTGATGCATCATTGAGCAAAGTAACTAAACCAAACCAAAAAACTCTTCAGAAACTGTTACATAAAATAGTAAATATGAACATGCAATAAACATGGTTCCTTAATCACTTGGCATAAAATAACCCTAGACAGTTTGACATACCATTAAAATCAATCCAGCAGTCCTATTTTTCCTCCCTATCAAAGACCTTATATTGAACGTTTCCCTTCATACTTTACTTTAGAATGCCATTTTTCTCTTCTATAATAAAATAAGTTAAATTCTTGCTTTCAATTTTTTTTTCTTTCTCGCTTGTCTGCAGATGAATTGTCTATATTCAACCATTTTATTAAATCAAAGACAGTTAATTGTATTCAGTTTCATCTGACTTTAACCAGAGTTGCACCATTATCTTTAACTATTGCACCAAATAATATCCTAAATCAAATGTATATTCATAAGAGTGAGGCCAATAAAATGGAATATTAAATTTACACTTGAAAAAATTATTATTATAATTATTTTCATTTTCTTCTTGTTTTATTTTTCATTAAAAAAATGTAACTTTTAAAACCCTGAACTTCTAATGCTCATGCCCCTTGCTTCACTCATTGGTGAAAAATAACTGAATATGTAATATGTTCTAAGATGAAAATTTTTATTGGTAATAGCAATGTAGAAATGGGTATTCTCCAGTCAGAATTCAGGCCACCCAGATATATGTACTTCTAGGTAGCTACACGCATAGTGTCAAAACACTCTGACCCCTAGCCCAGATGTAAGGGTTCATCAAAATGGTTGGATTTTTGTAAGACAATAGTGATAGAAAAATGTAGATTTCACAGAAAATAATTCAGACTGCTCTGGTATATGTAGTTGCTGAAATACCACTAGCTTGTTTTTTAAGTGTTAATTTTTCTTGAGATACATAAAATTGTTTTGCTGGTTATCTTTGATATAATCATTTAAGCTGTCTTGTGTCCATGTAGCTGAAGTAAGATAGTATTTCGGAAAATTAGGGACAAAACTGATTACTAAACTAGAAGAATATTCCTCATTGAATTTTCATTTTAGATCATTTGAATTGAAACTGCCACACCCTTTTCAGAACAATTATTGTTCTTCACCAATTTCTTTCATCAGTACATTGAATCATCTAACTGTTTTTGTAAGTGATAGTAAAGAATTTCCTATCATAGTTGTTTTTCTCTTGGATTTGTTGCTCACTACCATGACAAGCTGTGTGAGGATACGGGATGTTGTCCTGAGGACCTACCTGGAGCGATGAACGATAGGGAGGAGTGGCGAGAGAGGGTCAGGGATATCCGTGCTACCAGTGCGATATGATGATGACCATGACAAGAGAGTCCAATCAACACTACTATTTTATCCATCACTGTGAGGAGAAATAGATTCATGCCATACCCAAAGGTATTAATGTGAAGTAAACACAACCTGAGCCAATTCTAACCTGTCTAATTCTATTTTCTATTCCGATAACTTTTACACTCACCGTATTTCTTATATTTCAAAAAGAAAGAAAAAAATTGAATATATTTCTATTCATACGAAATGACTGATTACTAAACTAAAAGAATATATCTTACTGAGTGTTCATTTTAGACTACTCTTTTAGTAAAATATCTATCTGAAAATAAAAAGAACAATTGTATTCCTATCTCCACAAAATAAGTAAGTTAATAGAATATACTCAGTGTTTAATTTAGGTTACTGCATTTGTTTTCAAAATGTGTTCAAAAGAATATATTCCTATGCACATCAAGTCAAAGATTATGCAGAGGTTGTAAGATTACCTCCCTCAGCCAAAGGACTCTTACAAATAATCACTAGATGGTAACATATCCTACTATAAAAGAAAATGGTGTTAAGGCCTCATTCTTTTCCTTCACAGAATAGCCTAGAAGCAAAGACCTGGTCTCACCTCTTGAGGTGGATGTTTGTCACTAGCACACCTCATGGAACATTGATCACAATATCACAGAAAAGCACACAGTACACAATGCCATAAGCTTGTTTACTTACATTCAGGCTTGTCTAATAATTCTACACAACCAACAACTTAAATATTCTTCAAATATGAAAGCTTCTTGCAGTGTTGCATATTTCTTAGAAATTTTACACATATATATGTGACATAAAGGACCTTTCTACATAGACATTAACCCTTTTTGTATCACCTTTTTTTTTTTCAAGAGGGAGACCCCAAGGTGTAATGGCTAACATGATAGACTGTAAGCAAGTTCAAACTCTAGTTGTATTATGTTCATTTTCAGATTAATACCCTTGTTTATCTCCCCCAGCTATGAGATAAGTAGTATCACTGCTGTTTTTCAACAAGGATTACTTTAGCATTAAATAACCCACAAAGATTGCTATGCAATTAAACAAAGAGACCATTTTTTCTTAGTACTGAGTCAAATATATCTAGAAAGCAGAAAGTGATGATACTGCAGTTTTAGTTGCAAATAGGTTTTTATTAGGTAGAGCAGCTCGCAATAATCCACCTGATTTTGAATTTGGTTTTTCCTTCTCCCAGACTGGTTTACCTTTCTACAAAGCTAGTGAATCTGGCCCTTTCTAACATTTACCCACAGCTGAAATCATGCTTTTCTCAAGGGCATCAATGTAAATGGAGATGCAAACTTCTTTATCTGGAATTTAAACTCAGCCAATTATTTCCCTTTTCCTTAATAATAACCATTATCCCACTGTATCTCTACGATTCATTCTTAGTAAATAAATAGATAATTCATGTAATTCAATATTTTCTTCAAACTGTGATAGTAATATGAATGATATTAGTAAAATATTATTTGAAATTGTGCTTATTAATCACCAAAGGATGTATTTAAGCTAGTACTAATTTTTTAATTTTATTTGTTTGTTTGGAAAATACTGTTTGATTTTATTGTTTAAACTGTTGAAATTCTATTCTAACATGTCATTCTAATAGTATGTTAGCCAACCATAGTAGAGGGCAACCCAATGGCTCTCTTTCAATAGCTACAACACTGAGGTGTAAGGGAAGGCACCACTCCTTTACCTGGATTGCTTCACTTACCTTTGATCCATACCTTATAATCCTGAGTGTTAAGCAGAGAGGCATCAAGAACCATTTTTTGAGTCTTTGGTGTAACTCGACCCGGGACTGAACCCCGGTCCCATGGACCATTACAAACACTCTAACTATTATGGCAATGAGCTGGTATAATTTTATCACAACCGATTCTAATAGTAGTTCTATAAAACAAATTCACATTCTTAATAATTACCTTTGTTAATTTTCTATTAATTTTTTCAGAATTTGATTTGGAGGTTATTTGCCTCAAATCTCCAAAACATTTTTAAAAAAATGATGCATTGGTCATAATTTTGCTTTGTGATAAGCTTCCACCACATTTTGCCCGGATGAGATTGCAGACTTGGGATATGAGACTTTTCCACATTCACCTGAGCTCTCACAAACCAGCTATCATTTTTTCAAGCACCTGCTGACGTTTTTACTCCTAAATACATTCTGTTCCAAAGGAGGAGTAGAAATTGTATTTAAGAATTTCTTGGCATCAAAACCTTTAAAGTTTTATCATACAGGCATAAATAACCTTGTTAATCAATAGGAGAAAGGAATATTTTGTCTCGTTAAAACACTGTTTAAATTTATTAAATCACGAATAATGGTTTATTCTAAAATCAGACAGTATTTTCGAACGACCAAATATACCATTATTATTGTTTAACTCTTTAAAGAAATGATAAAATATTTCTGAATACCAAGAAATATCTGAATAAAAAGGTAAAAATTCTGAATACCATTACTAAATCCTTGATTTTTTTTTAGTTTTTTTTTTTACAGTAAGTATTCACGGAAAAATAAAAACTGAATAAAATATATGATATAAAAAAATATAATCTTGAATATGTTGAATAAATGTTCATATATGTATTCTACTGTACATCTTTGTTCAAATAAAGACTCACTAATATTGGAAGACAAATTAAAGGTTGAGTTGTATTAGAGAAGAAGAAAAATTAAAATTCTTAAGTCACGTAGATGTATGTTTCCAGTCTCTTATTCAATGTAAATATTACACCCCATGGCTTCAGCAGTTATTAAAGCTGTCTTTATAAAAGATTCTTTGTACAGATTATATCTCCACATGTGAGCAAGTGAGATCTTTTTCACTCTCATATTTGAATTTATGAAGCAAAATACTGAAAGAAATAAAGAAAGCAAGAGCATCAGTCATCCAGCCTCTAGCACAAAATAATCCTTGGTCTTAAAAAAAATTTTTCTTTTTTATTAAAACTCAGAAGAAACTTTTTTAATGTAAAATATATATATAGAAACAGAATTTGTTCTTTCATTTTCTTTTGTAAAGAAGAGAAGAGGTGTTTCTGATTAAAATATAAACGCTTTCAGCTGCTCTGTTAATTTCATACTTGGACTGAATTCTTGTTGTGCAACTATTTAAGCCTTCAGCAAGTCTTTTCATTCCCTGTGGTTTCTTATAAAAGAAAAGTTTAAGAAGAAGCCTTTAAAAGAAATAACCAAGTTGATAAAAATAACTTTAATAATATGAAGCTTTATGAAAGATTAGATAATTTTTTTTTTAACTGGATATGAAATCATGAAAAAAACCTCAGGCTAATTACTCCCACCTTCCCCAATGCAAGATAGACATTCATCTCTCAAGGTATTTCATATTCTCATATTTTCCCACTTGAGAAAAAATGAGCGTATACCACTTGTTAAACAGTTTTTTGTTGTTGCTTTTTAAAAAGTCCCAAACTATTGCTTATTCAATAAATCATGAATTGTGCACAGAATAGCTCACATTATCTGTGGTTTTTCTTTCTGTGGTTTCAGTTACCTGTGGTCAGATTCGGTAATCAACAATTCATAAGTTTTACCTAATAATGATTCTATTGCACTGTGATGCTGTCACTTTGGATAAGTCAAAGTTGTATATAGTCTTTTTTTAAGAGGAAATGTAAAAGATGTTGACTTAATAAGGAAAGGAAAAAAACGGTATGGAGTGGTTATCATAATACATCAGTTAAAGAAATATTTAAAGCCCAGGAGCAGCCTATGCTTAAACCTAGTGTAAGCATATAAAACCTCAACAACAATATAATAGCAATACTAATATTTTCTATACTAATATATGATTTGAAAAGAAATACTAGTCCCTTTCAAAAGTATATTCAAGTTGATTATTCACATTCAGAATAACTGCAATGAAAATTCGTGAGTTGTCACTTTTTAGACTATTTATCATAAATGTCTACAGAGTGCCACTTATGTTTTGACCAAATTAGTAGCTCTTACTTAATGAGAATAACTAATTTGTATATTCATCTTTAAAAATCATGTTGTGACAAATAACTATTTTGTCATTCATTTGAATTAGACCATTCTGTCTTTAAAAATGTTTTATAGACAGTTTTTATTGTAAGGGTCTCTGACCAAAGAACAAATCTTCTCTCTCTAATATGTATTACAGTATATTCTCATAATTTACATTACTTATTAAAGTTATTTTTATCATAATTTTTCTATTCTATTATTATTTATCATGGTTAATTTCTTATTGTCTCTAATTCATAAATTCAATTCCCTCATAGTTATTAATGTATAAAATAAAACATATATGGTTATATTTACTAAGCTTTGCTTAGTCTGGCACACAGGTCTTGTGTGGCTTACAATTACATCTGTTACTAATTAGTCACCCACTTACTTACTTGCCCTCAAGGATAGGGCAGTAGAATAGGCCAAATGCAGAGGGATAAGACCCCTTCAATAGGGCCACCTCATGGCCGTGAATGGTGACCCAGAATGCCTGAGGATGGGATCCTGGTGGCTGAGTGCTCTGTGACCCAAGTATAAAGTGGTCACATGACCTGCGACACTCCACCTCTGCCCTTGAACTAGATGGGTGGTCAGAGAGACCCGATTCAATCAATCATCTGGTAAGATCAAGCCCTAGCCACTATCAAATTAAGTCTCCACAGTATTCTACAAATTTCTTCTATGGCAAACAAAAACCCGACCCTTTTTATCTTATAGGTGCTAAAAGGGAATAGCTGAGGGTCAACCACACTGAAAGAAGCATGACTTTGACCACAAAGTTTTAAGTGCTGAAAGCCTGAAATCAGAAATCTCCCTCCTGACACAAACATACTGACCAGTGTGTTCCCGTCTCAACTAAAACGAATGGGTATCGCCCTTAATAAATCCCCAACAGAAGTTGGATCCTGTGGTTGGTGGCAGAGGAGCACAAGACCACAGAAAAAAAGAATACATGACAATTAAAAATAAATAAAGGACGAAACCTCTTTGAATCCAATTCAGAAAATAATACAATAACAGAATTCCCAAGGTTTATTGTAATCGAATCACTTGAAGAAATTCCTTTAGCCAAACTGTCCACTTTCTTGATTAAAAAAATAATCTCCAGTAGAAAAACCCTTGAACTGTGAAAAAATGAGAAACAGCAATCTACTTACTGAAGTAGATAACAAGAAACATGCCGAAAACCTAATAAAAACGAAAAACTTCCTCAAATTGAAATGCGAAGTTAACCCAAATGAAAAACTTAACACCTCTAAGGAAATTATCAGAAACTGAGTCATCATTAACTACACCAGAAGAAATAAAAACAGTTTTAAGAAAGCAAGGTGTCAAAGACTACAAAATGTTAACCATGTGAAGAAATACAAACACACACATACATTTTGACATTTAATAAATCCATAATTCACAAGGAAATAAAAACTGGATTCTAACTTAAAAAGGCAGAACAATATATGCCTCCACCCTTAAATGTCAAAAATATGGACACCACAAAGAGAGCTGCAGAGGATGTTCACTATGTTGAAGGTGTGGCCAATAATAGCTGGACCACTGCTAACACTGTCAAAAGAACCATCCTGCTTTTTCAAGAACTCGCAATATATAGTAAAGAGAGAGGAAATGATTGTGGTGAATCGTAGAAATATAACGTTTCTAAAAGCAAGAAAAATAGTGGAATCCCATATGAAAATTAACATCTATCTCAATATAGCACAGAAGGCAAGTCCAATCAGCAATAACAACCATTAAATAGTTGAATTCCGAGCTTTCATAGGAGCTCAAGCGTCACTAGAGCCAAACGATTGGCCAAAATTTCAAGAACAGTTAAAAGAAAAAAAAATTTTAAAAACACTCTGCTGAAATCAAGCAAAAAGAACCCACAATAAACATTCATACCCCGCCAACAAATATCTAAAGAAAACTCCAAATATCCAACTAAAATAAATACAGTGAAGGAAAAATCAAAGATCACTGAGCCACCCACCAATTCCCAAAATAATTTCTGCAACAAACAGCAAAGCAAAACACTTTCTAGTTACCCCAACTAAACTCCAACCTTCCCTCCAATCCAAAATAAGGCGTACCCAACCAACGATTGAACAAAAACGACTGAAAATGTCAAACCTCTAATCATCTCAGTCCAGAGACCCCCCTCATATCAAGAAAAAAATTAATGAGAAGCCAAATATTAAACAGGAGCATACACGCTAGCAAGAGCAATTTAGTTCTCAAGGATCAAAATACGATAAAACCAAAATCCTAAGTGGATCCTAGAGTATAGAAATGAATATTGAAACTGATAGCATGGTTGCAAATCTCATACATACATATATAAAGGGATTCTTCAATTCAGTAAATCCGGAGTAGGGAACGATTCCGTCAGGACAAATAAATTATTCAAATTACGAATATTTAAATATTCTTGGTAAAGAGCTCAATGTAAATAAAGTTCTTTTCTCCCTCTCCTTCCTTCCTTTGACTATCCCTCCTGTATGGTTGTATTTTATCTTATTTTCCCGTTGGATCTGATGAAGTCATATTAAAAATTATTTTGGAGTTTTGATTCATATCAATGCTCTTAACAGGATGGAAATAAATATTGGTTTATATCTTGAAATAATATATTTATATTGTGGTGAATGTTTTGGTGTTGGGTTGATATGATTTACTCCCACAATTTATGTTGGCCCATTATTGAAAAGCAAACGAAGTAAACGATGTAAAACGACGCGAACAAAAGAACATTCAAAACAAAGCAGTACAAACCAAAAATAAATTCCTATATCAACCAATACATAAAAAAGGAATATTACAAAACATTACGAATATTTTAATATAGTTGGTTAAATATTCCTCCGCGTGTGTGCATGTGTGTATATAACTAATACGAATATAATGGTGAAAGACAAATTATTAAAAATGTCCTGATAACTATAAAATGTATGTTGACTAAGTATTTCATGCGAGGTATCAATACACAGGAATATAGCAATGTATTCTAGGAGGAACTTGTCTTCTCCCATGTTGGTTGTTTGTCTCTTTCGGGGTTTGACGAAATTTCTGAGGCTGTGTTCGAAGTTGGAACAAGTCTAACCGAAAAGGTAGAACAGGAAAGAAAAAGGTCGCAGAATTTATACACACCCATTTTATGCGTATTGAGTTGTGTCTTACTAACTGGCAAGGTCAAGCTGTTTCTGGAAGTCGAAAATGAAGAGAGAGAGTGCTCTCTCTGTAAGTCAAAATGTGTGTGAGAGAGAGTGAGAGAGTTCTTGGAAGACAAGAGTATATATTGGCAATCCTTGTCATGTGGCCGGCTCCAAATGCGCCGGACAAAATCAAAGATGCGGACGTCATTGTGAGCACAAATCACGTAACTTTCCTGACCAATAGGTTCTCTAGACTGATTACCTTACCGACGTCCACCATCTTTGTTTTTGGAAAAAGTGGTATCACGGCCATTTTAAAAATATAGGCGTGTAAATCCTTTAATATATATATATATATATGTGTGTGTGTGTGTGTGTGTGTCCAAAGGAGTATTTTCTACTAACTTTAGTCTCACCCAAACAATTATTTTGATAACAAAATATTTACCTACAAACTATCCGCTTACAAATCATATATATAATTTGACATTGCATAACCGATTAATCATAGATCACCGATCCTCCCACCAATCAAACCAACCAACAAACCAACCACTTCATACTGAACATTTCATTTCTGCTGAAGTTACTGAGTTGCGTACACAGTTTTAAGAATTCTAAAATTCAGCTTTTATATTTTCTGATCACACATCGTACATAAAAAGACGATTATTCATTACATTAAAATGCTTGGAAATTTTCTTCTTTTCCTGCTTGGCTATGGAAACAAATTGTCGTTGATTTCCATTTGTTGGCTCATTAAGTTTTATTTTTTAAAATATTTTTTTTAAATTTTAAAACTCCTAGTTGAAATAAAATTATTTTTCTCTTCTCTTCCAAAATGATATTGAAGGACTTTATCCGCAGCATAAATCTAACTTTGCTTTAATTTTTTTTCTCTCGTTTTCTGACTTGAAAAAAAAGAGTCAGTCAGATAAGTTGAATGCTTTTTGTTTTCTCCCCTTTAATTATTTCCCTCTGTTTTATATTGAATTTCAAATAATTTACAGAATTATATCTGCCTTTTATACATGCCAATATATAGTATTTTTTATAACTGATAATTTATGTATTGTAGGGTTTAAAGGTTTTTAGGTAGTCAGTGGCTAAGGGCAAGACTGTGTTGCCGTAAGATATCTGACTCCATATTTTGGTTATATTATTTTACCCCACGTTGACTGGCCGGCGGAATGCCTTGCCCAAAGAAGGTCCAAAAGAAATATACAAAAGGAAAAGATAGGAACAGATAGGAGACGAAAACATTTCTTTGATACTTTCCTTTATTTACTTGGTGAATGGATTAACCAACGCTACGTCCCAAAACATAGCGTGGTGTCCAAAACACCAGATAGTAAAATCGGTGTTGTCGGTTCGACGTCACTACCCGAAAAAAAAGTCGGTTCACAGAAAACCTGAGTATTTATCTCTCTTCACCGGCTCCAAATTCGCCACTCCAAAATCCTTCTAATTTTGGCGCGACCGCTTCCCATTGGCTACTTTACATTTTATTATTTTTCTTTTTTCTGATTTTAACTGGATGGATGCGTGGCGACGCGTTTATACATTTTGTATCTGGCAGCCGACGAGTCAATATCCGGTTGGGAGTTTTACTGTTAATTCCTAAATCCCCACAGTATACATATGCATTTTGCGTGATTCCGAAAACCTTAAGTCAGTGTCTCAAAAGCTATTGATCTACTTAGATCTCAGTTGAGTTCTTCAGTCTTTGTACGATAATTCTAAGTATACTATATTTTTTATGACCTCTTGTTCCTGTGTACTAGGATAGATAAATGACTAAGAAGCTGAACATCCAATTAAAATCTTAACTTTATGAAATAAATCATCTAAAATTCGCTCTTGAATTTTGATAGACTTTTCTGAAATGCTTTACAGCTTTTCTCAATATTAATTCAGCAAGTTGTCTTCACTCTGAAGTGATAGCACTACACTACTGTCTAGTATCATCCGAATTCATTCTGATCTTATTGCACAATGTTAAGTCGTGAATCAAATAAGTTATTTTATCTCACTTCTTCCTTATTAAGAATTCATCATCATCTTGTCGTGCCATCAGCACGGATATCCCTGACCTTCTCTCGCCACCTCTCCCTATTGTTCATCGCTTCCGGTAGGTCCCCAGGGCTACACCCCGTATCCTCACTGAGCTGCTGTACGTAGGTTCGAACTGGCTGCCCTGCTTTTGCTCGGCCATGTGAAGGGATCCATAGGAGTACATCACTTATGAGTTCGTCCCTACTTCTCCCGTAGTGTCCTGCATGTCTGGCTCGTCTAACTTGGATAGTTTTCATGATGGGTGGTAGGTGGCCGTACATGTGCTGCTTTGTGGGGAGTTGCCTCCAGGACTTGTTCAGTATTGCTCACAGCATTCTTGTGTAGTCGCCGTCAAGCTTTTTCTCCAGCCGTTTTGTTAGCGTCCATGAAGTGCACCCATTTAGCAGTATCGACACGAACTAAAATTACACACGTTCACTGTAGAACCTATAAATAAGTAACCCCTAATAATCTAATTTGATTTTCTTCTAAACCAAAGATACCGGTATTACATTGTTTCTAGTGGAACATTATACAAAAGAAATAATTTTATTGAATATTATTTTTTTTAACCAAACTCTACAGCATTGGAATCTGTAGGGAACGAATAAATAAATTAAAAAAATAAATTTAAAAAAATAAATAAATTGATAAAAAGAAAACTATTAAATTTGAAGAAACTCCCAGAGGTCTCTAACGGAAAAGGAGATGACGCATGCGTAAAAAGAAAAAAGGATTTTTCCTCTTGAAAAAGGAGACGATATTATCTTTCTCTTTCAGGCAGTGTCCGTCGAACCAACAAGACCATTTTGCTGTCTGGTGTTTTGAGCACCACGGTACGTCCTGGGACGTAGCGTTGGTTGGTCCCTTCACTCAATAAATAAAGGAAAGTATAGAAGAAATGTTTTCGTCTCTTATCTATTTCTATCTTTTCTTTTTGTATATTTCTTTTGGGACTTTCTTTGGGCAAGGCATTGCGCCGGCCAGTCAACGTGGGGTAAAATAATATAACCAAAATATGGAGTCAGATATCTACGGCAACACAGCATTGCCCTTAGCCCCTGACCTTCAAAGCCTTCAAATCCTACAAATCTCTAGTGATAAATAGATCCTCCTTAAAACTTTTTGAGTTTAATTTACTTCTAAATCAAAGATACAGGGAGTTTATTATTTCTAGTGAAATATTATCCAATGAGAACGTTAGGTATAATTCATCACCAAACTCTACAGCTGAAATATGAATATGTTGCAGTTCAAGCACTTGTGTAATGTACATAAACAGAAAGTATGAAAATGGTGACTACTCAACTAGAGAGACGCGAAAAACTGCATACTGATGTTGTGAAATGCTGTAAAGTTTGGTAATAAATCATATCTAATAATATACATTTTTTATTCTATGATGTGCCATGCAAAATGATAAGACCATAGTATTTTTGGTAAGGACAATTTACATTTTATTTTTTGAAAATAGTTTTGATGTACTTGTGTATGGGCATTAGTGTATTTATAATGCTCTGTCTGACATATGGTCACACATTTATGAGCGATGGGTCATATATCACTTAACAGCTGCCTTTAGCAGTGATTAAGCTCCATGATGCATCACTTTCATAGAATTGGTAAATCAATTACATGTAAATAAATCAAATTTGGAACGTACTCGATATTTAGCATTGAATAGTTATCTCCCTTGAGAAATTGTCAAACACTCATTTAAAATTGTACATATACACTTTAGAATCTGATATCCCAGCTTTCTTGTTAAAAGCAATAACAAACAGTCATTAAAAGTTTAGTAAAGTTTTTAATTTCTTTTTAGTTATATATTAAAGTTATTAATTGAAAATTTTAAATTGGGAACTTCTTGGAAGCATAGGGAGAATTTATTGAGTGTGGTTTTATCAGTCAACAAGAAATTCAAAAGTACTCACTGAACTCGTAAATGTTGAGACTGCTTAGACCTGTTATCTCCAAAATTATCCAGAATTTACTCTCGTCAAAACAGATTGGAAGCCTATCGATGTAGAGTTATTTAGTAAGTTTAGTTTGGCACAAGACAAAATTTATGGAGCGTCCAGTAAGAATCAGTCTTTCTAGGAATGGCCTACTCGCCTGACTTAGGAACCATTAGACTAAGTGAGTTATTCAAGCCTACTAATGTGTAGACAGAGCTTATAGAAAAGTGTTTGAGTTGTTCTATTCTTTTGAAGGCCTTGATGATTTACTTGGGAACATTTTGGAATGAATCACTAAGATTTTCAGGTGGTGTGGATGATGTTTGTGTACATGCATGTGTACACTCAAGAAAACACACATATGTACACAAAAAATGCAAACCCTCCCCGGCCCCGTTTATTGTCTATATGTTCAGACATTTGTACACTTATACACAATCGTACCTATGTAGGTCTGTGCGTATTAAACTGAGTAGTCTGAAATTGATATCTTTACTTGTCAGTCAAGGTCCATTTCCTGTGTGCTCTGCTTGAGAGGACATGCATGGAAATATTTGACTTCTGAAGAGGAGGATACATTTTAAGGTTTATCTTGATATTTTCTAGCCTGTTTCCACCATCACTGTCTCTCTCTCTCTCTCTCTCTCTCTCTCTCTGAGCGTATGTGTAATATTTCACTTGCTTATTCACTTAGAGTGATTTCATTGGGTTTTTTAAAATTCTTCCAAAACTTTACGGTCTATTTTTCTATTTTTTTTACCGTTTTCTTTAAACCTCCGGGTCTTTTTTCTTTATTTGAGTATGAAGTACGTAGTATCATGTTTTTATTGATAAATACTTACTTACTCACCTGTTCCCACCTCTTTGCAGTTAGCTTTATACTTAAAAAAATCAAGACTCGCTTTCTTTGCATCATTTCACACTGCCTTTCCTTTCTCTTCATTTATTTTCAATATCACTTCTTTCTTTGCATCATTTCACACTGCCTTTCCTTTCTCTGCATTTCTTTTCAATATCACTTCTTTCTCTGAATCATTTCACACTGCCTTTCCTTTCTTTTCAATATCACTTCTTTGCATCATTTCACACTGCCTTTCCTTTCTCTTCATTTCTTTTCAATATCACTTCTTTCTCTGAATCATTTCACACTATCTTGTATTTGTTTCACTCTTTCTTCATTACTTTTTTTCTCTCCACCTTGTTTATATATTTTTTCTCTTTGTCCGTTTTCTTTTTCAATATTCTTTCTCAGCATCATTTCATGACATTTTCTTTCTCTTGTCAGTTTCCTGTCCCTTTCTGGTCCACTTCTCAATATCCTTTATCTCAACCACTTTTGAATATTCTTTCTTCCTCACCACCCTTTTTCAATATTCTTTATTTCTATCTCACCCTTTTCAACATCCCTTCTTCCTCTGCATCATTTCTCTCCATGTTTTCTTTCACTCCAGCCCTTTATCTCAGTAGCCTTTCTTTTTCTTCACTCCTTTTCATTACTATTTCATTTTCACCATCCTTTCTTGCTTTCCACTTTTTCTTCTCAATACCCTTTCTTTCACTACACTCCTTTTTCTCTCCAATTTTTTCTCATTATATTTACATACTCTCTTTTATTCTCAACACGTCTCTTCAATCCTCCTTCTCAATTTCATTGTTTTCTATGTATTTTCTTTCTCTCTACCCTCATTTTACCTTTCTCCTTTTTTCCCTCACATGCTGAATGAAATGTTAAATCATTGATACTTTTCTCATGATGATATGAATAAACAATGTCTTATCTATGAAATCAGGTAAACTTTCTCATTTGTTAATCAAATATTGATAATCTCCAAATGTGTTTTTAGGAATTACTTTCATCTTTTAATCTTTAAAATTTGATAGCAATTTCATAATCTGATGATATATGTCTGTATATGTGTTGGCTTCTGTATTTGTCTGTGTGTGTATATATATATTGATTGATTGGTACAATTTTATATATATATATATATATTTCTAAAAGTAGATATTTATATACATAGCAATATTTACAATTGCATATGTATAACTTCTCATACAATTATACATGAATTATAGACAGACACACTTTCTGTCTCATTCCAACACAAACATATATATATATATGTCTTATTTATTTTACTTGATTTTATTTACTTAATTCTCTCAACCTAATGAAGAGAAAGTAGCATAGTTATTTTCAAAAGTAATGGGAAGATTTACATAAAAATCAATATCTGCCAAGGATTAATATGTTATCCTCCACTAATTTTGCCTAGGATCAAAGTGTAGTGCTTGTATCTGTACCTGAAGAGATCCCGCTGTTATCAAAACAAAACAAAAAATAGAAAATATAAGCAGATGATTTTTTAGTTATCCATATATTGCTAACATTCTTATGTTTATATGTAATCACGACCAAGCAAAAACAATACAGTATAGTGGGGGTTTTATTAAAACAAGGCACTTAAAATCCTCTAATATAAAGATTAGAGCAATCTCCAGTCACATTCATAAGTGAATGATGATTTCATTGGATATGTATTTCCACAACATCTCCACCCAGGCAGTCAGAAATACAAGGATAATTTTTAAACTGAGTAAAAGTAAGTATGTTGTATATTGACCTGTCAAAATAGGAAATGCACCTGTGTAAATAATAGGTGCATCCAGTCGAGGAATATCAGAATATAACCTTGACCGTGGACGGGTTGAATGAGTGCAATTTATGACGCCCACAAGAAGAAGGTAGACGTTGAACTATTATATAACTCAGTGCACAGGAAGTTCAATCAGCTGGAGATAAGATGCGGTAGAGAAGACCAGCACCCAGCAGAGGGGACCCTCAGGCCACCGATTGAGCAGTTGCAGTTGGAGATTAGATGCGGTAGAGAAAACCAGCACCCAGAGAGGCTGGGCCCGCAGACTCCCTGGTTGAGCAGCCCAGGAGAACAGGAAAAAAACACTGTTATGGCCAATAGAGTGGGTGTCAATATGTTGCAGTTCTGTTCAGTCTCCAACTCCCTCTCACACACAACCCTTTCAATAAAGTGAGAGGTATATTTTTCTAAAGAGCTGTGTCGCTCGTCTTTATTGTGTCATCGTTATGGTTCTGCGTGCATATGTATTATGTGGCTATACAACAAGTAAAGTTGGCGACCATAGTCGAGGGCTACCTGAAAGCTCACTTTTCAATAGCTACTATGCTGAGGTGTTGGGGAGGGTGCTACTCCTTTCTCTGGATTGTACACCTTTACCCTTGAAATGTACCTGATAATACTGAGTGTTAAGCAAGGCAGTATCAAGTACCATTTTTTGAGTCTTTGGTATGACTCGACCTGAGATTGAACCCCAGTCTCCCGGACCATTGGCAAACACTCAATGTTTTCATACTTTCATACTAAGACAATGGATTCCTGTCTGTTTTACAATTTACTCATAGCTAGGGAGAGAACATAGAGATTCATGCCTTTTTCAAGAGCTTGAAGTAAGATTTTGTTGAGTATGCATTCATACTGAACATTATTTTTTACTTGTTCAAATCCTCGATATAACAAAGATAATGATCAAATATTGATTAGAATTCTTCTCTACTTCTTAATATATTTTCATGGACTGCTATTACAAAAGGAATCCAATGAGTTGTCTAGTACCTTGCTAAAAATGCATTGCTCTGTTTGTAGATTTGCATAACTGATCTATAAACAGAGCAATGCATTTTTAGCAATGTATAAACACATATATTGACATATATGAATATGCCTATAGCTTAATGACAAAAAGGTCATTATTTTAAACAACAAATATTTTTTGAATAATTCCTTTCTTTATTGAATCCACTTCATTCAGTGATGAATATTAATCATATAGATCAAACATTATGCAGTGAAGATTTTGGATTAAAATTTAGCTCTTGACTAATTGATTCTTCTTTGTATTATCTACATATCATCATCATGTCGCGCCGCCGGCGCGGATATCCCTGACCGTCTCTCGCCATTTCTCCCTATCATTCATCGCCTCCGGCAGGTCCTCCGGGTTACATCCCGTGTCCTCACACAGCTGCTGTATGTAGGTTCGTGCTGGTCGTCCCACTCTTGCACATCCATGTGTGGGGGTCCACAGGAGTACATCGCTTATGAGCTCGTCCTTGCTTCTCCAGCAGTGTCCTGCGTGTCTGGTTCGTCGGACTTGTATAGTTTTTGTGATGGGGGGCAAGTGTCCGTATAGTTGGAGTCTCGTGGGGTGTTGTCGCCAGGACTTGTTTAATACTGCTCTCAACATTCTTGTATAATTTCCGTCCAGCCTCCTTTCCAGCCGCTTCGTAAGCGTCCATGTGGTGCATCCATATAGCAGTATCGACACAACCGCTGCCTGGAAGAAACTGCGTTTCATTTTATCAGTTAGGTCCGACTTCCATATGATCGAGAGCCTATCGATAGCTGTCCATGCCTTCGTCAGTCGTGTGTCGATGTCTTTCTCGGTTGATGAGACGCTGCTTCCTAGGTAGGTGAATTTGTTGACTAGTTTCAGAGAGGCTCCGTCTAGTGTGGCAATGTTGCCCGTTTGGTTGTAACACATATATTCGGTTTTGTTTGCATTGACATGGAGGCCAATGCCAGCTGCGGCTCGTTCCAGACTATGCAGTAGTGTCTCTGCTTGATTAGGCGTATTCGCTAGTAACGCCAAGTCATCAGCGTAGTCGGCGTCCGTGATTGTTTTTGCGGGGTACCTTTTGCTTCTTCTCTTAGTCAGCTGGAAGCCATTTTCTCTGATTTTGTCGATCAAAGTCCTAAGCACATAGTCTAGACAGATGATAAAGAGGTACGGGGCTAGTGTGTCTCCTTGTAGTACTCCTGCAACTATGTCGAAGTATTCCGTGTCTCCATCTGGTGAACGTACTTTCACTTTGGTGTTTCTGTAGAGAATCATTATCGCTGCTACGGTTTCTTTTGGTAGGCCGTATGCTAGTAGGATTTGCTCCATCTTCCCTCTGTGTATGGAATCGAATGCCTTGGTAAAGTCGACAAATAGTAATGTCGCCTGTAAGTTTTTTGCCCGAACGCCTTCCAGGATTCTACGGATGGTCAGTATTTGTGAGGTCGTGGATCTATTTCTCCGGAAGCCATTTTGGTTTTTCCTAAGGATGTTGTCTACACACAAAAGTCATTCAGTAAATAAAGTGAATTTTGCTGAAGGAGTTAGTAGTAGGAATCACTGTTTACAAGTGCACCTTTTTTGGAAAATAAATTTTGATGGATCATTTTATGTCTCAGAAGACTGTCAGCATGACCTTCTTTACTGACCATTGCACCTGAAATTTTTTTTTTACCAAATAGTCAGCAAGTTTCCACCTATTAACTATCTTTCCAACTCAGGCAAGTAGTGACATAACAATGTTAAGTTTATTTGTAAACATGTTTAGACTAAAATATCCTTCTCCATAAAGATCACACAATCTTCTGTAAATTTCAAATGGTGAACACTTCTCAATCACTAAAAATTTGATGATAGATCTCTGTTCAAGCGTGAAGTACTTTGTTAGTTGCCCTTTTGAATAGCCTCAAAACAAATATTTTTGTGAGATAAAAATAATTTTTTGCTACTAACCAATTACAAACTATGTGTAATTTGCATTTATGGAAAAAAAATTTATATAAAGGATTTATTATGCTTTTTCCCAAAACTTAACTCTTATTTACTGAATAACACTCTTATACATATCTATCTATCAGTGTATATATATATATATATATATATATATATATTTTTTTTTTTTTTTTCTATTTTAATTCTCTCTAGTACCTAATTTCTTTTTTAATTTTCTTATTATAAACTTCGCTCTCAGATTTTTCAATTTTTGCCTCTCCACAACTTCTGCAGATGCATTTCTATATTTATGAAGTGGAGCTAAAAAGTTTTCAGTCTGACTGGCTTTATATCATTATTTCACATACGTATCTTGTATTTTAATACACCAGACTCTTTATTTCTCAACTCAAAAGAATTCAATAAATTAAAAAAAGTAATCCTTTTCTTGGTTGGGATCAGAACTTTTCAGTTCTCCCTCATATAAATCTGTTTAATTGACAAACGCATACACCCATATTGTTAAAAGTACATTGCTATATTTATAAATCTGTTCAGTACACACATACATATATGTGTGATGTCTGCCTACAAAACTGTATATACAATGTGTGCAAGAATAAATACCTACGTTTCCTTCTCTTTATCTAAGCCCAAAGGTACACACAACCCCTCCACACACATACACACTTTGCAAATCTATTTGCTACATCTGCCATTTGTTTGATTTTCTAATGCACAGAAAATTTCTATTGACATGGAGGCCCAGTAAATTGCTTTCGATTGGAACACGAAAGAAACCTGGTTGTGGCAGCTGAGTGAATTACCAAGCAAGTGCATTAGCGCCCTCCTTTCCATTGGTTACCCAATGGCCTGTACACTATTTGCTCTTAGCCAATGAGCTGGCAACTCAAACTGAACCCTATCCTCTTTGCAAAATGGAACAAAAAAATCCCCAGACTATGATACAAGGTTGCCAGGGAACTTTCTTTAATGTTCAGGGAATAATCAACCAATGAATTTTAAAATGTTTAAACAACAAAAACAAACGTTGGACTGTAACTTAGCATATTTGATAGTGTATAAGCCCCTGATGCCCACCTTGCTATTTTTTTTTAAAAACTTGTTGCAAAATTGTATGCAAAGTTGATGCATCTGGTTGGCTAATGTTTACCCAGACATCATTGACAACAAATACTTGTACCTAACCTAAATCTAAATTACTATAATAATAATAAATGTAAATGGAGCTCTCGTATGCTGTCATATATGGTAGATTATCTAAACTGAAGAATGATATATGGAAGAGAGCAAAAACTGAAGGATGAAAATTTTATAACTTAACTATTCCTCCACAGTAGATTTGTAAAAAAGGTTAATACACAAATATCATTGTACTAGCTGAAATACCTGCCAATGCCAGGTAAAATATCAAGTCATATATTTTGAGCTTGAAGAAAAATCTATAAACATTAGTCATGTTTAATCAAATGTAAATAACTATTTTAGAAAAACTAAGTTTTTTTTTCTTTTCGAGTGCGAAAATTTGTATTCAGTACAATTATTTTCTTGGGTTATTGCTGATTACTATTTATTGTTAGGGGACTCCTCTCCATAAGAGATCCCTTTTTTACATGAAGAATATTCTTTTAATGTCAAGACTTCCCCCTTGTTCTCCTTTGACAGCATGAAACAGTACATATCAGATACAAGATTAAAGTATAAGCTCCCAATGAGATTCCAACTCGTGCTTCTCTTTCTTTTAATTCTGAGAACCCTGGTTAATTAAAAATGTAACAAGAATTGAAAGATGAAAGAAAATGCTTGTCAAAATTATTCATAAAAACACGATGTAATACAAATTTTCTTTTTGAATCATATGTGTTAATTGCTTACATTTTAGAATTATAGATAATAGCTACTATTCCTTTTAAACTTTACTTTTGTTTTTTAGATAACAAGAATTAAAAATTAACCTCTATTCTATGTAAAAATGATGAAATTTGCACATTTTCTGAATGAAAACATACAGCTCTTCAAGTAAGACAGTGCAGAGCTCAAGTTGAACTAGATTGTTGGTTTATGCCGGCCATGTTGTTATCTCCTATCCTATGTAGCCCTTGGCCATCTTGAGAGTTCCCCTCGCAGAGATTTCACTACTCTCTTTCAAGGAAAATTTTTCACTCTATTAATTGTCTTAAATATATGAGGGCAGACAAACACTTCCTGATTACAGAGATTACTACTGATTACATAATGGCTACTTTACATTTTTCCTATCATACCTTTCACCTAATCTATTTAATATAGATGACAAGTACTTGTACATAGTCTAACTTTTATATGATTGAAATATTAAATGTAGATAGAAAAAGTCCAATATGCTGTCAAATACTGTAACTAAAGTTGAAAGAAGTGTCTTAAAAATTAGCAAATGGTTACCTTTTAAAAATGGTTCTATAACTGTTTTATTTTGTAGAAAATAATAAATTAATTGTTTTGGGAGTATGTATTTCTCAAACTCTCCACTATAGACAATAGGTCAATTTTTAAGCAGAGTACTTCTGGTTTGAATTGAGAGTTTTCCTTCTCCTTGCTTTTCAAAGGTTTAAAAATGCAGTCTACTTTACTATTTGTCCAAAACTGGAAGTAGGGTAGAACAGATAGATTCATGCCTTTCCCAGTTGCTTTGGCACAGTGAAATAGCCCCATTCAGGATTTCAACTTGGGTTACTGTTATGGTAATTTACCCATGCATGCATGAACTCTCTCTGCTATAAATAGCAGCAGGTACTGCTCTTAGGAAGGAGGCAGTATTACAGCAAACAGCCTTGACAGTCGGACTGAATAGTCTCACTGGTAACCCTCTCATTTGTATATGTTGTATTACTGTTCTTTGTTAATATATTTAACTCAATTCCTTTTTTGTGTCTTTATTTGTGACCCCTAACAAGGCCACAACAGTTACCAATTCCGTTTCCTTTGACAATTGCCATTATACTAATTGTGCCTTCTGTGGTAGTGAGTATTGATTTTTGTAATATTTCAATTTGTAGAAATTACATCTTTTTAAAACTTTTCTATATAAGTAAAATATTTAATTACTTAAAATGATAGGTTGGTATCTATTTTATAACATGTTTTTTGGCCTTAAAAATAATTTATGCTGATGACGTTCCCATTGGTTGTAATCTCTTAATTTAGTAACAATTTTTAGATTATTTTTTTCAAATTGTTAAATGACTTAAAAAAGAGTTTGTAGATGGTGATAGGCTGAAAGAGCAGCTAATATCAATGCAAGATAAGTTGATAAACTCTTGAAAAAAAGTAGTGATTGATTTTTGTGCCATGTGAAATAAGTCTGTTGTTAATGATATGAAAAATGCCAAGAAAGAAAAAACTTCTAAATAGTGAATGGATATTCAGAATAAAAGATGATATTGTGTAAAATCAGAAAAATGTTAGTAAATTAGAATTGATTTAATTCAATTGATTCAAGTGAAACTGTTGAACTCTTGTTTAGCTTGAGAATCATAGATACCAGAAAATCTGTGTTATTTCTAATGTAATAGGCAACTTTAGTTATTTTGCATAGATTTCTTTAAAAATCTTCAAGTCTTTCATGTTCATAGTGTGATAGTTATCATCATAAGAAATGGACTTTGGTGTGGTAACTGGTCTAAGAAAAATGAACATGGTAAATCAAGTTCAAATCTTGGACAAGGCTCTTTGCATTTTACATAGTGCTAATACCCTTGAGAAAGGTATGAAGCTAACTATTCTCTGTCTAGCTATGGGTAAATAGTAGGGCAGACTGGGCTCTTTGAAATAATGTCCAAAACAATGCTCCTAACATGTTATAATGACTAGAGAGTTAGGTAAGCAGACCATTGTTAGTGAGTGCAGTTCTACCTAGTTGCCCCACACTTCTGTCTTTGTGTTAAGCTTAGCTAAATAAATGACAATATTTTCTATTTTGTTTCTTTTCTTTTGGGATATTTGTTGAGTCTCTATGAGTGAAAGACATGAATTGCTTCTCATTAAGATATGGTTACTTGAATTCTTCCTCTAGTTTTTACTTTATAGCCTCATTACACAAATTGTCATCTTTGTGGATTCAGACACACTGTTGTCTGTCACCATGTAAGTATTTATTTGTAGTCCTTTCTGATCTATCCGCACCTTTTGCATATTAGTGTCAGACATAATTACTGAGCCCACATTTATCAACTTTCCCAGACAAACAGGTGCAGCTGTCTAAAACAATCTCCTTCCCTGAATCTTGTCTTGTCACTTAGTTCTTTCTTGATGTTGACCATATTCACAGTGTGCTTATCTAGTTTTATCTCTTTGACATGAGTGTTTAATATACAGCAATTACACAAGAAACACATAATACAAGTCTAGATTGATCACAATCTCAAAACATCAAAGTAAGTTGATTTTTGCCTAATCATCAATATTTCATATTAACATTATTAAGTTATTTTCTAATTTAATTATATCTAGCATGAATAAAATTTGTGATATGTGAGAAATAAATTGGGATTAAGAAAATAACTATTTACTCGTAGATATAATACACAGAAAAATTATTTTGGTAAAAATTCAGGCTTTCTTCAAAGTGTATGATATTCTGTTGGTGGAACTTACTATACGTTGACTTTATCAACTGCAGAGGGTTAATTCATCTCCAAACTGGGATATCCTGGGTATGACACTAAACTTCATCTTATGGTGAGGCTTCCATTCTGGTGATGGGCCCAGTCCACTGAGGCTGTAGAATACACCAACTATATCTCTGCAGAAGGGTAAGACTCCCCAAGCAAGTGTCCTAGATATGACACAAAACAATCTAATGGTGAGGCTTCAGTAATGCTGGAGCTTTGGGGATTGTGGAGTACTCCTCCATTGCCATCGCTCCCAGGTCCACTGTAGCTAGGAGTGGTAGCACCTGATAGGGTCCTATCTATGGGTCAAACAGAACTAAACCATTTCCTTATGCTAAACTGAATTGTTTGACATAGAACTATATATATATATATATATATATATATATATATAAAGATTTGGTATTGAATAAACTACAATGAGTGGTGTGCCATAAAACCAAAATAAACTAAACCATTTTGTTGATCTAGGGAAGGTGAAGTACTTCTTCATTGTCATTACTCTCAGTTTAATTCTAACCCAAATTGGTGGTACCTGTTAGTGTCCATCTATTGGTCAAATAAATCTGTTAGAAAATTATTTGTATTAGATAGAAATACTTGATACTATATTAGTGTGTAAATTATTTGTATTTAGAATAGTTGCTTGAAGCTATAATTGATTGCCTAGGATTATTATAATGAGTTACTTGAAACCGTGAAATTGCATGTGAACAAATGATTATTATTAAATAGAAATAGTTAATTGAAACCATGTAACTGTATACAAACAAATGATTATTATTAATTAAAAATAGTTAATTGAAACCATATAACTATACAAACAAATGATTATTATTAAATAGAAATAGTTAATTGAAACCATATAGTTGTGTACAAAATATTAGTATTAGATCAAAATACTTGATATCATGTAATTGTACAAAAGAAAAACTCTTAAGAAACAACTACACAAAAAATTTAAATATGGACATAAGATTTTTAAGATTTGCTAACCTTTAGGCATAAAATAACACTAAACGTGGATTGACATGCAGTTAAAGTCATGTTTTTACTCTGAAGTTGAAATTCTACGCCCTGTCAACAGGGTTTTGAATACACTGACTGTATCTTCTGTAGAAATGTAAGACTCCACCAAAAAAGGATGCCCTAGGTATGACATTTAACTGCATCTGATCTTAGGTCTCCAGTTCAGATCTGGGAAGTGTGAAGTACCCCTTCATTGCCATTACTCTCAGATCCATTTTGATTCAGAATGGTAGTAACTAACAGGAGTTCTTTTATAGGTCAAAATAGGTAGAGTGTTTATTTGCCAATGGTCCTGGAGACTGGAGTTCAGTCCCTGGTCGAGTTATACCAAAGACTCAAAAAATGGTACTTGATGCCACCTTGCTTTACACTCTGCATTATAAGGTACAGATCAAGGGTAAAGTGAAGCAATCCAAGGAATGGAGTAGTACCCTCTTCTATACTTAACTATAGTAACTATTGAAAAGGGAGCCTTCTGGTCACTTTCCATCAGAGTCACCAACTTTTCTTTTAACATTCAATAGAATAGTGTGCATAAAAAAGCTCTAGATAAAGAACAATACAAAAAATGTGAATTTGAGCATGAAAAGAATGCAATTCCCTAACCTCTTGACCAAAGAAAAATCTTTCTTTTTCTTGATTAGTTGCCCAAACTAAGCTTAAGAACTCAATTTTTCCTTGTATTTCATCTTAAGCCAGAGAAAGGAGAGACTTCATTCATGCCTTTCCCAAGGGTATTCGTTCAAATTGAAAGTCAAAACACTTCAATCAGTAGTTGAACTCAACTATCTAATACCATTTTCTTGTCAATATTCATGATCCCGACACTTCCTCTCAAAAGATGAACTTTAGTTTATTTAACTTCAATTCTGGATATATGTTTCAAAATGTAAAAATGGGGGTGTCTTCGTGGTGTAATGGTTAAAGCGATGGACTGTGGAATCGTAGTACGCGAGTTCGTGCTCCAGTCGCGCTATTATGTTCGCTTTCGGGCAAATACCCTTGGGAAAGGTATGAACCCCCTTATCCTCCCAGCTATGGGTTAAATAGTACCACTACTGTTCTTCTAGGAGAATAGCTTTGGCATTAAATAACCTACAAAGGTTGATATGCCATTAAGCAAAGAAACCAAACCAAACCAAAGTGTAAAAATAGAAAAAGCTCTCTTGTAAACTTACATGAAAAATAGTCATGTAGTTTTTATGCTCAGACATCTACAGAGGAGCACTGACTGACAGACAGAGAATATCATTTAAGTATTAGATTGTATAGAAAATAGTAAAACAACTTCAGTAAAAATAAAATGAGGCAAAAAATGTTAAGATCAAATGTAAAAAAAAGAAAAAAAAAGAAAGAAAAATGACAGGAAGAACAGATAAGATAAAGATATTTAAAAAATGGCAACTACTCAAAATTACAACATAAATAATAATAGGAAATGTAAAGATTTCATTTCCTCATAATTTTTTACTCCTTTTTATCTCACCTTTTTGTTACAAGATGGCTGCCTCTATATGGCAAAGTGATAAAGTTGATTCAAATGATAGACATGCTCAAGATAATATCAGTGGAAATAACCTATTGTTCATATATATATTCTCTCTCTAATAGCTCTGCAGATCTGACAAGTGGCTATTACTTTCTTCCATAGCCTCTCAGTGATCTTATTTTTGTACAATGAATGCTGAACTTTATAATCTATCATCTCTGTCTGATAGAGTGGTCTGAAGCTCAAAGGATTTTTTAAAAGCAACTAAAAATATGTATTATTTTTTTTTCTATTATTCTTTTATCTCTTTCTTTTTTTTCAAACTATTTTTGGACTATGGAGTAAAAGAACAAATAATTTTTCACTTAGAGAATGTATTATAATGAAATGACTGCTTTTTTTGAGTTAGGATAATTTTGTTGAAGAGCTGGTTGCCTTTTTAATTTTTTTTATTATATAATGATTGTAATATACGTACGTAAATCAATAATTCTGTTGTCTAATAATTAAAAAAGATTTATTTAAACAACTGAGACATTTTTTCTCCTTTTTTTTTTTCTTAATCCTCTTTGTCTTTAGTGCACTTGCCCTGTCATATCTTAATTAATCACAGAGATTGAACATTATGTATTGACCAGCCCTTCTACATGAGCAGGATGTGACTCAAGGTCAGTTTTTTTAAATTGATTTCAACAAGTTTGAATTCAGGGTTTTCTTTCACCTAGATCAGTTGCCATACCAAGATAAAAGACCCCCAAGCTGCCTTACTATTTACCCATAGCTGAAAGGAGGATAGTTGGATTTCCCTAGAGTTTTAGCATTTCCTGTAATGCAAAAAGCCTCTTCCTGGATTTGAACTTGGTTTGCTGTATTCATTTCCTATGAAAGTAACCATAACATCATGGGAGATTGAACATTATGCAGTAAAAATTTGAGATCAAATTTAATAAATAACTTTACAACTTCTTGTTATGATTCAAAAACATGTTACCCCTTGTTGGCTGGAGCTGTAGAATATGCCAACTGCACCTGTGCAGAAGGATAAGACCTCCTAGTAAGGCTACCTCTTTGGCCATGAGATCTGACTGGTAATGCCTGTGGATGGGATCCTGGTGGCTGAGCAATCTGTGACATAGTTACTAAGTGGTGACATGACCTGCAACACTCTTCTTTGGCTCTTACTTGGGCTAGACAAGTGGTCACAGAGGTCTGATCCAATCACTTAGATGGTGGCTGAGGGTCAACTGTGTTGAGAAACAATTAATGGAAATTATTTCTACAAATTTATTGATACTCACGAAATTAATGAAAATTATTTCTACTAATATGTTAAGAAAAATGAAATTATATATACAAAAACAAACAAGATTTGGCATTAGATAGCTCACGAGAGTTGAAATACCCTTAAACAAAATAACCAAACAACAACATCTTAATAGAAAAAGTCATAAAACAGTTTTTTTTGTTTTCTTTCATTCAATCGAGCTGAAAAATTATAAGTTAAAATACAAAATTAGATATTTAAGGATTGCTTAGATATCAGGGATAAAATGAAAAGAAATAGTACACATTTTTTACATTAGAATTTGCTTTAATAATTTCCTGTTGATTGCTAGAAGTTAACATCTAATTTATCTATTTATTATCTGTGTTCTAAGAAAGATACTTAAGTGTTCTGAAGAATGTGGAGTATCCTTTCATTGTCATTACTCCCAGGTCCACTCTGATCTGAAGCAGTTGTGCTCGGAAGGGTCCCATCTATAGGTCAAGTAGACCTGTTTGAAAATAATCATTATTTAATAGGAATACTGGATATCATACAACTAAATTACTTGAAGCTATAGTTCTTTACTATGGGTTATTATTAGTTAGTTGAAACAATATAACTGTGCATAAATTATTAATCTTAGATAGGAATACTTGAAGCTTTACAACTGTGGGCTAATTATTTTTCTAAGAGAGGAATACTTGATGTCATATAACTGAGTGCCCCCGCCAGATCTTTAACAACTCCATAAAAATATGAATATAAATGTACAATGAATATGATTCCCTGACCTCTTGCCATAAAATAATAATCTCAATAAGTCGCCATGCAGTTAAAATCAACCAATCAATCATGCTGCATGATAATTCTCTCTCCATCAAATGGTTTTATTTAAGGTAATCTATTTTATTGTGCTGTATGGCTTTTCATTTGAATAAGGAGTTGTGTTAAATTTGAAACAAGACTCAACTGAGAATAATTTCAGGTAAATCATAAACTCAAGCAGCCGGCATTTCTTCTAATACCTATATATGCCCGGCCAGCCTGAATTTAGGCTGAGGAATCCCCGTTTTCACCAGCCCAGTCAGCTGAGGCTGGTAGAATACACTGATTACATCTCTGCAGAAGGGTAGGGTCTGCCCCCACCACCAACAAGTGTCCTGGTATGACTCTAAACTGCATCTGATGGTAATGTTCCATCCAGTCTTGGAGCTCGGGGGAATGTGGAGTACCTCTTCATTGTCATTACTCCCACATCCATGCTGATCCAGAGTGGTAGTACCAGATAGGGTCCCATCTATGAGTCACATTTAACTTTGCAAACAAATGACTTAGGTTAAATTGAATTGTTAGTATTACATCGCAATACTCGAAACCATTTAACTGTGTGCAAATAAAACTAATGGTTTTAGACTAAAATTTTTATCATTAAGGGTTTTCGGACTATTGTCTTCATCTTGATTGTTATTTCCACTATGTTTTGGCCAATATGTCCTCTGGCCTTCTTCAGGTGTTTGTCGAACTCGGGTACCTTCATGGAACTTTGAACTACATCTTTTATTGAATCCACGGGGGGACCTATTCTGATTCCGTTAGCCATAACTGGGTACAAGTGTTAACTATTACTGTATTGTTACTTGCCTGCAGTCAGGGTTGAACCTGCAACCTTCAGATGATTGTCTCCTTAGAAGCTTAGGGAACCAACACCTATAACCATTTTGCTATGTGTCCTGCTGGACAAACTAAGACTGGTGGCCGAATTAAGGCTAATGAACCCAGTCTTCCTTACTATTTACCCATAGCTGGTGGAAGAAGAGAAAGATTCATTCATTTTCCAAGATCATTAACATAAAGTGAAATACAAACAGAATTTGAGCTCTGGTCACATTGCATTTTCTACAAGAATAATCATTATACTGAGTGTGCCTATATTATGTTTTTTTCTTTGATTAGTGAAGGGAATTCCAACTCTATTTTTACCATAATTATTTGAGATTAGAATTATGCTTTTTTTTCTGTAAATTTTTGCCTACAATTTACCTATTATTTCTTAAAATGACCATAAAAACCTCAGTGATATTTGTCATTCCTTGATTTTGGGAGTTGTTCCTAGGTAAAAAAGTTTTTTTTAAAGCAGGTAACCATGATCAACAAATCTTCCTGATGTTTGTAAAAATAACAAAATGTGTGCATATAAGTATAATTTTTTGCACTTTGATTATTTTATTTGATTTAGAAAAAAAATAAAGCATAAGTAGTTTTACATAGCAATATCTTCAGGTAACTTGAACAAAAAAAAACATGTCATTAAGTCAGGATTGAAATATTCAAGGTAACAGAGAATAGGTTATGGCTTTTCTGGCAAAAAAAAAAACAACAATAAAGATTATCAATTTCTGCCAGTTCATCTTGAGGCATCATCAAAAACAATACCCAATCTAAGTAGCCACAGTGACCATTATCATATTTACTCTGATTGTAGCAGAAGATAAAAGCATTATTTCTTAATTAGCCTTATGGCGATTCTACCTCCACTTGGCATGATTAAAGTTTCTGAAATAATGGCATTTCTGCTTCTGGCAGGAAATCTTGCTGTGTTTATGCCAAGAAAATACTCAACTCTTTTCTTTCAATTTACCTTCTTCAGGATTTCCTAATGTATAAAATGTTTCATAAGAGTTCAATTAATGTCCCTTCTTCTCTTTTTCACTTAAAGGAGTTTTGTTTCTGAAACAAGCAAAATTGAATTTTGGAAGTCTAGAAAAATTAAGATTTTATAGAATGCAAAAATGATTTAATGTGATTGATTGATTTTAATGGCATACCAGCCCATCTAGGGTTATCTTATGCCTTGAGGTTAAGAAATAGTATTCATTTTGCATTCATATTTACAATTTTTTGTAATGTTTGTTTAGAGTTTTTGGCGTGTGGTTTTATTGAATAACAATATTTTTTAAACATCTATTTGACCCATAGATGGGTATCCTTACAGGTACTAACACTCTGGGTCAGAATGAACCAGGAATGAATGGTAATGAAGTGGTACTTACACTCCCTAGCACTCCAGAACTGGAGCCACACCATCAAATACAGTTAAGTGTCATACCAAGGATACCTCTTTTGTGGGAGTGTCATACTTTTCTGCAGGAGATAAATTCAGCATATTCTAAATTCTGCCAGAGGGTGATATATGCATTTGAGTCCAGTTAACTGGGGCTGTAGAATACACAGACTGCTTTACTGTAGAGGGGTAAGAACCCCCTCATAATGAGTATCCTGTCGATGAGGTTCCAGTAATGCTGGAGCTTTGGGGAATGTGGAGTACCCGTTCATTGCCATTGCTCCTAGGTCCACTCTGGCCCCGAATGATAGCATCTGATAGGGTCCTATCTATGGGTTAAATAGAACTAAACTGTGTACTTATGCTAAACTTAATTGCTTGAAATAGAACTGCTTTAACATTAAAACTGTGTACTTCATTTAAACTGCATACTTATGCCAAACTGAATTGTTTGAAATAAAACTGTTTGACTAACCTGAATAGCTTGAAATAGAAGTGTTTTTGAAAATTAAACTGTGTTCTTATGCTAAACTGAATTGTTTGAAATAGGTCTGATTATTTGTGTACACATGGATTTGACATTAAATAATCTACAAAGGTTGATATGCCATAAAAGCCAAACAAGTTAATAAACAAACATTTGAGTTTATATGAAACAACTGTATTATTATCATATAAATATCTACAGCGTATAACATTAACTAAACAGCACAGAACAGATAATTTGTAAGGACAAGAGGATAAAACAAGCAGCTTTTCTTTAAACTGGCCCTTTGATGGTTTATTTTGGTAGCGATCATGGAAGAAATAGAATATGAGAAGTTTGTCCCTTATAATGAAGAAATATATTATTATTATCATATACATATTTACTAAACTTCACAAATGTATAAAGAATGAGAACAGCTGCCATACCCAAGACAGATAACAAGATGAGAGAGTGACTGACTGATGACCAGTAAGAGCAAATCAGCCACAACAACAATAATCAACTTTTTAAACATAACCATTGAAATTTCATTTTCTTAGAAGATGTTGGAGGAATAAAATATACGAGTTTCACTTGTAATGATAAGAGAAATGTGTATGTTGAAGGTGAAATTCTTATCCCATATTTTTAATGTTTCTTTCCTAAGTGTTGTTCATTCCGTTCTTTTTTTGGACTCTCTTATCTCTTTCTTTGTCTCTGATCCATTGACTGAAATTTGCAGATTTGTATGAAGTGCAGCCATTCTGTCAAACTATGGGGCACACTTAGCATAACAGTTATTGTTATAAGACATGGAATGAGCAACCAAAGTTCAAATCCTAGAAGAGACATCTAGTTTCACTTTGCACTATTGCCATTGGGAAAGGCCTGAAATCTTCTATTCTCCTCCCAGGTAAATAGTAGAGCAGACTGAGTTCTTTAACCTTAGGAAGATAACCAGTCAAGGATAAAGAAAGCCCTGAATTCAAACTAGCTATACTCAGCTTGACTTTGTATCCCATACTGTATCTGGTGAAGGGGTTGGGTAAATGCAATCTAATTCAGAGTTTTTAACATTCTAAATATAAGCATCTTTGTTTACTTTATCTCCTCAGTCAAAAGGCAACCTTAGCATCTATTTTCACTGTTTCAGTAAATTATGTTTACATGTTTATGCTGGTATGTCCTTACTTCTCTGGCAGTGCCCTGCATATCTTGTTTGTTATGCTTGTATAGTTTGTTAGATGGGTGGCATGTCGCTGTACTACTGCTGTTTTGTGTGGGAGTTATTTCCAGAATTTTTTTCAAGATAGCATGTAGCAGTCATGTAGTTACAAAGACATTCCTACATCAGCTCTGTGCAGACACTTGATGCAGCCTAGAGGACCTTCCTTTATTAAAGGGATGGATTGAAAGAGAGAGTCAAGGAACTACATGCTGTCAATACGATGATGATAATGTTTGCATAACCAACTGCAAGACTTTATAACACAGGCTTTGTTCAGACTATGTTATCACAGTATTTTCACCTATCCCTTCTATTGCTGCCACCTTCAATTGTATAATTTATTTGGAAATAGTGAGACTACTGACATTTTTAAAAAGTTTTGACAATTGTACTAACTATACAAATTAAGATCTTTTTTGCCTTAGATGGAAATAAAATTTCTATTACACAGATAATAATGAGGCTTATAGAGATGAAACATCTGATCTCTGATCTATCTTCTCTGTGTCCTGCCACTGAAGAGTGTATCAAGAGTAGAGGTATAGTTAGACCTGCACATCAAAGTTTAGTCCTTAGCATCATTAGTCTGGATTATAGCTTCACTGAGCAAGCAACTCTGCCTTGTTCTGACAGCACTGTTAATGGGCATTCCACTTATCTTCTTGTTTTAACTAATTGCCTTACCACTTCTCATAGACACATATTATGCTGGATCAGCACGAGCAGTGAATTATCATCAAAGTCGCTCAGTCAATCGATTAACCTCTTACAGGGATTGGATTCACATACACATAAGAACGATGATACAAAATGCAGACAATCAAGAACTATTTGTCTGCTTGTAAAATCAAAATCTATTTTGCATGTCTTGCGGCTAACAGTTATTATTAACTATGCAGAGCCTGTTTTGGTGCACAGGAACCAGTGAGAATCAGACTCGGTGAAAATGGCTTTATAGTTGGTTTGTAACGGCCTCTAAGTCAGGGTGTTTAGATTGTTGGGTTATTTAATGCCAAATTTTGTTCAATAGGAAGTCCTTGTGGCATGACGGCTTAAATGCTGAATGGCACCTTCAAAGTAAAGGAGTTTAAACTTGTTGCACAATTACATTCACTTTCTGACTATTACTCTTAGGAAAGGCATGAATCCCCATATTCTCCCAGCTTTGGATTAAATAGTATCTCTGTTGTTCTTCTCTGAGGATGGCTCTAGCATTAAATTTTCCACAAGGGTTGATATGCTATTAAATAAAGAAACAGTTTGAACATATATTTGTTTGCAAATAGTTTTTGGTAACTTTATTTATAAATAAGTTCGAGCTCTGCTAAATGGTTTCAACTATTGCTAATTAACAAAACTAATTCAATTTATCAAGTTTTCCTGTATAATTTGATATCATTAATTTGTTTGCCTATAGTTAATAATATTAATCATTTGATTGCACACTATTAAATGGTTTGAAGTATTCCTATCTAATACTAATAATTTTATTTAATATCAATCACTTGTTTGTGCACTGTAAAGTGGTTTTAGATATAGTAAATGATTAGGTAGTTCTATTTGACCCATAGATGATACTACCACTCTGGCCCATAGTGGTCCTGAGAGTAATGGCAATGAAGAGATACTTAATATTCCCTAAAGCTCCAGGACTGAAGCTTTACCATCAGATGGTTTAGAGTCATACCCAGCACACTTGTGGAGGGGATCTTACTTCTCTGCAGAGGCACAGTTAGTTTATTTTACAGCCTCAGCTGACAGTGGATCAGAATGTTTCATCATGTTGATCCCACCACTGTTATGAAGGTAGGGTGTGCAGTAATTTAGTGCAATGAATTTCTCTAACAAAATGTTGTTTAATATTACATCAGATGAGTCTTCTGGGTAACTACGATAAAAAGTTAATAATGAAATAAATTATCAATAAAACATATAAACAAAAAAACAAATAACTGGAGGTTGAGTCAAATAGGTCTTTTCTTTTATGTATTTATATATTCTTGATAATAATCAATACTTTACCAATATGTTTTCATGTGTGATGTTTTTAATATTCTTTTTTCTTATTGCTTACTGGTGTGTTAGTTCTGAATTCCATTGAGGATAAAACTTGGTTATCATTGTGAAATTCAGGACTGATCAAAAAGTAATTAGTTCAACAAGTTTACTACACACTCTATCCCAATAACATTAGTGACTCCAATTTGATGAAATATTCTGACTTAACCTTACAGAGTCAGAAAACTTAAAATCAAAACTCATATCAGGGTTTTTTCTGATCCCAAGTAAACTTAGATCAAGAATCCAAACTAGAAAATTCTTAGTACGGCCATTTATCTTCTTCTGAAAAAGTAAAAATTATCTACCTTCTGTCTTCATGAGATTTCAAGGTTAAATACTAGACTAGTAGTATCTATTACTGGCATGTAGTTGATAAGTTTGAAAACATTCTAACCATTAAGGTGTTACTTAGCATGATTGATAGTTTGGAGTCAGTTGGGAGTTTGGTTTTCATTGAACAAATCATGCAACTGAATGGTTCAAGGAAGTTAAGATATAATCTTATTTTAGTCAGAAAGAACCTGCCGAAACAAGCGGATCTAACTTTTACCTCTACTTTAGTGCAACTGGCTCCCTAATTTTTACAAAATTAGTAAATTGTGAAAGTTCCTGTCATTGAATAGAATATGTAGACAGAAAAAGTGTTTGTTGTTCAACTCAGCAAGAACTTAAAACAGTTTAGTGTTGCTAGAACAACACAACAGTGTGAGTGAGACAGCTGGTCACAAGAGACAGCAAAGGAGATGAATGATTGTATCCTTGAAGAAGGTGCTATATAACATCACTCCAAATCAATAGCTGTCATATCACCTTTCCTATCCCTAAACATTGGCAGGTGTAGGTGGTGGGGTGATTCTTCCTGTACAATGTTCAAATTTTGATGTGACTCTTACCAAGTGACCTGTTAAGCTTGGTTGAACCTATCAGGATAATTTGCTCTTGCTGGTATAGTCCTCCAGGTCAGCAAAGTAAACAAGCATCCTCCCTATGACAAGGTAAATGATTAAGGCAAATTTTATTTTTAAAACAACTCTGGCTTTTTTCAGTTAAAAAAAATGTTGATAGAAATTTAGAAAAAGCATCTCCATTGAATTTGTTTGGCAAACTTTAAACTATCGACCTATAAAATAAAACCTTTACAGAAAGAAAAAGGACACTCTTCTCAGCTCGTATTGATAATTTGTCAAAAATTTCTATACACCCCATTATTACATTGTATCAAAAAAATATAATTTTGATTAATTTTTCTTATATTATTTTTTAGCCTTTTGATCAAGGATTGTTCTGTCAACAAGGTTTAGAATATCCTATCGCCTACATAAGAGTAAAACCCCCACTCCCAAAATATGGTATGTCTTGCACATGACACTAAACTGCATTTGATAATGAGGCTCCATTTTTGGAAGTCTATGGAGTGTGGAGTATACCTTCATTGTCTTTACTCCCAGGTCTACTCTGTCTCAGTTAGGGTCTCATCTATGGGTCAAATCCATCTGTTTGAAAATTATTTATATTCATTATGAATACATGATACTAAATAAATGTAAACTATTTGTATTAAAAGTAATTACTTGAATCTGTAATTGTTTACTAGGGATTAATGTTATCAGTATCTTGAAACCATCTGTGTTGAAAATAATGATTATTATTAAATATCAATAATTAGTGGAAACCATATGATTCAAAAACTCTTAAGAAACAACTATACAAAAATTATAAATATGAATTTACAATACCCATAATTCCTTCAATCTGGGCATAAAATAACCCTAGGTTTGTTGACATGCCATTAATATCAATCTTAATCAAGATTTTAGTCTTCAGATTAAATGCATTTCCATCCTTTCTAATAAGATTATCAACAATCTGAATTAATTACATTATCTCTTTTTATATTGACTGAACTTTGTTTAGTTTCACACATGGCTGAATGGGGAGAAATTGTAGTATGACAATTATCTTGCACCAGTTGTTCAAATGGAAGAACCTTCAATGCTAATATTGTTCCTTGGTGAGTGGAGACTCAACTAAATATCTTAGCTGACCACCAAGCTTTCCAAAATTTCAAATAGTTTTATGAAAGATGTTTTATTTCTATTCTATTTTTATAAGTTTTATTTCTATTTACATAAGAATTTCAATTTTTAAGGCCAAAAGCTTTCAGTAGTTGATGATAGTATACACACTTTTCAGTTAAGGTATATTTTATTTCATATATATTTCAATGCAATGAAATAGCCAATGGCAATGTCTTTTTTGCTGTCTGGTCAATTTAAAACTTCTAAAAAGAGCAACCTGAAATTTTGAATAAATCTTAAAAGGAATTGACTTCAATGGAGAAAAAAATATCAAAAAAAAATTGAAAGTTATATATCATCACCTTTTAAAGAAATGCTTTATAGTTAAAATAGTGGTATAGGTATGCTTGATATTAAGGATGATATTTAGTTGAGTCTCAGCTCACCACGGACCAATATTAGCATTAGTATATCTGTGATATACTAACAATGAACACAACTGAAGGAAAAACAATATCAACTCATATGTACATACAAGAATATTTAACCTTTTATATACATATTATACATAGTAATGGTATTAAGAAGAAAGAATATACAAATATATCCCATCAGATAAGAATATACACATGTAGTTTTATGAACAAGCAATATGAAAGGGGTACAAAAATGTTAAATTTTTTTTTACTTGAGGCAGGGGAAGTAAAATAGCTATATGGCTTTACCTTTCGCTGACAGGTTTCGAGACACATCTGTGGGGATTAAATAAGAAACTTTGAAAAAAGTAAAAACATGAAAAAATAAAATAAACACAATATAAAATGATCAAATACAAAAACAACACTCTCCCAGTGGGGTTCTGACAAGAAGCACAATCCACATATGCCTAAAAAGAGGGACCTCCTGACGCCAAAAAGAAACTCTTTCTCAGTTCCCTTGACATAACTCATCTGAGCGGATGTTCCTTTTCCTTGCGGCTGCCTGTTGGACGGCATGTGTCTCCTGGTCGTCTGCCCAAGTCGCAAGTGATGACTCCTTCTCATAGCAGTATCAGCTAAATACATTGTCTGATCACAGACACAGATTAGACCCTTAAATTCACAACTTGCCAAAATGATTCCTTAGATTCCTCAAACACCTCGACCAGGAAGCATCACAATTTTTACTGTTTCAGGAAAACGTTCCTCACCGAGGATAGTTATAGAACGCAAAAATAAATTTTGAGTTTAAAAGCATCCTTGTCCCTTTTCTTTCCATTCTTAATTGCTTTGCAGCTTCAACAAACAAAAAGAAGGCTTAAGTGATCAAAAATAGGTCACACTTCACCAGGCAACTCACTGGACATGCACATTAAGAGAGTTAATTAATTATTGTTTCTCTACAGTCGCATTCCAGAATATAAAATTACCAAAATTAAAATTCCCACTTGTAATAAATTTAACAATTCTATCTATAATGTGTTTGAAATTCAGTCTATTTAGAATTGATACTTTAATTATCTGATAAATTCTATTTTTTTGTTTTGTAGGCAAAAACAAAAAAACGATCTTAATAACTTAAATTGTTCAAGTTCTTTAAAATTATATAATTTGTTAAAAATTTTTTGCCATATCTGGTGAATGTATTTATTTAGCAAAGAACCTGGACATAGAGTTTTAAAAAATTCAGTAGGACTGTGTGCAAAAAAAAATCTTAAAAAACTACTAAACAAAAATTGTAAACATTAATATGATTCCCAAACCTCTAAGCATAAAATAACCCTAGCCAGATTGACATGCCATTAAAAACAATCAGTCTTAGAGTTTTACAAAATCTTTGTTTACCTAATTGATTATTTAAACTCTTTTTTTCATCAATATTTTTTTTTTTATCTTTAAATTGTAAGTCCTTTTAAGGTCAGAGCTATTTTGGCTCCTGGTGATTGTTAAAAATCAAGGGAAGCAACTCTATTACTTCAGACCAACATAATTCTTTATGGTTTTATTGTTGACTAAGTTAGTCAACTTTTAAAAGAGGCTATGCATCCTGGTTACCAAAATTACAATCTTCTAGTAAAAACCTGTCTGGTTTTGACAGATTTACATTTTTATTCTTTAAAAACTACCTGTACTCTGGGATTACTTTTGACAGGAACATTAGTAGCAAGGCCAGTATTAAGAAGACTCTTAGTCCTATTCTGTTCTCTTCATTCTGCTGAACTCTTCTCTAACTTCCACCCTTCCATCTTCTTTGCCTGTTCATGTCTTCACGTCTCCTGCCAGAGTTTTTACCATTTCCTTAATTTTGCCAATGTCTCTGGCTATATTTGAACAAACTTTCTCCCCCAATTACCCCAGACTAGGTTCCAGCAAAATTTTGAAGAGCCTAATAACATAATTTCAGTTATCCCGAATTTCTGGAGCAGAATTTTTGGCAGCAGTTCAAGTTTAATGATATTTGATTGGAGTTGTCATAGGAACAAACACTAGGTGGAGCCACCAGTGTCTGTGGTATGGAAATTTAAATCAATATGCTCACAAATATAGCATTAGAAAAATTCATATATACCAGAAATTTATATGTATATAAATTTATCTATACCACCTATGAAATTATTTGTGTTTGAAGCAAAAATTTATAAAAAATGGTGGTACAGATACTAACAAGCACTCCCATTTTCATTATATATATATATATATATATATATATATATATATATACACACAATGGCATTGAATTACTTTGATTTTTGCATTTCTTACATCCTTCAATATTTTTTCTTTCCAATCTGTACATTATATATATATATATATATATATATATATATATATATATATATATAGCAAATTAATTTTTCTTTACTGCTTTATATATCTTATTCATGATATTGAATTAACTATTACATTGGTAAATCCACAAATCTATATCCTAATGAGGAAAATGAAAAAAGCATTTATATTTCAGCATAATTGCCTTCATTGCCAATGCACTTAATTCAGTCGTGTATATCAGTCAAAGATTAAACACCATTCATTGAAAATTTCAGTTGAAAAAACTTTCAGGTTATGTACTTATTGATTATTGGATATATGTATGTAGTTGTTTTCAGAAGTGTAGTCAGTCAGTAAAGAAAATTTGTATATTTCTGTAGGTCAATGTTGTAGCTAAATAATTAAAAGGAATTTATTTTACATAACAAACACTGGTTTTTCAACATAATCTCCTTCTTTGTCAGTGCACTTAATTTAATGGTAAAACATTATTTAGTGAAATTCTCAGGTCAAGATTTAATAATTTAATTCAATATAATAGGCTATGTACATATTGATCCACCCTCATGCTTTAACAAGATACAGTTGTGTATTTTATTTTATTTTATTTTTTTTAAGACTTTTTAAATCTATTTTCATATTTTCTGAAATTCTTTTTGCTTTTTTTTTTTTTTTTTTTGCTTTTTTTTTCTGTGGTGGGAGGTCTTTGTATTAGAATTGTAATAATAGCTTCATGCCTGTCAAAGTCCGTATTTTTCAAATATATATGTTTTTATGTGCAGGTTGTATAATAGTTATCAAACTGAAAACTGAAAATGTATGCCGAGTTCAAATTCTGTATGAGGCAGTTTCTTTTCACTTCATACAAATATCTTTGGGAAAAGCATGTATCTGTCTCTTCTTTCCACAGCTACATGTAAACATTAGTGCAGACTGAACCCTTACACCTTGGTAGGGCAACCAGTCTAGAACAACTATTCTTAAGTGTAAGGTAAATTATTCTCTAAGTCCTACAGAGCTTTGGGAAGCAGTGGACTGAGAAAAATACTCATGGGATTGGATGAGGGATATTTTTGGTAGTAGTACAAGAAAATCACTTCATATGCTGATCTTGATCTGAAAGTGTACATCTACCAACCTCTTGGCCACTGGCAGGTTGTGACATAAGATAACTTTTTAAGCAAAGTACAATTGGTTTTAAATCCGAGTTTTCCTTCGACTTGACCAGTAGCTGCAATAAGACTTAAGAACCCAGTCTGTTCAACTATTTCCCCCTATCTGGGGAAAGAACAGATGGATTTATGCCTTTTCCAAGGGCAATAACAAGAAAATGAAATGGAAACAGCATTATCCAAGATTTGAACCTGGATCACCATGTCCATATCCAATGATGATCACAGGCCATACACCTACATCTCTAGAGCCGAAAGGAACTTATTTATTTCTTACCGTTGAATTAAATGAATATTTCATATTTGTTTTTTCAGGATTGTACTTTTATATTAGAATTGATGAAAAAATATTTTTGTTTATGAAGAACATATTAGAATTTAAATAATGAGTATTTAGAAAATTTTTTTTTCTAGTAGACCCGTTTTATTAAATGTAATTGACAATTTAAGTCTCCTGCCAAGATGGAGGGAGTCCCATGGTGTAATGGCTAACCAACTGGAATTCCAGTCACATTAATGTGTTCACTTTCAGATTAATAGCCTTCAGAAAGGTTTAAACCTCCTAATCCCACTTCTAGCAATGGGTTAAATACTACCACTGCTGTTTTTCTACAAGGTTGGCTTTGGCATTTAATAATCCATGAAGGTTGATATGCTATTAAACAAAGAAAACAAACCAATCTACTATAAAGCCTCTCATTTTTTTTTTTTTTTTTTTTTTTAATCCAGTAAAGGGTCAAAATTTTGCTAGAACTTTAATAAGTAGCTCATGTTCCCAAATGTATAAATTTCAAGTTGTTTCATCTGAGATTATCAAGAAAGAATAATTAAAAATAAAAAGCCAATGAATATTTTTGATCAAAGCATTTTTTTCAATTTTCAATTTTCAATTTTCAACAGTATAGTATTTTGGCAATATCATTTATATTTCAAGTTTTAAGGCCTTTTAAAATACTTCTTATATTGTAAGTTTTTTGTTGATTATCAGTTGTGTTGATGTTAGTAAATGTAACTTTAAAAATTTGTATTTTTTTTACAATTTATTTCACAGAAAATTTTATATTTTCAACAAGTCGTTGACTAATATTCAGTACTGTGTATACATTATGTAATGTGTTGCTATATCACACCTCACATTTAGATTTACATCAGGAATATGAAAAATTCTGCATATTCATATTTAGATTATTGAATATGTATGAATAGTTTGGAATTTTTTAAGAGCTTACAGAAAAGTTAATTGTAATATTTAACATTCAGTTCTATTAATTTGGACTAATGTCCCCATATTGGTTATTATAATCAGAATTTTTTTTCACTCGTGTACTCTCTAACCTTCTCCAGATATCTGTCAAAGTAACCTGCCAGAAATTCCAAACCAAATCCTACATTCAAATCAAAACTATTTTCTGCCAATGGATTGAATAAAAGGTTTGGTTTAAAATTCCCACTGGTTGCTAACTACAATAAAACACCTGAAGAAGGTTTTGTGGATACAATAGCTAAAACATAGCAACTAACAATCTGGATTTGGACACTAACTTAAATATATATATCTCTAAATAAATCCACATATGAGAAATTCAGACAAAAATTAATTTTGTGCAATTTATAAAAAATCTGTTTGATACTAACTAATCAAAATTTTGACAAACGTTATTCCTCAAGCATAAATATCTGTTTAAATAAAAAAATAATCAAGCAGCATTTCAATGTTTATGAACAACAAAACAGTAAAATATTGGCATATGCCAATAATAAGAACTATCCTATCATTCTCTATTCCTGGAGGAATGTCAGTTTTTTTCTTTTTAAGTTTAAAATTGATATCCCTTAGGAGACACAAATGTTGGAAATATTTATCAAAAGAATAAAGAATAATTTTTCCAATCAAATTATACAATCGTCCTTTTGGGAAAAAGCTGATCAGTAAATAAACATTTCTCTTGTATCATTTTTATTTTCGCTCGTTCTTTCTGCTGTTTTCATTGTTTAATTATCTATTTATAGTATTTTTGGATAAGTGAGCAAGTTCTTCAACCTTCTGCTAATCAATTGTGATTGTGTTCAATTATGATGGAGTTTTTTTTATCTACAAGCTAAACAAAATATATAAGCACAAGATTTTTTCTAAAATAAATTAATCACTTAGGAATTAATAAGACTTGTCTCCTTTGAAAAAGTCCTCTCTGGTGTTAGTATCCTGATCAGTGTGTTTTTAATATATGTCGACCATAACTCCTGCAGATGGCTAAAAATCCCCCAAAGCGTGTCCTGGGTATGGCACTAAACTGCATCCAATGGTGAAGTTCTAGAGTTAACTACTTCCTCCTGACCATTACTTTCTGGTCCACTCTGACCTGGAGTGGTAGTACCTGTTAAAGTCCCATCTATAGGTCAAGTAGATCTGTTTAAAAATCAATTATATTCAATAGGACCATGTACAAAAAGATTTTTAAAAATCTCTTAGGAAATAACTATACAAATAAATGGGAATATGCACCTGTAATGAATGCAATTTCTTAACCTTGAGACTTAAAATAACTGTAAATGGGTTTACATGCTGTTAAAATCAGTCATCTCCACTATTAAAATTATTACCAGCATTTCTTCCAGTCCTGAAATCTGTGGTAGAAATTGGAAATAACTGAATATACCAACTTAGATTTTTGTAAGTTCAGTGTTTACAAATTTATTAAGAGCTTACAGAAAAATGAATTGAGATATTTAACATTCTGTTCCATTGTCATTTGTAACATTGTCATAGGATACAGATTTGACATACTGAGTTCAATTCCCAGACGACACTGTTTGCTTTTCCTTTTCTGCTTATGCCCTTAAGAAAAGGCATGAATCCATTTCTTTTCTTTTCAGATACGGGTAAATAGTCGCTCTTTTGCTGTATTAAGGCAAATTGGTCAAAAAGAAATAAAAACTCTGTTTGGAAAATCTATGACTGAGTCATTCACTATTCTTCTGTTATCAGCTGATTGTAAAAGTTTGGCCAGTCATACACAAGCTTTCAACAATATGAACAAACCTCCTATGTAGTTGTTGCCCAGTCAGCTGGGGCTGTAGAATATACCAACTGCGTCTCTGCAGAGGGGTCAGACTCCCCCAAAAAGTGTCCTGGATATGATACTAAATAATTTGATGGTGCAGTTCTAGTAATGCTGGAGCTTTAGGAATGCGAAGTACCTCTTCATTGCAACTATGTAGTTGTTTATTCACTAAGCTGAAGATTTGTGAATGGCCATCTTGAAATCAGAGGATGAATATTTTTTATTTTATAACAGATATATATAGTATTAGTTTTGATTTTAAAACTTTCTACCAATAAGAATTTGCTTGTTTATTTATTATAATTGCATCTGAATATTTTATTCAGTTCTTGATAGAAGATATATAGATAGTTTCATAAATATACTATACAGTAATTATTATAAGCTCTCATACATTTGTATATGTTAAATTACCAATGAGTAACTGGACTTTAAATTTTGATTAACATTCCACTTCTTTGATGCCAAATAAATCAGATTATATACAATTCTTCTTTTTTTAAATGCATGTACCAAACAATAAGCAAGAAAAATCATAATATATGCATGAAATAAAATGCCTTTCTGGATATGAATGTAATACATAGTTTTCCTGAAAATCAATAAAAGTTTGGTAAAGCCAAAAGAGCATGACTAAAATACATGTACAATAGAGCAGCACAACAGAGAAACTTCCAGAAAAATAGGCAAGGCTTTAAACTCACCAGAAGGCATTCGTACTTGTAAGAGTCAAAAGTTTAGCAATATTTCAAGCTACCAGACTGAGTGAAAAGTTTTATCAGATTTTTTACTACTTTCATCTCCATGTTATATTATTAATTTAATACAATTTGTCCTATTGTTGCTGAATTGTTTGTTCTTTATTTTCATATACAACATGTTACTTAAGTTAGCCAACTGTAGTCAAGGGTGACCCAAAGGCTCTCTTTTTCAATAGCTCATACATCAAGGTGTAGGGCAGGACACTACTCTTTTCCCATGATTGCTCCACTTACCCTTGATTGGTGCCTTATAATGCTGTGTAAAGCAAAGAGGTATCAAGTACCATTTTTTAGAGTCTTTGGTATGACTCAACCTGGGATTGAACCCTGGTCTCCCGAGCCATCGGCAAAGACTCTAACCATTATGCCAATAAGCTGGTATTGTATTATTTATTCTTTACTTTTCACCTTTGAGAATGAATGGTGAAAAAATTGCGAGTCAAATCATTTTATGCTACCGGTGGAAAAAAGGACTGAGCGCAAGGGCAGTGGCAAAAGAAATTACTGATGGAGAAACCCTTGGAACTGTCAACAAATGTGTGGCTCAACACTAGTTCAGGCATTTCAAAGAAAGTGACACTAACCCCAAAGCCAAACAAAGGTCAAAGAGACCTTCTGTTGTGGAAGATGTGGCCTTGCATGAAATGGTTGAACAACAGCCAAGCACAAGCATTGTCAACAGATCTTAGTTCTTCACAAAACACCATCAAACAACACCTCTATAAGCTTGATCTAGTGAACAGACTCTGAAATACTTGAAATATAACATAGCTTTAAATATTGCGGAACTTTAAACTCACTAAAGTATTAAGATCAAAATATTTGCAATGCAAATGGCAATCTTCAGAAAATAAAGCTTTCCTTATTTTCTCATGTAGACCTGTCTGAAATTACATAATAACAAAGTATGAAAAGGATGCCAAATTACAAAATATAATTTCATTGCTTAAGAGACTGAACTCAACCAAAGATGATTCAGAAGTGAATTTATCTTGTCTTTTTTTATTGTCAAAAACATAATTGTAGATATTTCTACATTTCCAAACTCTTTGCTAAATATACTAAAAATGTTGTCTTTCTTTTGAATTTATATGTGTTCACATGAGATTGCTATAAGGTTAATACAGTGGTAATTTTACCAATACTTTCAGTTTTTATGACTTTCATTTCTCAGAATAGAGTAGAAACTACATAAACTGCCATAAAGTTGTTAAAGTTACCACACTAGTATATAAAAATTCATAATGTTTTAACTGTTTAGTAAATTATCTCAAAAAAGTAAAAATTTCCCGCAATTTCTCTGTAACTAACTCTTATTGTATTTCATGGTATCATTGGTAGGATTTAGATATGTTGTAGAACTAATCCAAGCAAAAGCAGTAGTACAGTCCTCAGACAATTGGGTAGCCTCAGTTGACTAAAAATAAGAACACATGCAACTTGCAGCCTTTCCTCAGTATACCTCTGGTCAACTTGTTCATTCTGTTAATCAAAAAAGCAGTCTGCAAAGATCAATAACAACGATGCTCCTGCTGTTGGCTTGCTCTTCTATGCAAGTTCCGGCTTATAGAAATTTACATGTGAGGTAGATTTCTTCTTGTGAGAGATGAGATCAGCTCACTATAACTTCTGCCTCCAGAATTGAACATATTTTTTACTGCTTGACAAGCAAGGCATAGTCTTATGTGCTTTGATCCAGGAGGTAAATTTCTTCTCTCACTACAAGATAAAAACCAGTATTCTCTATCATAGTTACAGGAATAGTTACACAATTTCTGACGTAAAAACAAATGAAACTTAGGACATTTATATTTTAGGACAATATATGTCGGTTTCTCTGAATTTTCCATTAACTGTTTTAGCAGAGGAATGCTAAGTGTAATGGTTGTCATCATAGGATTAATCCTAGATTATGCCATTTGCTTTTTACTTTGCACTAATGCCCTTAGGATAGGCATGAATCCATCTGTTCTCCCTATCTATGGGTAAATAGTAGGGCAGACTTGGTTAGGCCACCAACCTAGGAGAAGGAGAATTCTAAATTCAAACCCTCTTGGTTCCACTTAAAAATTGAACTTCTGTCACATCCAGAGTGGTTGGATAAATACATACTTTAAAATTTAATTTTCCTCATTTTCTTAAGAAACAGTGATAAGAAAAATGAATTTTGAGAAATTTTTTTTATCTATAATTTATTTTAGCAAGTTTTGGTACTCAATTTGAATGTTGAGCATTGAAAATCAAGTAAAAAATATAATCAGTGCTCAAAAATTAATGCAACTGTGACAGACAACAAAACTGTAGTAATATTTTGATTACAAGATTTTCTTCAGAACAATTTTAGGTAAAAAAAAAATCATCCTTTTGTTTACAAAGAGTTTATTCATGTTCCTATTCCAACTGTTTCTAACCATAGATTCCACTGAAATGAAATTACCAAAGATTTAATTCATAGAAATGATCCATTCAGCATTTTCACAATTTCATCACTTCTCTTTTATCTTTCCTAACAGATTTAAAAAAAAAAATTTTAAATGTGTCTGAAAGTGAAGAAACCAGGCTGTTGTCTTGCAAGATTAATTTTAATTGTTATACAATTCTAGAACCTGCCCTGAAAAACCATCCATGCAAAAGAAATCCATGTTTATGAAAATAAAGAAATAATTTTAGAAATACCCTGGTATAAATAGCTGACTGTACAAAATATTCTTCAAGAAAACTTATAAAACAATGCTTTTGATATTTTAAGAAGTGTCTGAAAGCAGACAGTACTAAGTTTAACCATTTGAATCTGTTAGTCTGATATTTAAGACTGTTAACTATTTTACTGTACACCATAATCCCAATATGCTAAATTTACTATACACTGTAAATCCAATATTTCAGACTCTGAGAGATTACAGGTAATAATAATAAAAGTTTTAGTGACGATTTGAGTCTCTTCTGTGAAATGTTTATATATATATAAATTTCTGAGAAAATTAGCTATTATTTCTACTATTTACATGTCTTAGACTATTGTTCGTATCTTGGTTATTTCATTATCTTAATATTATTGTATTATCTTAATATTCCTTTTTTGGCTACTGATTCCCTTGACTTGCTCTCTCATCATATGTTCCTATCATTCATCACCCTTGGCAAATCCTCTTAGTGCCATTCAATGATGATACAGTGCTGATGAATGTTAGTTTTTGCTGATCAGCCTACAGTCAATTAGAAAACATCGCTGATGAGTTTATCCTTATTTTTCCAGCAGTGCCCTGCATGTCTTCGAAACCGCATATGGAGGGTAAATAATGATGGGGCTGCTTTGAACTAAGAGGTCTGCACCCAGAACCAAAGTTTTGTGCTTAACTTTTTTAAAAAAAATTGTTTTAATGTTGTAAGCTAACTTTGTCTGATAAGACATTTTTTTTAAAAGAAAATCAAAATGATAATAAGGTAGTAGTAATGTTTATTCTTTTGAATATTCAATCCTGAAATTTAAAAAAATTGTATCTCATTTGCTAAAAGCAAGTCAATCACTCCACCATAAGTTTTGTCATATGCATGACCACTTGGGAAAGGACACTTATCATTTCTTCTTGGTTTTGAATGAATATGAAAAGGTTTTTGTCATTGACCTATCCCCCCAAAAATACAAGGAGTTTCAGTGGCATAATGGCTAAAGTGCTGGACAGCAGCTTTGAAGTAAGCAAGTTCCAACTCCAGTCATGCTTTTACATTCCCTTTCGGTCTAATGTCCATGGGAAAGGTATGAACCTCCTTATACATCGGGATATGGTTTGAAAAGTATTTCTGCTGTTCTTCCACAGAGATAGGTTTGGCATTAAGTAACCCACAAAGGTTGATATGCCATCAAAGAAACCCAATCAAACCAACTTAAGGAATACAACCTCTATGGCTTTTAGTTTCTCTTTAGTATTGATATATTCTTACAACTGACTAGTTCATCTGTTTTATTGTTAAGCACATTACAGAGGTATCTTATTCATTCTTCCCTTGAACAAAAGTAAATACCTCTATCTTGAAGCAGGGGGCCTTCCTTCTATCAAATAACTTCTTAGTAAGGCTGAGTTTATGGCTATGGTGCCTGAGGTGCCCCTAAAGAGGAATGCTAAGGCAATCTGGCTTTTTTTGTGATAGCCATGCATGAATCTTGATTCATATTTTCCCCCAACACACCCACACTATGAAATGACCTTGCATCAAATCTTACTTAGTAGAAAGACAAATAAATCCATACTGCTATCTTGGGAGCATTTGGAAAACTTTTAGGAGATTATCACAATTGTCCATCTCCTTGTTATACGCCAGTGTTTTTACTATATAATACATCAAAATATTTTTATAAATTTGCATCTATTTTTGAATAAAATATAATACTTAACTGGTGTTCATGCTAGGAGATATGAAAATAATAAATTATCTCAGTTTCAGCCACCCAACTCCCCCAGCATGCCTGCTTCCTCATCTAAAATGGGCGAGTGCTGGGATTATTTCCACTTGAGCAAACTCCAAAAAGAAATGCTGACAGGTGAGCTGTTGTTGTCTGGGATGCTTGCTTCCTGCTGGGTTCATGCATTGAACTGACCTTGTGTCACATACAAGCACCATGATGATTTTTCACTTACCTGAAACTAAAAAGATAAGCTGTTTCTCATATTTTTCATGCAAATGGCCATTTGTAATATAATTTATGTACATTTCATGTTCAAGTCCTTAATATTATGATTGCTTACACATAAGTTTTACACATAAGGACCCTCAGGCAACAGATGGTAGTCTTGAGTCTGTGGCTGTTGTAAGCGAATGTAAACAAGTGATACTTGGTTGGAGCACATAGACTTCACCTTAGTGAAGAAATGAACTTCATTATAAAAAAGGAAAATGAATTCCTCTACCTTTGTTGGTTTAGGGACATGAGAAACAAGTCATTAATCATGACCGAGTTCAATACCTATATATATCCTAAGATGTGCATGCGTGTGGGTTATTTTGGCTCTTTTTTAAAAGAAAATCTTAAATCATCTCATGTGAATTCAAATACATCAGGGATTTTTTTTCACAGCAAATAACTTGCTAAACTTTGATACTTAGATCTTTCTCTTGCTCATTCATTTTATTTGTTTTCTCATGCTATAACTTATCATTCTTTAGTTTTCCTCGTCTTTTGTTTTGAGTGATTGATTTTAATGGCATCTCAACCCATCTTGGGTTATATTATACCTTGCTTTTCTCATAGCACTAATACCCTCAGGAAAGGTCTGAATCCAACTATTCACTCTCCAGCTATTGATAAATAGTGGGGCAGACTGGGCTCTTTAACCGTGATATGGCAACTGCTCTAAGAGAAGGAAAACTCTGAATTTAAGCCTTTTAAACTCCACTTAAAAAATTAACTTTGTATCACATCCTGCTTATGCAGAGAGGTGAGGAAATATATATATATATATATCTTAGAAGTTAGGGTATTGTGTTCATTGTATGTTTACATTTTTTGAGTAGTTCTTTCTTGAGAGTTTTGGGGGGAAATTTTTGTACATGGCCTTATCACATATGAAAAATTTTTAAACAAATCTATTTCACCTATGAATGAGACCCTAACAGGTACTGCCACTCTGGTAATAATGGTTATACAAAGGGATTCCATTCTTCCCAGGTCCCAAGAGCTTGAGACTCACAAGATGCATTTTAGTCTCATACCTGAGACATGCATTTTCAGTAGGTTCTTATCCCTTTGCATTGGATACTGTCAGTGTATTCTTAGCCCTTCCAACAGGGTAGTTCTTTATAAAATTGTTCAACTTCTCTTTCATTTTAATCTAATCACTGTACTTTTTTCTTCTTGCGTTTGTTTTCTTTTTCCTTCTACTGTTTACTCAAGTAATTTGAAAGAACTTCAGTTGACTGATACATTTACATTTTCAACTTGATATGATGACTGATGCCACAAACTTAAACCCTTAGACAAACTGGAGTCACAATTCGTATGTAAATAACCTTGTCATTTATCATGGGAACTATGTTCATATATTATAAAAACAACGGGGACCTGCATTTTACTCTTTATGAGAATTTTATAGCTATTAATGTGATTTACACACTGTCTTCTCTTGAAGGTGTGACCTAAATCTTCTTATTTATTCTATGAAAAATATAATTGAATGACTAAGATAACCACATTGAATTATATTTTAAGTAGAATATGGGATCAAAATAACACCATGAGATATGATGGAAATAATATGTTTGGGATATGCTTATATGTTGTTTGGTGTCAGGGCTACCAGTTATAGGAAAATAGAATAGGGGTCACCAGGTTATGGCTGCTAGGTACTATGTGACTAGATGCTTTCTTTGGAATGTAGTATCAGGTTAAGTAATGGAAGTTGAGGCCTTTATTTATCCAGACCCTCCACCACATAGCAGGTTGCAGTCCAAACTTTATCTTCAAGTTGAAAACAACTGGTTTTAATTGAGATTTTTCTTTCTCTTAGACTGATTGCTATACCAAAGTTAAAGAACCCAATCTGCCCTATTGTTTACCCATAGTTGACAGCAATGAGAACAGTTGGGTTCATGCCTTTACTAAGGGCATTAGTGAAATAAAAACAATCTAGTTCAGAATTTTAACTTTAGTCACCTATGATGATTACTTTTACACTCATCATCATCATGTTGTGCCGCCAGTATGGATATCCCTGACCCTCTCTCTTCACTTCTCCCTATCATTCATCGCCTCTGGCAGGTCTTCAGGTCTACATGATGTATCCTCACACAGCTGCTGTATGTATGTTTGAGCAGGTTGTCCTGATTTTGCTCGGCCATATGTTGGGGTCCATAGGAGTACATCACTTATGAGCTCGTCCCTGCTTCTCCTGCAGTGTCCTACATGTCTGGTTCGTCTAATTTGGATAGTTTTCATGATGGGAGGCAGGTGGCCGTATAGTTGGTGCCTTGTGACATGTTGCTGCCAGGACTTGTTCATACACTAGGCATATTTTATAATTAAAATTTAGAGGCTACATCATCACAATGTCAGCTTGCTTGAAGGGTTTTGCTGAATATAATAAGAAGTCTGCAAATTTTCGTCAGTGATTCAGACAGAGTATCTCAGAATGAAGAAAGAATTGCTGGATTCATACCTTTCTCACGGTTTACTGCCATACAAACAGCTTCATTCAGGATTTGAACTCGGGTCCTTGAATCCTTGTCCAATAACAATAATAACCATTATGCCATGAGCATGTCCAGAAGTTGAGGGATTTTCTGTGACTAAAGTGGCATACTGCATCATGGTAGTGAGATTGAATTTCAATTGCTTCATTATGTTGACTTTCAGAAGAACATTCTTAAGAAAGGTATAAACCCTTCCTCTTCCCCTTAGGTATTGGTTAAATAGTACCACTAATGTTTTTCTACAAGGATGGCTTTGGTATTTAATAAAATGAAGCTTGATATGCCTTTAAACAGAGAAACCAAACCAACCTCCTGAAGTTGATGCTACTTGGCAACATTTAAACAGACAGAGTACTTAGGAATCAGTATATAAACAAAATAATAACAATAAAAAAATATTATTACCAACACACTGTGTTGAACTGGAGAGGAACATTTTAGTAAAGACATTCAGAGAAGTTTAGATAAATTCTCAATGATAGTGACTTGGAAAGTTCATGAAGCATGCAGAGCCCAAGTTGAGCAATGTAGTGAATAATTGTGCATTTGAATTTACACAATGATGTATTTTGAGAAGTTCATGAGTCATGTTTCTCTCTATGTGAGTGGCAAGAATGTAAATGGTGTGAGGAAGACCCTGCTAACCCTAGTGACCATTTTTATGACTAACAATCTTTACTGTATTTTAGGACTCCATACAGCAATTCAGAGAATATCTTCAGCAGCATTTCTGATTTAACAGAAATATATCTGATATCTTACTACTAATTTTATTTGTTACACAATGACTGCTGAACTTGGAGGGTTTGGGGGAGTTACCATAGCAGGATGGCTACTGTGCTGGACTGCAGCTTTGAAGTAAGTAAGTTTGAACTCCAGAAGTCCTGTTTTATTCACTTTTAGACTAATACCCTTGGGAAAGCTCTTTAAACCACTTATTACTCCAGCTCGGGTTTGAATAGTGTCACTACTATTCTTCTACATGAATGACTTTGGTATTAAATAACCCTCAAAGGTTGATATGCCATTAAACAAAGAAACCAAACCAAACCTGCTGGATTCCTATTATAACAGTAGTCCCTTGTGATGATAATACTTCTATTTAAGAAGTAAGGAAGGATTTTAATTAGCATTTTATAACTATCTTTGTTCTCTCAAGATCTTAGATCATATTTACCCAACCCCTCCGCACGGGCAGGATATGACACAAGGTCAGTTTTTAAGTGGAGTTTAACAGGTTTGAATTCAGAGTTTTCCTTCTCCTAGATCAGTTGCCTCACCGAGGCTGGAGAATCTAGTCTGCCCTACTATTTACCCATAGCTGGAGGGAGAATAATTGAATTAATACCTTTCCCAAGGGTATTAGTGCTATGTGAAATGCAATCAGTCTTGTCCAGGAATTGAACTCGTATCGCCATGTCCTTGTCCTGTGATGATAACCATTACACCACGGGCACCTCCATAAAGATCTTAGATGATTAGAAAATGACATTCAGAGTGAATGGAATGAATAAAGTGAAACATAAAAAGATAAAATATTAAAATGAAACAAATGATAAAATTTAGAAATAGAAAATATCCAACAATAATACTTTTAAGAAAAGTTGAATTTTCAGTGCTAAAAGAACATCCTTTCCAGGTTCTTTGCCAACCCACTGAATTGATGTGCCTTTTTCAGCTTCCCATAATGAGCAGTATCCTACATCCTTCAACTTTTATAAGAACAATCTATGGGATTTATGATAAAAACATTCCACAAGAGAAGCTCAAAACCCAACAGAAATATTATTCAACTGCAAATGAGACTGGAAATTGTTTTATTCTTTAAGTGTGACCATTTTAATTGTTTAACTTCAATAAAGATCTTCCTGTGCCATTTTGGCTTGGTTTCAGTTATATACCAGTATAATAAGAATTTTTGTAAACTATTGATTGGAACATACTTGTTGGTAGAAATTATATTTCACTTTCAATTTCCTGCCTTTAAAAAGTGAAGTCATTCATTACAGATTATCTTTTGATTAACTTTTCCTTCTAAACTTAAAGCTGAAAGAGAAAATATTTCTTAAAAGATTCTAAAAAATTATATTAGACTTCATTGAAATGTGATTATTTGTAATTGTTATATCTATAAAAGATTTTCAAATACCAATTTTTTCCCCCCACCGAATCAGATTCTCTGTATGTGCTTCTCACTGCCAATTATGTTTGATAGATTGCCTGATTTTTAGCAGCATGTCAACCTATCTGGGGTTATTTCATGCCTAGAGGTTAAGAAATTGCTATATATTTATATTTACAATTTTTGTGTTGTTGAAGACTTGTTTGCACAAGATTATATGGTATCAAGTATTCTTATAAAAATAATTTGAGAACAGATCTATTTGTATGATGAATGGTGATCTCAAATAAGTATAACCTCTCCAGGTCAGAATAGACCTAGGAGTAATGGTAATGAAGGGGTACTCTACACTCTCCAAAGTTGCAGAACTGTAGCCTCACTGTCAGGTATAGTTTATTGTCACACCCAGGACATACATCTTTTTTTAAAGTGAGGAATCTTATACCCCAGCATGGAATACGTTCATCATATTTTAAGCCCTGCTGACTGGATGAATCAGCTGAAATTATTTTTCATTCAGATTTGCTGTATTTGTTTCTTTTTCTCTGTAACATTTCTTATATTCTTTATTCATTCCCATGAAATGTTTCCTATCTTTTCTTCATCATCTTTCGGATTTCCAGTTTCCCCATTTAAATTTGATGAAATTCTTTCCTTTAAATGTGGATTTCTGTCTGTTTGAGATGTTATTCCATGTATCTAAATGCATTTTAAGCTAGCCTAAAATAAGAGATGACAAAACAGATGGAGATGTAAAGAATTTAATGAGTAAAAAAATGATTATTTGTGTCATAAAGTTATCCAGCAAATTAAATTTAACTATTCATATCTTTTCATGATATAATCATTTGTTATTTTGTATTTGTTTGATGATAATTGTATTTACAAGTATTTTGAAAGGATCTAATACTATTTATAGGTAAAAATACATTTAAAATGTTTTTACACACACACACACACACACACACAGAAATATATATATGTATATATATATATATATATATATGAAATTAAAAATGGTCTGTGTTAGCAGGCATAAATCAGGAGATTATCAAAATGTGTACTTTTCTGTCCTTCCTAAATTTTAAAGAAAAAAATATTTCTCAAATTATAAAAATTTAAATTGTATTGCATTGAAGCATAAAATATTTATTCATGAGCCATATATTGATTGCAAGGAAAGAAAAAAAGAACTTTTAGATTTTTCTTTTTCTTAAAATTTTGAATTTTTGATATTGAAAATTTGGAAGATTGCAAACTCAACATATTTACTTTCTAAACTGATTCATTTTTTTTTTTTTTTTTGCATTCATCTCGAATATTTAAATATACAATGAATTTCCTGGCTGTTTCACGACAGTCGAAAATAATAAAATTGTGAACTTCTGTAAATATAAGTAAAAATTAATGAAAAAGATAGGAAAAGAAGCATATGAAAAATACAAAAGAAAGAAATAACTTTCTCAAATTTCCCTTTTGAATAGTTTAACATATTACAGGAAATTATTCTCTCAGTATTTATCAAATATTCTGAACCATTTCTCTCTTCTCTTTTCTTTAATTTTAATATTCCAGTCCACCGATAGAAGCAGACATTTTTCGCTAAGAAAATTACATTTCTTAACCTCCATAATGATTACTTGTAGTTGCCAACTACCATATTCTGACGAGTTGACCTTGGGTCAGGAGTAAAATTTATCCAACATGGGAGATTTGTAAAATCAGCTTTGTCTTTTTATTTTATTTTTATTTTAGATAAAGGTCAACTAATTTAAAACTATTTCCAAGATTTCCTGTACAGCTGCATTAAAAAATACTTCGGCTGATATGAGAAAATATTTCATGAGATGAACTTAGAATGCAGGATAAAATGTGGGGAAAAGCGAACAACTTGTGAGTTGAAATTATCAGATAAATTCCATATACCGTATTTCCTGCTCAGAAAATGCTTTATTTCTTAATCCTGAATTCAGTTTTTAATATTAGTCAGATTCTTTTTTTTCAAATTCCAAGATATTTCCTTGCCTACAATGATAATTTGGGAATCATAGGGAAATCGGAAAAGATTGAAAATTGTATATAGATGTACTGCAGAGCAATCCAGATCTCAGAAAATTATAAGAAATATGTTTGCAGTGAAAAAATTTACAAGTGAATCTGAGTGATAAGATTTTAATCCAATATATAATCCAATTTATTTAAAAAATTTTTAGATGCAACACTATCAATCATTGATATTATTATTATTTTTGATATGTACTTTTTTCAGCTTTTTACTAAGCTGTTTTATCACAAATCACTTAAAAAAAACACTAAGAAGTTAAAAGAAAATACTTGTCAAAATTAGTAGAAAAAATATTTGTGTTCCTTGTTGGTTCATATTTTTGTGTAGTTTCTGAAGAGATTTTATATGATAGCAAGTATTCTCATCGAATACAAATAATTTACACACAGTTGTATGGTTTAAAGAATTCCTGTGTAATACTAATAATCTATACAGCTTCAATTAATTATTTCTCTTCAAAAATAATCATTTGTTTGTACAGTTATATGGTTTCATGTAACTAATAATAATCTTTTGTAATCAATTATTGCTTCAAGTAACTGTTCTTAATATGAATAATTCACTGTCATATTTTTTCAAGTATTCCTATCTAACACTCATGACTTTTAAACCAATCTATTTGACCTGGGACTCTAGCAGATACTACCCCTCCAGGATCAGGGAGTAATAGCAATGAAAGGCCTCTACACTCTCCAGATCTCAAGCTTCAGCTCTAGATGAGGTTTAGTTTCTTACCCGAGACATACCTTTTTGGTTGGATGGGGTCTTACCCTTTTTGCATGGTATACAGTCAGTACATTCTCAGACCCACTAACTGCAGGTGAATAGTTTAAGTCTCTTAATCAAAGACAGTTTAGTGCCATTGCCAAGCAGGGTAAAATAGAGGATGTATTATAGGTTCAATTCAAGATTTTGTGATAAACCTTCCTAGCTTGGTTGTATAGCTGTTGATATGACTAACCATGGTTTTTAATAACAAAATTACTGTTTATATCTGATTTCTTCCTTAATTTGATATATAACAGAAAATTACAGATGTAATTTGATCATTTCATAAAAAATATCATCTCAAACTATTGGATATCTTAATATTGCAAAATTCAGATGTCTATACTAAAATCATATTGGTATTAGCACTAGACAAATGTGACATGTATGAGAAAGGAAGCATATATCCCCACAAAGTAAAGTTTTATAATGAAATTAATCAAACCAAATCCAGAAAATTTATATACATTTGTGGAATATAAAGGTAAGTTCTTATTGCCATGAATTGGATAAGTAAGTTTGCTTTATAGATTTACTTGCATATCTATAATGTAGAAGAATTTAGTTGGCATGACCTCTGCCACCAACAAGAATGTTATCTCTCTTTAAATGAGGCTCTTCAAAAATAAACTTGAGGTCTCTTTCTCAAAACAGAACCACTCTATTCCACTTGGAGTAGTATGATCCTCTTTACATTTACATCAATAGAACACAGGGTATTTTTGATTGAAAAAATGTTTGCTAGTAATTTATTTCATCTTCTTAATTACCAAGAAATACTCAAAGATTTTGTAACCAGCAAGAACTTTTTTTAGTCAATCTACCTCTTTCCAAAAATCAGTGTTGAAAATGCAGTTTGCCTTTTTAATTGAAATTTCTCTGCTGAATTACAACCAACTGCAATTTCTTCTAAGGTTGCTTTCATACATTATAACAATTGTAAACTTAGATAAACATTCAAGAATAATCACTTCACACACATATCCAATACTATGAGTCTGTATACCTGCTTGTGAAGGTACTCAGAATTAGAAATATTCAATAAGAAGAAAATCAATCCATCTTATATTTTTCATGGAATATTATGAGACTTAATGAAAGAATACAAAATGGATAAATTGTAAAAATATGACATGTCAGTATTTAATAAATACTACTTAATAAATAAAAGAAAATTGAGCCATTCATCTGCCGAATGATTTTAAAATGTGTTCAGTTATTCACATGAATATTGAGTGGAAAATGTTCATTACCACTCAAAATTCATGGAGAAAATTGTGTATATTGTAGTTTGGATTGAGTTGATTAGTCTTCCTACATAGTAATTGTAGATTGTAAAAGAATTTTGTGAATCGACAAAGATATATTGGTTAAAATAAATGTAGCATGTGAACTTATTTGCGAAAGGTTAACATTGAAAATTTCAGAGATGTTGGGAGAAATTCCTTTTCTCTCTTGAAAAGTAGGCATTTTCATAAACATTTAACTATCTCAGAATCCATCTCATCATCTTTTGTCTCTGTTCTTTGAACAGTAAAGATGACATCTCTTTTCCCAGCCATTGCCATTGTATTTACATTCATCAAGTAAGCCTTTTCACCATTTTTGGGTCCTTTTCATATAGTTCGCCAATGGTCGTGTCATACCAAAGACTTTAAAAATGGTACTTGATACCTCCTTGCTTAACACTCAGCAATATAAGATACATATCAAGGGTAAAGTGGAGCAATCAAGGGAAAGGAGTAGCGCCCTCCCCTACACCTTGGTGTAGTAGCTATTGAAAAGGGAGCCTTCTGGTCGCCCTCGACTACGGTCGCCAACTTTACTACTACTCATATAGTGCTTATTCATAGAACAATATGTGCATATTTTATACTTCTTGTATGTATTAAATGCTCCTATATGTGTAAATAAGTCTATCTTGGCTTTCAATTTATTCAGTATTAGTATATCATTTGATATACTAATATTGAACTTTGGTGAGTAAGGAATCAACTAAATATTTTCCTCAACACCAACCAACCAAATAAAGACTACAAAGATAACCATTCAAGATTTAAGTTTCCGTATGTTCACAGAAAAATACTTAGAAAAGTCTTTGTCTAGAAGAATTAAAAAGTCCTTGTAATTTGATTGTTTGTGAACACAAACATATGTTCAAGATATAAAAAGTTTGTATAAAGCAAAAGAATAAAGAATTATTGAAACATTTTTAATTGCCATGAAGAGTTCTCTTTTAATTGACTCTGCCTGCTTGTTGGAAAGGGGTGGGGGGTAAAAAGAGATTAAAACCAGGCTTACTTTTACTTATGAACAAATTTGTGAGGTCATTAATTTTAGAGTTAAAAATTTTACTTATAGATTTTTTTAAAAAACACATCATGTATTTACCCAACCCTTCCACCATCCAGCAGAATGTGACATAAAGTCAATTTTTTAGCAAAGTAAGGCTAGTTTGAATTCAGAGTTTTTCTCCAAGCCTCGTCACTTAAACCAAGGTTAAAGAACCTAGTCTTCCCTACTGTTTATGCATAGCAGAAGGAAGAAGAGATAGATTTGTGCATTTCCTTAGAGCATTCATGTGAAGTCAAGCATAAACAGCTTTGTCCAGGAATTAAACTTAGATAGCCAATTCCCTTTCCTATAACAATAATCATTATGCTAAGCCTGCCTCTACTGAATTAATATCATACAAAATCATTTTAGATAATAGATCACAGATGGGATTCTAATCAGTATAACCACTCTGGATCAAAATGGATCAGGAAATATTGGCAACAAATGTGTGACTCCACACACTACAAAGCTTTAAAACTGGGGCTTCATCACCTGATGCAGTTAAATATAATAAATTGATACAGTTAATGTCAGTGAGTTTTCATATAACAAGAGATATATCTTGCATTAATGAAGAAGTTAGAAATCTTCTTGCTTCTTCAGAAATCAAAGGATGACAAAAATTGGGACCACCCTTCTCTTAAAAGACAGATAAAGCCCCGAGCTGTGCTCTGTATATCACACTCGCCACATTCCCCAAAACACTCAGCTAACATAGCAATCCAAAGTGGCTTTCCATTACACAATCTAGCCCAGTCGACTGGGGCTGTAGAATACACCGATTGCATCTCTGCAGAGGGATAAGATCCCCAACACCAAGTGTCCTGTATATAACATTAAATAATCTAATGGGGAGGCTCCATTAATGCTGGAGCTTTGAGGAATGCGGAGTACTCCTTTAATTGAAATTTTCTAAATGATATTTTTTATTTTCCCCACTAGATTATAAAGCTTAGCTGAATGGGAAAAAACCAATACTGCTCCAAGGACTTGCTGATTTTCCCTGACTGATTCTATAATGTGTGTTTATGTTTTGGTTTCCTCATTAGTGTTTTAGTAACATTACATCATCTGGCAGTAACAATTGTTAATATGACTAACCAGTTGAGACATTTATTTTTACAGGAGTCAGTCAGAATTTTAGCACATTAATTGAAACAACTGTTGCTACTTAGTGCATCTCATTTATAGATAGCTTTTATTCCTTCTCATATTTTCATTTGTGGAATAATACTGAAAAAGAGAAAATGGAAGAAAAGAAATCATCATGTTTAAAACATCAAGCACATAGTCTTTTGATCATCACCTGTCACATTTCACGATACACTCTTGCTCGGAGGGAATGCATCATCTTCTAATTATCCAGTGACAATAATCTAATAATATCTGCCATAACTGAGTAACATTTGTAATGTTTCCTGTCACCTAACAAGAAAGTGAAGCAGAAGCTGGCTACTTTAGTTAACTGTTATAGTGCATCCAGGTACACCATTGACCTAGGCCAAAAAAAAGAATTATTTTTGGTCAACAGTTTACAGCTTCAAGAAGGCTATTTTGAAAGCAGTGTTGGCGTTCTTGCCATTGCATGACCAACATTATGAATAAGTTATATACCAATTTATTTCTGGTTGGTTTTCTGCAATAATAATAATAATAAAAAAAGAAAAAGGAAAAAAAAAAAAAACAGAACATGGTTCTTCTAAATTTTTTTCCTCTCTAAGAAAGCAAATGTTGGCATAAGTGATATTTAACCCTTTTGATCTGACTTTTGCACAAGCAATTTCTTGTACTATTTTTTATATTAATGAGTTCGTGGGAGCTTTAATAAGAACTACTATTTAGATCTTATGTATTTTTTCAAGGGTGAGACAAAATGCCCCAGAAGTATTATTACGGAACAAACAACTGGTATTATTAACAGATATTTTCTTGTGATATATCTACTCTCACCTTCTTGTGTCCGTCTCATAACTATGAATTTCATGTATTTGTCAAAAATATACAATCTTTAGATGAAACATTTTGGGTTAGTCATGTTTCACCTGCAGATTGTATTGTTTTTACAAATACTTGAAACTTAGTCATGAGAATGGCATAAAGAGCTGAAAAAACATCTATTTTAGGTTTTATCTTGCTCTGCTGGTCAGTATTTGAGGACTCACCTGATTTAAGAAAATAATGTTCTCATAACAATTATTTCATTTCACTATATATATATATATATATATATATATATATATATATGGTAAATAAGGAATGTGAATATCCAAAGAATGAGTGTTCAATGCACGGCTCTTTAATACAAAATATACCTGCAGAGTAATATATATATATATATATATATATATATATATATATATATATATATTGTTTAGAAACCAAGAAATTTAGAAATAGTATTCCATTTCCATAATAAATTTATTTTGCTTATTCAAGTTGTCAGCTGGAATTCCATCTGATGAGCCTGAATAAGCAAAACATTTATTATGGAAATGGAATTCTATTTCTAAATTTTGTGGTTTTTAAACAATATATATATATATATATATATATATATATATAAGCATCCTATGTGTCTAACCCCACTGAAGAGTTGTGATACAATGAAACGATTAGTCTGCGGATGACAATATATATATATATATATATATATATATATATATATATATATTCTATTATTAGGATCAAAAGAGTAAAAATCAAAAAAATAGAATGGCTTGAAATGAATCATCACTGAATTTCTTAATTAAAGAAAATATATTTGATGTTTATTAAGTTCCAGCGTACAATAGATAATAGTTATTTCCTAAGCTTTCATTGTTCTAACCACACAAGCCAGTACTTGCTGTTACTTAGTAGTCACTCATTCATGTCCTGAGCAGGCTCATCACTGCTTAACTTAGCAGATCTGGTTAGAATCAGTTCTTCAGTATGTCCTGACCATAAGGCAAATAGACATTTTTTATTGCATTATAATCCAAAATTGTGATATTTCTTTTCCTGAATGTTAAAAAACACATTTGTTATTTGATTCTGATAAAATCATTCATTGTGAATTTGGTGCCTGAAGTGCAAATTAACTCAAAATTCAGTTCCAAAGGGCTATCTCCCTAGGCTGCACCTCCTCATAGCACTTGACAGCATCAGGTCATGGTCATATTCTGACACTCAAAGCAGCTCCAAAAAGAAAATGTCAATGGGTTTAAACAATCTAGAGAACCACCCACCCGTACATTTGAAATTTCCCAAACGGAATATCTGTATCAAATTAAATATTTTTAGAGAGGATGTTAAATAACCATTTACTGTGAATAGTGTGATTGATTTTAATGGTAGTTGAGTTCATTTTGTGTTCATAGTTACATAGTTGTTTCTTATTGTTTTTTTGGCACATGGTCATATCAAATCCTTAAACAGTTCTATTTTACACATTGATAGAACCCCAACAGGTACCACTACTTCAGTTCAGAGTGAGTCTGGATAGATGTACTGAAATGATTATTTTGATTATCGCTTTTTAAAAAAATGCATGTAAATTAACTGAATAATATAGTTTAAATTCGACTTTAATTTTTTTTATATATTCAAGATGGGGATATTTTTGATTTTTATCAATATTTTCTTTCATGCTACTTTTTTTAAAAAGTATCAGACTATGAGTTGTAATAAAACCAAAAAATAGCTATAAAAGGATGAAAGAAAATATTAATCAAATCAATTATGTAGGTTTGGTTTCTTTGTTTAATTTGGATTACTTAATGAAAACCCATCCTTTTAGAAGAATAGCAATGATATGATGTAACTTATAGCTGGAGGAATAAGGGGGTTCAATACCTTTCCCAAAAGTGAACTTAAGAGTAAAACTAAAGTTTGAACTCACTTACATTAAGACCACACTCTAACACTTTAGCTATTACATTACTGGAATTTCCCCTTAATAATAGATAGATAAAAATACTGAGTAAAAATTCTATGTTTAAAAGGAACTCATGGTTCTTTTTTTTAAATTGGTAAAAAAATAGTTTCACTGACTTAGACTCTGTCAACTCAGATATGTTGGAATTATAGAAACCTGCATTTGACTATCTCTGACATAAACTAAAATGAAAAGAAAACAAAACAAGAGCTGAAAGAAAAAAGTCCAAAAAAGACAATCTGTCAAAAGTTCTAATGATGAAAGTAAAAAGTAAACATTGAAAAGAAAAATGGGTAGTAAAAATGTTATCGAACTAAGTGATTTTATTTTCAATTTAATAATTTTTGATGAATGACTTTGGGGTGTTTCTGGTGAGTTGAACTGTAATACATCATCATTTTTCCTTTAGAAATGAAAGAGCAAGGAAAGAAGAAAAAACAAACCACACTTTGAATGTCTTTATTATTGAATATTTCTGTCCAGTTTTATCTGTTATTTTCTGTTTGGTAATGAAATATGGAAACAGTTTCTTTTTCCCAGAAGGACTTCAACATATTATTTTTTTTCTTCCTCTCTCTCTCTCTCTCTACACAAATTTGATTTATGGACCTAGTCTAGATCCCTTTTTCTTAAATTCTCATTCAAAGCAATACAATTCTTGCGAGTAACCTGAGATTTTCTGAAAACAGTTAAAATATCTAAATATTAAAACCAAGATTTTACATATGCAAATCACTGTGTTTGTATATATATATCATCATGATGTCATGCTACCAGCACAGATATGCCTGACCCTCTCTCCCCACTTCTCCCAATCGTTCATCGCCTCTGGCAGGTCTTCAGGGCTACATCCCATATCCTCACAGACCTGCTGTATGTGTGCCTCTAGCTGGCTGTCCTGCTTTTGCTCGGCCATATGTGGGGGTCCATAGGAGTACATCACTTCTGAGCTCATCCCTGCTTCTCCAGCAGTGTTCTGCATGTTTGGTTCATCTAACTTGGATAGTTTTCGTGATGGGAGGTAGGAGGCCGTATAGTTGGTGCTTTGTGGGGTGTTGCCTCCAGGACTTGTTCAATATTGCTCGCAGCATTCTTGTGTAATTGCCGTCTAGCTTTTTCTCCAGCCATTTTGTTAGCGTCCAAGTAGTGCATCCATATAGCAGTATCAATATGACCGCTGCTTGGAAGAAACTGCATTTAATTTTATCGGACAGGTCTGACTTCCATATATTTGATAGCTTATCAATAGCTGTCCATGCCTTCGTTAGCCGTGTGTGATGTCTTTTTAGATTGATGAAACACTGCTTCCTAGGTAGATGAACTTGTGTACTAGTTTCAGAGAGCTTCCGTCTAGTGTGGAAATGTCACCTGTTTGATTAAAGCATATGTATTCCGTTTTGTGTGCATTGACGTGGAGGCCAATGCCTGCGGCGGCTTGTTCCAAACTATGCAGTAGTGTTTCGGCTTGCTTGGGTGTATTTGCCAGAATTGCTATGTCATTGTCGTAATCGACATCGGTAATTGTTTTTGTAGGGTACCTTCTGCTTCTTTTCTCTGTCAGTCATTTTCTTTGATTTTATCACTCCGACATTGTAGCAGGAGTACTGCAAGGGGACATGCTAGCCCCATACCTCTTTATCATATGTCTAGACTATGTTCTTATATATATATATGCTGATTCCTGGTTTCATTGCATATCAAGCTTTGTAGGTTATTTAATATCAAAGCCGTCCTTGTAGAAGACCAGTAGTGGCACTATTTCACCCATAGCTGGGGGGATAAGGGGATTCATAACTTTCTCAAGGGTATTCATCCAAAAGTGAATGTAATAGAGTGAATAGCATTCAAACTCCCTTAGTATGATTCTGCAGTCCAGAATTTAAATCACTTTGCCACAGTGACTCCCCCATATATATATATATATATATATATATATACACACACGCACATTTTCTTGAATGCAATTAGAGTATTTATACTTGGATATGTATAGATAGATAGATAGATATCTGTGTACATACATACATATATATATATATATATATATATATATATATATAGACGAAGTGCATACAATAAGTTTCCAGACTTTTTTCGTATGGGCATTTAAAATTGTCATAGACTCTTATAAAATTCAGTATATTATTGCTATACATCTTATGAGATGACTGACCAATTTTTAGGATTTCAAGTTCAAATGAACAGCTACAGCAGTAATTGGAATACTCCCTACTAAAGCCTGATTGCCACAGCTGGTGAATTTCAAAAATGCAATCTGACACTTTAGAAGAATGATATGCAATAAAATTCTGTTTTAAACTTGGAAAAAATGCAAAAGAAACGTATGGAATGCTTCAGACTGCTTTTCAACCATTTTGCATGAATCGAGCATCAGTTTTTGAGTGGCATAAGAGATTCAAGGAAGGCAGGGAATCTGCGAGGGATGATGAGAGGTGTGGGAGGAGTAAGGAAGTTAATACACCAGAGTTGATTGGCCAAAGAGTTAGGGTTAGGGTTACTATATTGAGGTTTTAAGGGAGTTCAGGAAGAGATTCCGTCGGAAGAGGCCAGCACTCTTCTAATCGGGTCAGTGGCATTTCAACCAGGACAATGCACCAGTCCACAAGTCTATCCTTGTCACAGACTATTTGACCAAGACAGTTCCTCACCATCCCTATAGTCGAGACTTTGCTTCTTGTGACTTTTGCTTATTCCCTAAGCTCAGAGGCTGTCATTATGAGACAATTGAGCAGATGAAAGAGGCTGTGATAAAGGTCATTGACATGCTCACACAAGAGGACTTCCATGGGGCTTTCCAGAAGTGGTTGGAATGGTAGAACAAGTGCATTGCAGCCAGAGGAGATTACTTCAAAGGGAACTAGAGTTTCATATGTATACTATCACTAAAAGTACCCATACGGAAAAAGTCTGGAAACTTACTCTATGCACCTCGTGTATATATATATATATATATATATATATATATATATATATAACTCATAAATATATGCATATTAGCATCTATTTAGCTACATTCAAATATGATTGCATATAATTTAATGTATATGTATGTGTATGTCGCTCTCTCTATATATATATTTATACATGCACATACACACTAATTCATGATATATATTCTGTTGTATCCAAGGGTGGCCTGAAAAGTTTACATGATGTTATATCTAGTGTTCATAATATTTTTACAAATAGGATCCAAGAACTGATGGAAGAAATGAGTGCACTATGTTGAAAAATAAACCTTATTTGGTCACATTCCATGAGAGTATCTTGGTTAGCCTTTGAACTTTTTAGCCTGCCCTCATCTGTGTGTGTGTGTATGTATATATATATATATATATATATACACACACATACACACACTCTTCATGATATATATATATATATATATATATATATATATAATTTTTTTTTGATTCCTGCCTTCTCATGGTATATTTTTATGTAAATAATAAATCATTGTACTATTTTCTTTTTATATTTTACTTATATTCAACTCTTATTTCAGAAATTGTCTCCTTTCAAGAATTTTTTTTATTTATCTTGTATTCATATTCATGGAAAAAATTTCTTTCTGTGTCAGTGTAATCATTTTATTATTTAAAAAAAAAAATGCTTTCTTATATGCAAAACGAACAGTGAAAAAAGACAATGTCACTTCTGACTGAACAACTGTTACCAAAAGAAAAAAAATCACAATGATCAGACAAGACTGAATCATTTATCAACTTTGATTTTGACCAGAAACAATTAAAACTGATATTCATTAATGAATCTTTACACTGTCTGTATTAATTTGTGACACCCTGTTCATGACTTATACACTTTTGTTGGCTAACTAACTGCCCTGACCATCAATTTGTGTTTGCTTTTTAATAAGAAGTTGGCTGCCAGTGTTAGCCAAAACAGCAGAAACTACTGGTCAGATCCACAAAAGTAAAAGAAAAAGAAACAAAGTTGATAATAAGTTCATACAGCTGTCTTTATTGATGTCCTGTCTCATTTCACTTGGACCAATATTGGTGTGTTATATGTGACACACCCAATTATAGCCATATGAATCCACCTGTGGAGAGTCCTCAGATCTACTCAGCTTACTCAACTGGGGCTGTTGAATACACCGACTGCTTCTCTGTGGAGAGGTAAGATCCCCCACCACCAACGAATGACCTGCATATAACATTAAACAATCTGATGGTGATGTTCCAGTAATGCTGGAGCTTTGGGGAATTTGGAGTACCCTTTCATTGCTATTGCTCCCAGGTCTATTCTGGCCCAGATTAGTAGCACCTGATAGAGTCCTATCTATGGGTCAAATTGAAGTTTGTAATCTAAACTGTGTGGAAACAAATGACTTTTGCTAAATTGAATTGTTAGAAATAGAACTGTTCTTACTTTTAACTGTGTATAAACAAATGAATGGTGTTTAATTGAATTGCTTGTGATACATAACAGTACTCTGAACTATTTAACTTTGTTGACTTATGTTTACAAATCATATATATCTAATAGATATGTATAAACTGGATTTGGTATTAGATAACCTAAAGTGGTTGATATGCCATAAAACCAAACCAAAGCCATCAGATCTGACTCTCTCTGCTTGCAAATTAAGTGTTATTTATGACCAAAAGTTACAGCTTTGAAACTCTGTTTCTTGCTTACTTATATGATACCAAGCAGCACAGTGAGAAACTGTACACATTTGAATTTCATTTTTTGGGTTTACTCCCTTTGCATATATGTGTATGAAAATATATTCCTGATGATGAGTGTTGAGTTCTTGTAAGTAATTGCTGCAAGCCAGTAAGTAACCCTCATGGCTTCTCAGAAGTACATCTTTATGTTTAAAATTGTGACAATTTGTCAAGTTGGTGTCACAAAACACAAAGAAAAAAAACAGTTTAATTCAAGCTTTGAAGGACTGGACTTGATCAGAGCTGGAGAGGTGTCTGTGACCTCAATCCTTTCTTTGACACTGTTCCCCCTTCCCATGTCTCCGGCCCAAATTCTACCTTTCCAGATTCTAACATATCACCCCAGATCTAAGGGCACCAGCAAACTCAGAGCATGTCTGACTCCAGTTGCTTTCTCTGACCAGCTCACTCCAATGGATTCCTCTGATTAGCTCTCTTTACTCCAGGCTCCTACTACTTTCAAGAAAACAGGAAATACTTTGTCCTTTCCTGCTTCTTTGTTCCCTTTTCCCACATATTGTTGAGCTCCATGCTTATTCAAGTTGTGAAGTCACTTTGTTAAAACCTACTTTGACCTCCTGGCCTGCCAGGCTAGTAATGGGTAGTTGAACTGCTTTCTCCTTCCTCATTTTGTTACATACCTCATGGATACATCTACACACACACATATACACATGTATATATGTATCTACACCAACTCATATGTCTACTGTGATATGTATATATACACATACATATGCCTAACTCTATTCTACCATGTCAAGAGTCCATAGTATCACAAAATGCTACATCTTCAATTGGAATGTCTCCCTTACCAAATGGTATCTTCTACTTACATGTTGGTAATTTCTGTTTTAGATAGAACTTCTTATATACATAAATGGATCTTTTCCATTTCTATGGAAGCTCATATGCACCATTTACACAACAATGGATAAGATATAAGCAGAATACAAAGAAGGTAATGACTTATTCTTAAAAGAATCAGATGGAATATAAACTAGCCAAATTAGGCTAAGAGCACTGGTTCTTTCTCAATCACTGAAATTAAGCAGCAATAAGTCTGTTGAATACTTCTATGTGGATGACTATTAAACTACAGCAGGTACTGTAAGTAACTTGAAACCTGTGTTCCATATCTAAGCAAAGGTTAGTAAATAACTTAGAGTGTCTCAATATACTTGGAACCTATGTGACTGCTAATACCTCAACTAATAATAATGTTGAGTTCTTTTTGGTTTCAGATTTGAACATAGTATACTATAACAAATATTAATCCTCAATAACAATGCCTTGGTTAAGAGAGGAAAAATATTTTGTGTCACAATTTATTTGGAGACAAAAATCATTCAAAATTGTCTCAAAATAGATGCCCCCCCCCATTAACATGATAATGATTTACTACTGAGACAAGAAACTCAACAAAAGATTGCATATCCTGGAAGTTGATATAATAACAATATTTTAAAAAAATTGATTTGATTTATTTAGCTCAAAGAATGTATTTTTTATAGAACATGTTCCAAATGACTATCATTGCACTTGTCTCAGAAATAAACCATTACCATATTCATGAGTTGCATCTATTTTGAGACACCCTGTATAAACTATCCAAAAGAAAGACGTGTTATATTCTGAGTTGTTGATATGAATGTTGTGGGCGAGAAATGCGTATGGTTGCAAAACAAAGAACGTATAGATACTCACAATAACACAGTAATGATGCTGTAGAAAATTTTTTATAAATAGATTGAGTACAGAAGATAGAATGGAGAAATATGTTCACAGTTAAAGAATGAATTCAGTGGTAGTAGTTACAAAGTTCTCGTGGTGAAGAGTAGTTACAAAGTTCTCGTGGTGAAGGGATGGTGGTAGTAGTTACAAGTTCCCATGGTGAAGAGTAGTTACAAAGTTCTCGTGGTGAAGGGATGGTTTTCTTCTGAATTAGGGCAATGTTCTTAGCAGCGGCGATCGTTTGATGTATCGGATGACAGGCGCCGGACGGTGCGTAGAATCCTTAACACGAGTCATGTGAAGGAACAGGTCTGTGTGATGATTATTTGTTCCGTCTATTTATATATTTTTGTAGGCTCACAAACGGCAATTTTTGTGCCCCGCGGGAAGCGTTCCGATTGGATATTTATTAATGTATTTTTTTTTTGTTAATTTATCGCAAACGGAAGTTCTGCGCGGAGCCCATGTGTGAGCGACTAACTTTTCATTTTGAGTTGAGAACTTGAAATGTTAACTTCCGTTTTTTTTTTTTCTTTTCTTCTTTTCTTTCTTTTTGTTTTTTCAAATCAAGGCAAGATCTCGTCTTGTAACAACTATAAACCCTATTTTTATCTGTAAAATGCTTCAACTTCAATTGGAATGGTGTCTTGGGTAAGGCACTAAACTGCATCTGATGTTGAGGCTCCAGTCCTGGAGTTTTAAAAAATGTAGAGTACCTCATTTCCATTACTCTCAGGTCCACTCAGACCTGGATCAGTATTACTTGTTAGGGTCCCATCTATGTGTCAAATAGAATTGTTGAATCATCTACTAAGGATTGTTATTAGTTATCTGAAATCATACAACAGTGTGCAAATTATTTATATTAAATACAATAAATACTTAATAAATAAAATTACTAATGTTAAATAGTAATGCTTGAAACCATTTAATTGTGTGTAAACAAATGATTTATATGAAATAGAATTATCAGTGTAAGATAGTTGTACTTGAAACCATTGTGGGGACCCCATTCATTCAACCTTGTGCCATATCGATGCAAAGAACTTTGTAAATTACTGTGTAACAAATGAGCTCTCTTTTTAAAAACGTTACTAACAAGTTCTTCATTTACAAATCATATATATATATATATATATATATATATATATAGGATTTGGCATTAGATAACCCACTAGATTTAATATACCATGAAATATCAACAAGCACCACCTAACATAAATTGAAATGTCTCCCTTACCAAATGGCCTCTTCTACTAATTCTACTGGCACCTGCTGTTTTAGATAGAATGTCTTGTATGCATAAATGGATCTCTTTCTTTTCTATGAACCATGTTTATAACAAGGGACGATATGTAAGCAGAATAAAAAGAAAGCTATGACTTATTAAAAGAACAGGGTAGAATATAGGCTATCCTTAAGAGAGAGAGAAAGAAAGAGAGAGAATATGACCCTTTAAGGGAAAATGATGAAGTATAGAAGACTGTATAATATGGAACTAAAGCAGTCAGAGTAACTTAGATATTAATTCAGATCTTTGTATGTTAAAGAATTAATTTATCAAGGGAATGATGATCAAATGTTGCTTTTGGTTTATTTTAAAGGAAAGCATTTCTTGGGTATCTTGAAATTAGAATATAGATTTTTTTTTTACCCCCTTTTTGTGTGTGTTCAAAATATTTATTGACAAAGCCAGTACTCCATGAAATTAATTTTCCAGTACATATGGTCAGATAAAAGCATGGAATATGTTTGGTTTTATGTGATGTTGATCATTTATGCACATTTCATTCAATCATGCTTGAATGTTGCTAAGTGTTGTAAATTAAAAAAGACCTTCTTTCAGGTTTTTTATGCTTTCTCCCCCTGTTTTAGCTTCACTTATTCTATCAATATTAAGCAGTTTTGTTTTGGTTTTCCTTTTTGTGTGTTTTGCAATAACTCTTTATTTACTGCTTATTTTTTTTATAAATGTTACAGGAAGAGAAGTTTCTGATATTAAAAATTATGATCAAACATTAAAAATTACATTAAAATTTGCATTTATAAATGAGTGAGTTTGATAGATATGGAAGGAGACAAGTTGTATAACTTTAAAGTACCTGATAGCTGGAAACTGATACCATTTGCCTGTTTTATATCAAATCATTATTTTTATAAAAACTAAAAATTTTTCCCCATATAATTTTAGACATATGATTTTTATCAGAAAATACTGCATTTGATATTCTGATTTTGCTATATGGACAGCGTTATTTTACATTCAAAGTAATCATAGGCCTAAGATGCATATTAAAATTCTATTTTTGAGGTATACATCTTTACAAATTAATGAACATTCTCTCTCGCTTAACAATTTTTCCTCTTTCATTTCTTTGTTTTGCTAAAATCCTCCTTAAGTTATGTCTGTGTGTGTTTGACCAAAACAATAGATAATGTCACTTTGTTGCTAGATTTTTATTAGAGTAATACACTTATAGTGCTCTGATGGGAAAGGGACTTGGTGACCAAGTTTAAATCTTGGATGTGCCTATTAGCTTTTTACATTAAGTCAATGCCCCTAGGAAATTGTACGAATCTTACTATTCTTTTCCCAGCTATGGTAAATAGTAGAGCAAACTGAGTTCTTGAATTTTAGTTTGGTAACCAGTCTTGGAGAAGGAAAAACTATGAATAAAAACCAGTTGTACTACACCTAAAAATTGACCTTATGTCACATCCTGCTCATATTGGAGATGTTCAGTGAATATATACAGTGTTTTAACTGATAAAATAAAGCAATTGACAGACCAATTAACATCTGAATTCTAATTTTGTAGGGCCTGCATTAGTCAGGAATGTTATTCTTTAATGATGGTATTTTTTTTTTTACATATGATAGAGATAACTTTGAATTGCTAATTAGAATTTTTTCACTCTTCCTAAAATAAAAGCACGAGTATCATTATGAACTGATGTTACTATAGGAACCCAACAGGTTCCTGGGTCATATATGAGAAAAGGAAAGATAGCAAATTTAGTAATAAATACATTTGCACTCTCGTAATGCTATATGTTAAATGAACATCTCAATTTGATTTTCCAAACTCTCTATTTCTTTCTTATTTCACTGAATCTAATTACAAACTTAACATTTATATATATATATATATATATATATATATATATATATGTGTGTGTGTGTGTGTGTATAAAGTATAAATAGACTGAAAAGCAATGTTCAGGTTGAGGGAACATACATGACTGATAGCATTACTTATCCTCTGTTATATGCAAACAAAATGCTTGAAAATTACTTTCAGGTGTAGACTTATGATTAACTCTGTATCTTGTGTCATCAGATATACCAATAAGAATCCTTAACTACTTACATATATAAGCATTCTCTTTTTGTAAAGAAAATTGCATTAGCAAGTTTAACAAAATAATATGAATTCCAAACTGAGGCCTTCTTTGAATCCATTGGAGTAAATTGTTCTTTTTCTATACATAGAGGATATCTTATATCAGTTAATTCTTCTTAGTTAATCTGTTTGGCGTTGTCAATTGTTTGCCTCTTCCACTGAACTTAAATATATATAACTTTTTATAGTATCCAGCCTAAAGGTTGCAGCTGCTACTGTCTCTGACTAGGCTTACTAATTTTTTTCCAACTTGTCTCTCACCACTTTAATATTGCCTTGGTCTTCCTGCAAATGGTGATACTGGTATCACTTTGAAGGTTTTTTTTTTTTTAACTCTGTCCACCAGTTCTGATGTTCTTTGTGATAATCATTAGGCTGTAGGCACAAGACTAATATAAAGTCATGATCACATAAATAGATCACTCAGTGAGGGAAAAACTCATTCTAAATCAAGTGTATATTTTTTGTATACTTACTAATTTATGTCACTTAAAGATCAGTTTTCTACTTTCTACATATTTTCCATCTTTTCAACTTTTACCAAACACCAAAGATACCCAGCTGACACAAAGGCATAAACTTAGTGAATATAAACAATCAAAATGATTGATTTTGATGGCATTTTAACCCTTTTAGGGTTATTTTATGGTCAGGGAATTGAATTCATTGTACTCATATTTTTCATGTAGTTGTTTTCAGAGTTTTTTTGGCACAGTTCTATGAAATATGAAGAAGTTTTAAACAGATCTTTTTGACCCATTTGTTATCTCTCTCTTACCATGGAGTTGTGTGCCCTTGTTGAGTATAAGTAGCCACCATCTTGGTTGAGCTAGTTCTGACTCAGCTCTTGTTTCATATGGTGGCAGAGGAATACAAAAAATTGTTGTTGATAAAGAAAAGAGATAATTTACTAAAGTGGACACATTGGCTAACCTGCTGGACTGCAACATTGTAGTAATCAAGGTCAAACTCCAGTCACTTGGAAAAAGTATATATCCCTTAGTATTTCTTGCAATGGATCAAGTGGGACTACAGCCATTCTTCTGCAAGGATTGTTTTAGCATTAAAACCTGAGACAGGGCTTTGCCCGTCGCCAAACATGGGGGTGATTCTGCCTTCAACCCGTTGAATGTTCCGCTGGTCAGAAATATCTTTAGATAACACAGAATGGTTCGCCCACATTGTGTTTTTAAGATCTGGAAAACAAATCAAATGCTAATTGGAGTTGCCTTTTAGCAAGTAGATGAATTCCACCACCCAATTAAGTAAGTATAAAAAAAGTTGACACCCAGAAAAAGAACAAACACAGCTTTGCAACAATAACAATATTTAGTATATACAAAAAAGAAATGTCACTCAAAGTTTTTACGTAAGTCGCAAATTCTGTCAGAGATTGTCAGTTATTCATATGAAGCTTAGCCTATCTTTTATCTTCTGTACCCAGGACAGTTGGGTACTAGGTACTCTTAAATGGCAGTTGTGTTTGCTTTTCTTCACAACGTCATATTTGTACAGCTTTCTCACTTTCTTTTCTCAGAGCAGTTTGGTACAAGATCAATAAAGTGCAGTCCATGGCAGAGGAGTTAGGTAAATACATACTCTTCCATAATCATCTTACTTTCCCTGCTGTAGTAATTTACTCTGAGCAGTTTGGTTCAAGATCAATAAAGTGCAGAACTTGGGAGCTACACACTGCATCGCACACTTTTCTGCCTTCTGCTGGCTTATTATGCCTTCTTACAATTACTACTATACTGGTCAATTTATGTATACTCATAATCAGGTTAGAGTCAACATGAGGAATGACTTTAAAGAACTATCAGCCTAAGGCCGAATTCCACACCAAATTTCACTTCTAAATTTAACTAAAAACTCGCTCTGATCATGACAATAACTTTGAAATATCAATGCTTGTTTTCATAATTCTCTTTGCCATAGAAATAATTCAGCCCTTATGACAACTGGCCTTCTCATCAAAACAAATTGTAAATTCTGAGAGAATAAAAACAAAACAAAATTTTTTTTCTACACTACACTTCGAAAATCCATTATGCTATTACACATTCTTAATGTATTTCTCTATTCTTCTAAAATCCACATCAACTTCTTTTCCCTCTGGGTAATAAACTCCTTCTGAACAGTCTGTGATCCCATAGCATTACAAACCCACAAAGATTGATATGCCATTAAACCAAAAAACCAAGCCTTACCAATTTATCAAAAATAGAAATATTGACACTCATATACATCTAGATATTTTTTCATGATATAATACATGCGGCACTGAATCTTATACTTATAGGACACAATCAGATGACAAAATTGGTGTATAGTAAACTGTTCTTTCAAATCATATTTTGTCAGTAAATAGTTTCATTCCTGAACTTGAGCAGCAAGAATTATATATCACGGTGACAGTTACTTTTTTTTTTTGAGGGGGTCAGGTGGTAATGGTGACTGATTTAGTTAATATTCATTGATAATTTTTGGCTAGAATTTGTATTCAGTAAACCACCTGTGTTCAAGAACAGTGGAACATGTTTACTATAATTGGTGCATTCATTTATTTGTATTTACCTTTTTTTATCAGCTGCTGGCAAGATTTTCTCGGCAAGATAACATTTCTTTTCATATATGCAACTCAATAATAATATTTTTTCTTTTATGACTACAGTAGAGTTTCAGAAACCTCAACTAAAATCATAATGCTCAACTGGAAAGAATCAGAAAAAGAAATAAACCTCAGTATCCATTACATGCAGTAAATAGAAAATTGAACTCTTAGTGATATAAATTAGTATGTATTCAAAATCTATACAATTTAAAATGAGTTTATCTCTCACTGAGGGATCTATGTATGTGATCATATATTCATATTGGCCTTTTACCAATAGCCTAACAATTATCACAAGGTTCATGGAAACAAGTGGACTGAGTTCAATTTCTGGTTGTGGCTTTTTCTTTAAAAGACTTTAAACCTGATCAAATATCTTGACAAAAACTGTTTATCAATGGCATGACAATAATTGATGTAGACTAAAGTGGTTTAATGAACTTTGGAGAGAAGTTACTTTCCTATAACCAGGCTTGCTTAGTGCAACATTTATCATCATTGGAAATGGAATTGGTGACCCAAATTCAAATTCTAGACAAGGTTGTTTACATTTCACTTCACACTAATACTCTTGAGAAAGGCATGAATCCATTTCTTTCCTCAGTTATGAGTAAATAATTGAGCAGTTTAGCTTTTAAGGGAACAAGTTCTGAAAGAAAACTCTGAATTCAAACCAATGATATTCTACTTGACCTTGCATCACATCAAGTCCATGGCAGCGGGGTTCGGTAAATACATACTCTTCCATAATCATCTTACTGTCCCCGCTGTAGTAATAATAAAACCTGTAAAAACCTAATTTCAACTTTGAAAGGAGTTAGAATATTCAAGGTGATCAAAGAATGTCAAGACTGAAGGTTTATATTTTTTTAGTTATAAAATTTGAATGAAGATGCATGCATAGTCAAGTAACTTAAATAATAAAGTGATGATGTCTTAATATCTAGATTACTGTCTAGATGTGTACACAGCTAAGTAATTTACATAATAAAGTGATGATGTCTAGACATCTAGATTACTGTCTAGATGTTTACTCAGCTGAGTAATTTGCATAATAAAGTGATGATATCTAGACATGTACACACCACTGCAACTTATATTATAAAGTGATGATGTGTGCTTATCTCTGTCAAGATGTGTCCATACAAATTTGATAAAAAATACTTCCATACTTTCTTGATAGAATTTTTTGGTAAAACACTGAATTGTGCAAATGCAGCAGTTTTGATTCTCATCAGACTTAGTTTCATGGGATGTTTTCTTGTTTCACAAACTGAAAATTCATCTTAAATCTGAGATCTGAGAATTTGGTGGATAATAAAAAAAATGTTGATAATGGAGCTTTATACTATATCAAAAGGGGAGTTTCAGAATTGCTTCCACCTGTTGAAAACTCACTGGAATAAGGATGTTTAATGCCAAAACAATATGGGATCAAAAAATACTGAGACTGCAGTTTTGAATTTTTCAATTATAAGATTTAAATAAAGATGTGTGCACAGCTTAGACCCAATTGATTTTGCTTACAATATCCTTGGGACACACAGATTCCAACCACTGCATAAAGGTAGAAGCATATAGGAGGGAATACAAGCAAGGCTGTAAATAAAATAATTGTTTATTCAAAAAAATGTCTAGACAATATTGTGTGTATGTCTCAGTATTTTTGATAAATAATGTGTAAGTATCCTTGTTAAATATTTTCTTGAAGATCCCTTTGACATGCGATGTAAATTGTGTGGGTGGCATGCTAGAATTGTTGAATGCTGGAAGCAGAAAAATAACATGGTAAACATGATGCAGGTGCCCCAGTGGAGACTGGTGGAAATGCTGTGTAAATTGCGTGGGTGACATACTAGAAGGATTGGACATTGGAAGCAGAAAAGCGGCAGGAAGTACACCTGTTTCCTAAAGTAAATTGGACACAGGTGCTTCAGTGGAGACCAGTGGAAATGCCATGGAAATTGCATAGGTGACATGCTTGAATGAGGTGTGTCCACATGCAATGTGCAGGCAGAAGGTGTGATCACAAGGATTGCATAGGCATCTGGAAAATTATATAAACCAGGGAAGATCTCAATCCAGGCAGAATGAAGCAAAAAGGCTGAGAGGTTTCACAGAAAAATTGCACTGTTACCCCTGTGAATATGCATCTCAGCCATCTCTGACTCGCTCTCATTCTACCCATACATATATACATTTCATGTTATAAAAAAAAAAAAGAAGCAGATTATATTTTTCTACATCAGTGTTGTTGTCTTTCTTTGTTATACAACTTCTTTACATTTTGCAGACCTTCTTTTCAATTTAAATAGTTTCCTGCATATAAGGAGATTATCCTCAATTCTGTAAAAACATTGACACTCTCACTAGCTATGTTGATATAGTTTAAGTTTTTCAGAGTTATAATCAAATGAACTATATTCATGCCAACACAATTTGTTATAAGTCAACTAAGAGCTTTGGTATATCTATGTCTCAACTGCTATATTTTTTATTGATTTATTAGATAAAGCTTTGCTTTGTTCTTTTTTTATTGCAACTCAGTGAGATAAAAGTAGTAACTTGAGTGAATTTTGATTTAAAAAAAAAAAAAAAAAAGGAGGCAATGATAATATGGATGATGAAGAATAAGCAAGTCAATAAAACCAGTCTTTGATACCTCTTGAATAATGTTTTTGGCAGAACACAGAATTGTGCTTATTCAGTGTCTCCATAATCTCCAAATAAAATTTTCTACAACTTTTTCCTGTTTCTTGAACTGAAAATTCATCTCAAAGATAAGCAATGTGGGAATTTGGAAGGACTCTTAATACACCATAGGAAAAAGAAGGTGCTTCAATTATTAGAAAACTCATTAGATACATATGTGAAATACCAAGGGGAGTATTTGGAAGAAAATTAATATTTGAATCATTCCTTTTTCTCTTGATAAATACAGCTAGATACTCTGTACATTTTTAACATATCTTATACATAGGTATATTATCATTATCTCTCAAGCTCTATATATATATATATACATATATATATATTGTGACCGCTGCGGTCACATCGATACTGCTATATGGATGCACTACATGGACGCTAACAAAACGGCTGGAGAAGAAACTAGATGGCAATTACACAAGAATGCTGCATGCAATCCTCAACAAGTCCTGGCGGCAACACCCAACAAGACACCAACTGTACGGCCACCTGCCCCCTATCACGAAAACTATTCAAGTTAGGCGAACCAGACATGCAGGACATTGCTGGAGAAGCAGAGATGAACTCATAAGAGATGTACTCTTATGGATCCCCACACACGGCCGCGCAAAAGCAGGACGACCAGCACGAACGTACATTCAGCAGCTATGTGAGGATACAGGTTGTTGTCCTGAAGACCTGCCTAGGGCGATGAACGATAGGGAGGAGTGGCGAAAGAGGGTCAGGGATATCCGTGCTGCCAGCACGATATGATGATGATGATGATATATATTGTCATACACAGACAGACTATTTCATTGTATCACAACTCTTCAGTATAACTAGACACGTAGGAGGCTTGAAGCTGGGATCGAAACCCGCCCAATTTTATGTTAGACTTAGTATCATACCGCTTGGCCAACAAGCGTACCACGTCAGCTAGGGAATTATAAGGTATTAAGTAGCTAAGTTCGTTTGTTTACAGTTTATACCTTACAAGATACCAGAGTGCTTAAGTCATTCGAAGGGCTTTGCATTATATAAAGTTTCAGAAAGTAGTTGAAATGAATGAAAATAACTATTATTATTTTGTTCACATTGCATTAAAGTTCTTTTATATAAAGAAGTATGGAGTGAGTAGTTTTAACATTAGATAATAAAAAAAAAAAAACTGCTTTATTTTGATAGGAGAATTTTTGCAGACAAAATAGACGAATGGCCAGATCATCTGTGTCATTGATCCTCATACTCCAATGATTATCCGTTTGAAATAGAAATTGGATCATGGTTTTTTGATCCATCTATCTTAATTCTTTTTCCATCTTTTTCATTCATCACTGCCCCCTCCCATGTCTGTTCTCTTCCTCTGTATCCCTTTCTCCTCATCAGTTTTTCTATGTATGGAAATCAATACCTTCCTCTTTGTTTGTATATTAATATCCTGAGCAAGCTGTTTTGTTCCAAATGCAATTATGGTTCAATGATCATGCACTTTTATTTACCAAATGTGCATACATATGCACTTGGATCACAAAAACATAAACATTATTACAGGTTTAATTAAAGTCTATAGACGATTCTTTCTTTTTTTCTAGCTAATTTGCTTAAGTACATGAGAACAGATGCCTGGATCCAATGAATGTAAATATTGTCCGAATGTTTGTGATCGAGTGCTTTCAATCATGCTTCTGTATATTATCAAGATAAAAAAAAATTAAGAATGTTATTTGTTTTTCAATCTTCTATGTTTTAATTTAACATTTGTCTAGTCCAAGTGTCATTTTATTTCATATTTGTATTCATGACTGCTTGGCACTCATATTTTCAATTGTCTATGACAAATCTCATGAATTATATATATATACACACACACACAATGCAATATCAGTTATCAAAAAAAGCTTCAATTTCTTGAAACTCTTTTCATAAAATTGGGCAACTAAACAGTAAACACTCTTTTACAGCTTAGAACTTGAATTTTAAATTCTTTTAACTATGGGCCTCTGACCTGAAATGAAAAATGTAATTAACAGTCAGTTAAATAACAGATTACCACATTTTATAAAACATATGAAAAGAAGAGCTTCAGAGGTACTGAGACCAGTAGAAAATCCACTGGGATAAGTGTTTTGAATGCCAAGAGTAATATTTTGGAGAAAATTAAAGTTTTATTCATTATTACTGTCTTAGTAAATATAGATTCATATTTGGTACTTTTTTCAAACATGTCTTATATACCTAATGTGTATCTCTCTATCACTATTTATATGTAAATATGTAAGTTTCAGAAAGTAGTTCAGATAAAGGAAAATCACTATTTTTATTTAGATCACATTCCATTAAAAATCTTTTTGACAAAAAAGTAAGTAGATATAATATGAGATAATTAAAAAAAAAACATAAAGCTAGTTAGGAAATGGACATGGCGACACAAGTTCAAATCCTGGACGAGACTAATTGCATTTCACATAGCACTAATACCCTTGGGAAAGGTATGAATCCAACTATTCTACCTCCAGCTATAAGTTAGAAGTAGAACATATTGGGTTCTTTAACCTTGTTATGTCAACCAGTCTAAGAGAAGGAAAACTCTGAATTCAAGCCAGTTAGAAATTGTTTGTGTGTCACATCCTACTCACAGCAGAGGGGTTGGATAAATATATACATGCATTTGCTAATATGCAAACATGAACAATTAAAAAATAATATTCTTGGTCTTTGGTTTGGTTTACTTTTGGTTTTATGGCATATCAACCATTATAGGTCATTTAATGCCAATTCTAGTTTATACATATATATTAGATATATATGATTGGTAAACATAAGTCAACAAAGTTAAGTGGTTGTAAGTATTGCTCTGAACCAGTAACAATTCAATTAAACATCTTTCATTTGTTTACACATGTTTAAATGGTCAAACAGTTCTGTTTCAAACAATTTAATTCAGCATAAGTCAACCAAGTTAAATGGTTTCAAGTATTGCCATGTATCACTAACAATTCAATTAAATATCACTCATTTGTTTATACTCAGTTAAATGTAAAAACAGTTCTATTTCAAACAATTCAGGTAAGCATATGTCATTTGTTTGTTCTCAGTTTAAATGTCAAACAGTTCTATTTGACCCATAGACAGGGCCCTCTCAGGTGCTATCACTCCAGAATGAAACTAGAAGTGATGGCAATGAAGAGGTACTCCATATTCCCCAAAGCTCCAGCATAACTGGAGCCTCACCATTATTTTGTTTAATGTCATATGTAGTACCCTTATTAGTGAGGTCTTACTCCTCTGCAGAGATGCAGTCAGTGTATTTTAAAGCCTAAGCTGACTAAGCATTTCTTGTCTTTAATCAAACTGGTATAAATGAAGAACTGCTATCTAAATACACATTATCTAAATATAATTTTGAAAAAATATTCCTTGTATTCATCTAAATAAGAGCTTTCCAAACTTGTAGCAATGGCTAGGTAATTTTCAAAAATGGATTTTTTGTAACACATTACTGAACATTTGTTAGCCAAATCAAATACATAATTCAAAATAAAAATAAATAATTCAATGAAATGTGAAGGTTATAATTAAAAAAAGAACTGGTATATAGTAAATATTGCTAACACACTGAAGTATCACATCACTGTTTAGAAAGCTTTGATTTGAACCTTAATTAAAAGTCATTGAAAGAACTTAAAGTTATAATATTTAAAATCACACATTTGTTTCAGTCAGTTATTATATCTCTTGGCAATTTTTTCTCTTTCACAGATATTAATGTATATATAGCTTTGAATTATATAGTTTCAATCCCTTCAGTTATTTTGCTGAAGCTTAGAATATGCTGACTAAAACCCCTGCAGAGACCCACCCAAAAAGTCATCCTGGGTATAACATTAAACTGCATCTGGTGATGAATGAGGAACACCCTTTCATTTATATTACTCCTTGGTCCACTCTGACCTCAAGTGTTAGGGTCCTATTTATAAGTCAAATATGTTTTGAAAATTATTTGTATTAGATAGGAATATTTGAAACCATACTAAGTTGTAAGTAAAGTTGGTGACCGTAGTTCAATCCTAGGTTGAGTCATACCAAAGACTCAAAAAATGGTACTTGATGCTATCAAAAAGGGAGCCTTTGGGTCACCCTCAAGTAGGGTTGCTAACTTTACTTATTTGTGTTGCTGTTATTATTTTTTTTATAACTTTTTTTTTATTAGGCTTTTGAGTTGTTAGGCTTCAGTGACATGATAGGTATTTATTTTCATGCCTACATGATCTGAACTTATTTCCAAATGTCAGTCACCAAGTACTATTGACTCTTTGTCTGTGCTATCCTAACTTAGATATAGGCATGTGTCTCTTTGAGTAAAAGCTAAAATTATTCTCACAGACAGGAGTTATCACTTATCAAAAAATATACCTATCTATCTCTTTCAAATACACATATGCATAAACTGATTTAGATATATACCTACACAAATGCAAAGATATGAGAGAGTATATATATATATATATATATATATATATATATAAGAGAGTGTTTTTCTCTTTGCATGTATGATGAAAGAACTTCCTCATAAGATCTGATCATTCCTAATAATTGAGTGTAAAATTGGTAATAACAAGAAGAGAATAAAAGATCTATAATAAAAGACCATTTCTCAGATGTAAATCGGTAAATTGCTGATTAGTCTGAAGAAACCATGCAATTCTGAGGTGCATATAAAAGCATGTCAGGAAGCTTGCAAAGAAATGGTGCTTCCAAAATATAAACAAGAAACTGATAATTAAAAGAATCAGCCAAAAAGCTTGTACAACACCTTCTGGTTATTTTTTCCTCTCTGCACTCCCAACTCTAGGTTCTTTGTTTTTTGTCAATTTCTTTAGCCATTTCCTAACCTTTTTCTCTTTTTGATTATTCCTTGCTGTTTTTTTTTCTTTTTTTCTTTATTTAATTCCTTTATTGATTCACTTTACTTTTTCTCAATCTGTTCTCTCTCTCTCTCTCTTTATCCTTTTCATTTCTTCTCTCACTGTCCATTTTCTTTTTCTTTTGGAATTCTCTTCTGATTCTTTCCTTTTCTATGAAAATATCTTGGGGTTTTTTGTTTTGTTTTGTCGTTCTTTTTTTTTTTTTACTTTTTTGAAAAGATTTTTTATTCTCAGCATGATTTTTTTTTAGTCTCTTTCTACTTCTTTTTCTTCGTATTCATAGTCTTCCTCTCTATAGAGATATCTCTCTCTTTTAGTTTTCTATCGTGTTCATTTTTGGATATTTGTTGTTTTCTCTCTTCATTTTTTCCTGTTTTCTTTTTCTTTACTATTTAGTTGTTTTCACTCTTATCTAATTTTTCATTCAACAATTAAATTTCTGTCCTTCTTTTTCTGCTCTACTTTCTTTCTTGTCTGGCTCATATATATAGCATTGACACACTAACTATAAGTATAGCAGTCCAAAAATAAATACCTTGCTTATAAAGATATTGATGAAATTTTATTTTTCTAAGCTGTAGAGTTTGGTAATAAAGAATACATAATAATATCTGTTGAGCTTGTTTGATAATAAAATCCCGGTATCTTTGGTGTAAGAAAAAATTAACTTTTTATAAAAAATTGTTTGGGTGTGTGCATATATATATATATATATATATATATATATATATATATATATATATATATATATTTAAACATGGTTGTTGTAGGTCCAAAGTAAGAATAAGGATATATTTTAAAATAGGAAGGTCCATGAGAAGATTTATATATTTGGAATTTGTTTATTTTGTTCTTACAAACGTGTTATATATATGTATGTTACCAGCTTGTTGCTTTCATCAGAGAACATGTGTGGCACAAGGCCTTTTATATGGGGTGCTCAATGAGACTTGAACTCACTCTTGTTTCCAGTGTATATATATATATATATATGAAAAAAGACTAAAGGATTGATAAATAGAATTTTATCACCATTTTTTTTTCTTTTTTTCTAATAATTAAGCAACAACTATTTTGTATGTATTTTCTTTGTTTTCCTTTTTTCTTTCTTTCTTTTTTTTATCTCTCTCTCTCTCTCTCTCTTGAAATTTTTCTCTTTGTTACTTTTTTTCTTTCTTTCTCTCCTATCTTTATCTTGCCCATGTTCACTGATAATTCATCTTTTACATTTATTTTTTTTTTGCTAATTTATTATCTCCAGTTGATATTTCACTGTTATTCTCCCTTTATCATGTTCCTAGACTTTCTTTCCTCCGTTTTCTTTCCTTATTCTCTCTATCAATTTAGAGTCTCTCGTGTGGTTTTCTCACTTATCTTTTTTGTGTATTTCTTCTTTTTTCTCCTTACATTTCTCCATTTTTCTCACTTTTCATTTGTATTTCTTTAACACTAATTCTCTTTTTTGATGTTTCTTTTTCAAGACTTTTCAAACACTCATTTCTGCTTCTTTTCTTCTTTTGCTACATTTTTTTCTTATTCATTTTTTTCTTTCTCTCTTCTTATTTTCTCATACTTCATCTTTTACACACCATTTTTCTTCTTTCTCTTTTTGCAAACAGCATTAAAAACTATCTATGGTCTTTAGCCAAACTGGCTTTGAAAGACAACACTTATTAGTTCAATAAATATAATTACAAATATTACCCAATAGGCATTTTTTTTTAATGATAATGGCTTCTAATGTTGATTTTCAGGTTTTGTAATTGCTCTATATTCATTTACAAAAAGTTTTAACTGATGTAAAATTATCAAAATATTTCTTAGCCATGTCCACATCATCTCATGTGCTATTTCCTCAATTTTCTTCTTGATATTGTTGTTACTGGCTGCTGTAATTAGCCTTTCTTTACTCTTTTCTGTATATTCTTCGAGTCTTCGAAATGTTGCATCCATGCAATCCTCAATGCTGGTAAGTCCTTTTCTTCTTTCTTTTCTTGACATACAGTCTGTTTATATCATCTCTTGAGTGTAAAGCCTTAATTATTATTATTATTTTACTCCTTTGAGAGTTTTTCACACCAGCATTAGCTGTGATGGTCCTTTACTGAAATTTGAGTGATAGCAAGTCTCCAGGACTCTTCTCAGTATTCTGACTGATCTTAATCATGCTGTAGTTGATATGATTTCCACAAGTCTTCTGATTTCTAAGTCTTCCAGTCCATTTACCAAGCCTTAGGGGGTTGCGCTGAGTGCACCAATTACCATTGGTATAACTGTCACCTTCCTGTTCCATATTTTTTTAGTTCTCAGTCAAAGTCTAGGTACTTATCTCTCTTTTTGCTTTCTTCTATTTTTACTCTGTGGGCCACTGAAATGGCAAAGTCCACTATTTGGCAGGTTCTCTTTTTTTTTTGTTGTTGTCTTTGATTAGGTCTGGTCATCTATCCAAGATTAGGTAATCTGTTAGTTTCTCAAAATCCCAGAAAAGTTTGTGCACCTCATTCTCCCAGACAGATTTCATGTTGTACAAATTCCACTTGTTTGTATGGTCAAATCTAAATTATTATCATTATTTGTAATAGTGGTGATAGTAAATTTTAAAAAATCCAAATAATTTTTTAAATAACTGTATACAGTCCAGTGTACTATAAAATGTTTCTTATTTTTAACCCTGTAAAACCAATTAGACATCATCTTGACTCAGATATTGTCACTAGCAAAATCAACTTACTTTGAATAGAAAAATTGTTACTTGTTGGTTAAAATAGTATCTTACTGGGATTTTATATATCATCCTGGATATTTCAATGAAAATGTTAGAAAAATTTATTTCTTAAGTATTATTAATAAATATTTATCATTATTATTCATTATAATAGTAGTAAAGTTAAGTTGGTGACTGTAGTCAAGGGCAACCAGAAGGCTTCCTTTTCAATAGCTACTACACCAAGGTGTAGGGGATGTCGCAACTCCTTTCCCTGGATTGCACCAATTTTACCCTTGATACGTACCTTATATTGTTGAGTGTTAAGCAAGGAGGTATCAAGTACCATTTTTTGAATCTTTGGTATAACGCAACCTGGGATTGAATCCAGGTCTCCCAGACCATGAGCAAACACTCTACCCACTAGGCTAATGAGCCAGTTATTCATTATAATAGCTTTAATAACAACAATCTGCCCTTTGGAATAGGCTTAGAATATACTGGCCATATCCCTTGTTGAGAGGTAAGACCTCCCTACCCCAAAAAAGTTAGTCCTGGGCATGATGCTAAACTGCATCAGCTGGTGAGGGTCTATGGAGTAGCCCTTCATTGCCATTACTCCAGCATTCACTCAGACCTGGAGTGGTTGTACCTATTATGATCATATCTCTGGGTCAAATTGATCTGTTTGCAAGTTATTTATATTAGATTGGAATATTTGGTATCATACAACTGTAAATTATTTGTATAAAGAATTGTTTACTATGGTTTATAATGAGTTACTTGAAACCACATAACTATTTGCAAACAAATCCTTCTTATTAAATAGAAATAATCACTAGAAACCATATTATCATTAATATTTGATATTAATACTTGAAACCATACAAATTCATGCAAATTTTTTGTATTAGTTAGGAATACTTAATATCGTATAACTGTGTGGAAAAGACTCTAAAACAGCTACACAAAATGTCAATATAAATGTACAATGTATGCAATTCTAGGCATAAACAACCTTCAATAGGTTGACATACCATTAAAATGAATCAGTCAATTTAATGATAATTCCTTATCAAAGAGTTTTAGACTGAGAATATTTATCAATATTCCCATTTTCTTGTCTTTGCTATTAAACAGAATCTTGAAGATCTTAAAAATTTCAATGAAGGTGTAGAGTTGTCCCTTCTACAGACAATTTTTGGTTCTCTTCTGGCTTTTACAAAAGCTAGAATCACCAAAAAAAAGACCTTCAGAGAATTTAAGGAGAATGCAGTAAGGCATTTGATTAGGGTCCCAAAAGATGACTCGACAGAACCTTTTGAAAAGGATTGTTGGGATAAGTGTAAGGTCTCGAGTGGAGCATTTTGAAAGTGACTAAGATGTAATTGCCCTTGGTAGGTTACTTTTACATCTATTTTTAAAGATTAGATCATTTCCAGATACCCCTCGTAAATTTTTTACAGCTTGAAGTTAGAAAATCTTTGAAAGCTACATTTAAATAGCTTAAAAAAACTATATTAGGTAGTGTCAAGGAAAAAGAAAAAAAGAAATTTTATCCTTTTTATAAAATGCAAGTTATTTTTTTTACTAAAGTATTTTATAAAAATGAGTAATATTTTATAAAATTTATAGATATCCTCATTAAAAGCTGTCAGGTCTCTCTTTGGAGTGATAGTACATTTTTAATTTCTTGACAGCAGTTCATATTGTCATAAAATAAATTTGTCAAGTATTTCCTGATCTCTGTGTAAATTGTCATGTACCAAAGATATATAGGATCCTATTAAATATCCAATTTATGTCTCCTATTGAAAACTAAAGTAATTAATCTCCTTAATTTTTCATATCTTTCTAGGTTTTTATTTTTCTGCTTTATAGTTTTGATTTAACTCTTAACTTCCTGCAAAGAATTTCTAGACTAGGAAGAATTTTTTTGAGAATTAAGATAAAAATAAGCAGCTTGCTTAAAACTGTGAATATCATCATCATCACCATCATAAGTAGTAGTAGTAGTAGTCGTCGTATAATATGGTCAATATTTGAAGAGAATTAATCCAGTGGTTTTATCTACAAGATGACTGTAGTGAAAATAAAGTACCCTGTCATACTGTACAGGAGTTTCGCTTTTTATTCTTAATACCTGGAATGATCTCCCTGAACTTTAAATATTGGGTTTACAATATAGCCCTCAACCTGATAAAACAGATTAAAATATTGTAGATTAGAACCTAATGATGGCCCAGTAAGTTGGGTTGCAGAATACATTGACTGCATCTCTGCAGAGGGGTAAATCTCCCCCTACAAGTGTTCTAGATATGACATTAAACGATCTGATGGTGAAGCTCCAGTAATGCTGGAACTTTGGGGAATGTGGAGTACTCCTTTATTGCCATTGCTCCCAGGTCCACTCTGGCCCAGAGTGGTAGCACCTGATAGGGTCCTATCTATGGATCTAATAAAACTAAACTGCTTACTTATGCTAAACTGAATTGCTTGAAATAAAACTGTTTATATGTATAAAAATGGATTTGGCATTAAATCACCTACAAAAGTTGATATGCCATACAACCAAAACAAACCAAACAGCCTAATGAGGAAAAATAATATTTTCATCTTAGATTGATAAGTAACATTATATAGTTGGTTTTCATATTGAACCATGTTCTTGAGAAATACTTGAATTCACTTCTAGTAACTAGTTAAAAGATTAATTCATCTTGCCTTTTTGTATTTTATAAGTACAATCTTTCATTTGTTACTTGGAGAGGAGATGGACACTTTCAAGTAATCATCATTACTCTAAGTAATTTAAGAAAGGATCCAGTATTAATCTTGCTGTTTTATCTACTAGATAATGGTACTTAGAATGTGCTGTATCATGCTGTACTATATGTCTTTCTAATATTAGTTTAAAAGTATAATGTTTACACAGGATCATGTTTGTTCACTTGTTTCTTCAGAGACAAAGGAAATATTCTTTCTACTCACCTGATAGATTATTACTCACCTGCCACAGTCAGCAAATATGAATCCTTCCAATTAACTTTTAATCCATTCTTTACAGAATTCTCTGAGTAAAAATGAATCTTAATTTGAACAGGTTTGGATCAAAAAGTAAATGACTGAGAAATGCCTTAAATAATGTCTATAATTTTCAGAAAGGTAAAAGAATTGTGCAACTGAACGTCTTGTTTTAGTGTTCACAGGTACCTTTCTTTGATATATTTTTCGTTTTCCTTTAGATGCAATATGCACCCCCGTAAGGGAAGAGACTATTTTTCTGGTATCTTTGTTTATTCGTGCAAAGCTAAGACAGTATCTAACTTATAAACTTCACAGTTATTTACTTTACTATGTTTTAGTTTTATTAAAACTGTGACAAGTGCCAAGAAACCTAATACAATTTATCACATGTTATTTGGAGAAGTGATGAACACTTCTAAATACATTCCATTACCTTGAGAAATGCTATTAAGGGGAACTACTCAGCATGGCACCTCAAAGATCAAGAAAGTTCTGAAACTAGAACATAGAATATCAATAATGGTATTTTTTGTGTTCCTGAAATACATAGTCTACGAGATTTTAAAAGTTTTATAGTAGTTTATTTCCTACTTACATTAGCCCAAATTCTAAAACTTTTGCATATAACTGTAATATATTTATATGATAACTGAATATAGATAATCTTTGCTTCAATAGAAATTTGACACAGTCGCCAATGGCATTGTATTGCCTCAGAGAATGAAACTAAGACCACATATCAGGAAAGTCAAATGATGTTCAAAAGAAAATAAAAAAAACGAAAATAAATAAAAATGCTTCATCAGTTCCCCAAGCTAAGAAAACCACAGGCACATGAGTGTATTATTAATGTAATCCAAGAATATCTTTCTTATAGCCTTCACATCTCTTGGAGAGAAAAAATGTGCCATGGGAACTGTGTTACCAAAAATGTCCAAAGCAATACAACGTGTTGTAGTTGACAAAGATACAAATAAAACTGCGACAAAGGTTACAACACCAAAAATATACAATTTCTAATTCTTTTTTGATAAAAATATTCCTAATGTTTAATCCATAAGAATACACATAATTGCTATATTGAAATTATCTTTATATAAATAATATAAATGTTGAATTGGGGAAATCAGTAGAAAGAAGAAAAACATGGACTAAAATAAAAAGTTTATTCCACTAATGTCTCGTAATTTTATGCTGTGTAGTCAATATTTATAATATAAAGATGTATTGATATATTGAAAATATGTTCAATGCAGTTTTTCAAATGGTCTATTTGAATGATTATATTGAATATGAAATACTGCCATGTAATATTAAATCAAGAACATTAATTATTATTTTAGTCCTTGGCGGTTTTTCAAACCAGTTTAAACTGGTGGATTTTTACTGAAGTAAGATTGACTGCGAGTCTCTGAAGGTCTCCAGGACTCTTCTGAGCATTTTAGCTGATTTTAACAGTGCTGTAGTTGGAATAGTCTCAATTCTTTCTTTGGCCTCTAATTCCCCACCAATCTTTTTCAGCTCTCTGGCAAGATCCACGTATTTGTCAGACTTTTCACTTTCTTTTATTTTCACTGTATGGTCTGTTGGAAAGGAAAAAAATCCACTAAATGACAAGTTATTTTTTCCTTGTTAATGAGCACTAGGCCTTGGCTTCTAGTGAGGATTGTATTGTCAGTTTGTATTTCAAGGTACCAAAGAAGGTTATACTTCTCATTTTCAAGAATAGATTCTGGTTTGTGTCTAATATGATTATTATTATTATTATTATTATTATATAATAACGAAAAAACATTTCAACTAAATATGAAGAAAAAAATTTGATGGTTTATTGAATGTTATTGAAATTTCATAAGATACAGAGAGCATGCACACACCCACACACATTTGCTATATTAATAAAGAGTGCCCAATATTGCTTATGGAGGATATCTAAGTTAGAATAGTGTAGACACTGTCAACATACTGGCAGTTTTTTGCCTATGCAATTATCAGACCATTGAATAGGCAAGAAACTGACTCTGATTGTTCTGAGATATCTCTCTTTCTCACTCTCTCTCTCTCTCTCTCTCTCTCTGTATATATATATATATATATAATCTAAAATTTTAGGAGATGGTCCACAACTTAATGTATGACATGTGACTTTGAGTTTCAGGAGTGCTATGCCCATACAATCATCAGATCTGACAAAATATTCCAGTGAGAACAAAGCAACACAAAAAATGTGTTACATGATTTCAAGAACTTTTTGCTAAACACTGACTTTTTCAAAATGGCAAATGAAGTTAAACTTTATTAACTGATATTTTGTGTCATTGATTTTAGTTTTGTATTTCATTTAGTAAGCTTTCTGTCAAAAAATATCTCATCCTATTTGGTCAAATTTTTAATATAATTTGAGTTGATTAATTTCAATGAGCATGGGTGAAAAAAGACTCCAAGAATCTGAAAGGTTTTAAATTTTTCACATTCTTGAATATTAGGTAATGTCTAAACCCATGCAGAAAATTGAAACATTATAGTTTGACTTATGGTATATAGATGTTGGTCAGTTGGTTGATTGTGTTTTATGACATATCAACCCTTGTAGATTATTTTATGAAAATCCTGTTTATATACATATATTGAATATATATAATTTTTAAATAAACAGTTTGTAGAAGACAATTTTTAAATTAGTCAGATCTTATTTGTTTGCACACAGTCAAATGCTTTTGAGTATTGCAATTTAAGACTAGTAATTCTATTCAACATTATGCATTCGTTTGCACACAGTCAAATGGTTTTAAGCATAGCAAATAATTAAATATTTCTATTTGCCCCTCACAGGTAGGACCCTCATAGGTACTATCATTCTGGGTCAGAATGGATTTTGCACTTCCAGTGGATTTTAAAATGAAAGTTTAAAAAAAAAAGAAAAAAAAGATAGACAAATACTTTGGTCTTGCCAGAGAGTTGAGAAAGATGTAGAATATGAAGTGATGCTGATACTAATTGTGGTTGGAGCCCTTAGAACATTCCCTTAAGACCTGGAAGTGAGACCAGGAAAATAGGAAATCATTGAAAAAAATCATGACCATTCAGACCACAGCTCCGTTAAAATCAACTAGAATACTTTGAAGAATTCTGAGAAGACTTACTGTCACTCGGACTTCAGTGAAAAACCACTTTTTAAAATTGATGTGAACACTCATAGAAATAAAATAACAATGATATAACAAAGTCCTAGATAGTCAGTCTTTAGATGTAAGCATGAAATACATGTCATTGTAAAGGTTGTACAAAAGGACAATATTTTTAATACATTTTAATATTTCTTGTAATATGTGGCTAAAATGATTAATCAGTTTGTTAGTTCGGCAATGAATTTGGTGGTGTATTGAATGTTATTGAAATTGACTATTTGAAACTTTTTATATACTCAAAAAAGAATATTAGTAATAAATTTGATTAGATATGTTGATTTCTGATAAAAATATTTAAAAAAAAACATTTTGACAGTATTCACTTCAAATAATAAATTGCATTCAGATTTCATAAAAGCCTAGTTGGGTAGAACTGTAAAATATACTGATTCCATCTCTACAGAGGGGTAAGAAATGAGTGTCCTGGATATAACACTAAACCATATGATGGTGAGGTTCCTGTTCTGGAGATTGGGGGAATGTAGAGTACTCCTTCATTGTTATTCCTCCTAGGTCCACTCTTACCTAGAGTGGAAATATCTGTTAGGGTCTCATCGAACTGTTTAGCCATTTAACTATGTGCAAATAAACAATTGATATTAAATGGAATTATTAGAATTAGGTAGCAATTTGAAACCATTTAGCTGTGTGCTAATTTAACTATTAGTGTTAAATAGCAATACTTGAAACCATTGGACTATGTGCCAACAAATGGGCTCTGGTTCATTTAAAAAAATATTACCAACAAACTATTCTCTCAAAAATCATGTGTATAAATAGGATTTGGCATTAAATAAGCATCAAGAGATGATATGCCATTAAACAAAATGATTAACCAACCAACAAATCATTTCATTAAAGATTACATAGATGTGTATATGAAATAATCTTCGGAGTAAAGCTATTTACAAAATTCAAATACTTTCAATGCACCCTAATATATAAAGAATGCATTTATGCAACTCTTCTGTAATAGGCAGTGTTTGACTCAAGGTTAATTTTTAAGTGGAGTACAGCTGGTTTGAATTTAGAGATTCCCTTCATGTAGACTGGTTGCTTAGCTAAGGCTAAAAATCCCAGTCTGTTCTACTATTTACCCATAACTTATAGAGTTGAGAAGAGATGGATCCAGGCTTTTCTCAAGGACATTCATGTCAAGTGAAATGCAAATTACCAGGATTTAAACTCAAGTAGCTGATTCTATTTCCTATGATGATAACTGATACATTGATAATAAAGTAAATTTTTTGGTTATACAGTCATATTTGTGAAAAAGAAAATATAAATATCATAAGTTTACTAAAAAGCAATAGCGAAGTTGTCTCATACTTTAAGGTATGATGAGATAGGTGTAGTAAACTAACTACACTTAATCATAGTTCGCCTAGAGAAAACACAAAACAAAAATGAAAGAACTTAGCAATAATCTCTTTCTGTAAGTTAGCTTTTTTTAAAATTTTTTCTTTCACTCTTTTCTCTCATCAAAATCTTTTTATCTTGTAGGCTAGACTCTCTACAGATTCATGCATAGTTTGAATCTGAGTTTCAGCTCCCACCCTCAAGTTCATACTAATGCTCTGGGGAGTCATTGAACCAGTGACTAACAAGAATTCTTTAAGCTTCAAAGTAAGAAAAGCAAATAAACCGTTGATTTGTGAGCTCTTGGGTCTTATTTTTCAGTTTTCTTGTCATTATTTTCTGAACAAGTTTTTGAAATAATGAGATGATGAAGAATAATAAGAGCCTGCACACTTGCGGGGAGATTTGTTTGATGACTCTCTCGGGGAAATAAGCCCAAGCTTGTTATTACATATATCATCTTTCTTGTTAGAAAACTAAGCAACATGTTCATGAAGAGAAATGCTAAATAGAATCAAATATAATTTTAAAGAATAAATAATCTTCCCAATATATTTTATCATATAATCATGGAATAATTTCTTCCAATGTTTATAGAATTTAAAAACAAGTTTCTTGGTTACCACATTTCTTTTATCATTATGTTGTATTACCACATTCTTGTGGAGGAGTCTCCATGGCATAAGTGTTGGACTGCAACCTTGAAGTAAGTGAGTTCAAATTCCAGTCACATCATTACATTCTCTTTCAAACTAATACTCTTGAGAAAGGTACTGAACCCCCTTACTTCCCAACTAAGGGTTAAATATTATCACTGCTGTTCTTCTACAAGAATGACTTTAACATTAGATGACCACATCACAGGTTAATATGCCATTAAACAAAAAAACTAAACCCCATTCATGAATTAACCAGCTTGAACAATATTGAGTCTTCAGAACTTAATTTCTAGAGGTACACATAAAAAAAAAATAAATAAACATTGTAAAACTGTAGATTTAACTTAATCTTTTACTTTTTGAACCACAAGACAAATAAAAGGAAATCTCTAATTTATTCTTTTTGTTGACTGAAAAGAGAGGCCTCTTCTTTTTTTTTTTAAATATAAAATGATAAAAAGAAACTATAAAGTGGGTATACTGAATTAAAACCTGCTTCAAGTGAATCTAGTTCTGCTGCTCTACGTAATTGCCTTTGTCCTTTCTGGACTGATTTTACCCACCAAAAGTGCATAACCTTTATTTTGCCAACCAGTTTTAATCTAGTCTGTTTTTTATTAAAAAACTGTAATAAGAAGACAATTTTAATTTGGTTTCCAGCTGTATTATTATATTCATGGAAATATTTAATAGAATCATGTTGATTAGATACAAAAATAAAATCAGCAAACAGTACAAAATCTGGTTGTCATTGCTCATATCACTTTTTAATTAGGGAAGATAATTGTGGTGTTACTCAAATTCATAGTTTTGTCACTGATATGTCATAACATTTAAGAGAAAATACTGGATAAGTAGATTGGCATGTCAAGAAAACTTTCTTTACCTGTTTATAGTTTGTGGGGAGGAAACTGCTTCATATCCAATGTCATTTGTGGATTGGAGAGGCCACTTATCAAAATAGTAAAGACATTAGTTATTTTTGTAGTAAATTGTTTTAGAATATATTGGCACAATATCAGTGTTTTTTTAGAAGAATCGCTGTAGTCCTGAGAGTTTCAAGACCCTCATTCCCAGCAGATACTTGAAACCCGGGATAATATCATAATTTATATGTGTAATGATTTTTCCTTTACATAAGTCTATACATGCTGTTGAATTTTAAAAAAACAACTTTGATAATTGTCTGTTTGGAAAAAATCTGTAAAGTGGTGAATTTTATGTGTAAGCAACCAAGTTATGCTCCTTTTAATAATTGATAGTTTGAAGTAGGTTGAAAAGCAGATGACACTGCATTAGTGATTTCCATAAGTGCAGTACTAGTATGATTGATCAGTCTTGGCAAGACATGATTTCATCACTTTATTAGATAGATTTCTTATAAGAGGAAGTGACATTTTTCAGAGGAGAAGTTACTTTGTACACGTGACAGTCAACATAGGAGTGGGCATATAATACATGCTACTTATGTTATAGTTTAATTTATGAATTTGGGAGAATAAAAGATTAACAATAATTAGTTAAAATAAAACTATTCTAACAATATACTGTAATAAAGGTTATGTGATTGATCATTTTTTTTACTGCTGCTCTTTGCAACCTTGTCATATGATTTTTTTCCTTCCCTTAAGAAGTCAAGAAATTTTACCTTTTTCCCCTCTAGGTTGGATGAGGTGGTAGAATACACAAACTGCACCTCTGCATAGAGGTTACATCCCTCACCAATGAATGTTTTGGATATGACACTAAACTGTATCTGATGGTGAGGCTCCAATCCTGGAGCTTTGGAGAATGTGTAGTATCTCTTCATTGCTATTATTCTTTGGTCCATGCTGACCTGGACTGGTAGTTCTTATTAGGGTCCCATCAATGGGTCAAATAGAACTGTTTAATCATCTACTAAAGATTATTATTATTAGTTATTTGAAACTATCCAGCTGTCTGTAAAGGGTTCATATTAGATAGGAATACTTATTAAAGAGAATTATTAGTGTTGAATAGCAACACTTGAATCCATTTTACTGTATATCCATTACTTACCAGTTCATATACTTTGGTAGCTATATCTCATCAGCTGAAACCCATCTCAACATATACATAGGTAAAGCATGGACTACTATGCCAGGATATCAACCGTGTAGAAATCTGATCTTTCTGATAAAATAAAATGGAAAGTATTTGAAGCTGTAGCTGTGTCAGTATTACTGTATGGCTGTACCAGATGGACACTAACAAAACCCATTGGGAAAAAAGCTGGATGGGAACTATGCAAGGATTCTGCATGCTGTTTTCATTAAATACTGGCAGCAGCACCCTAGAAAACATTAGCTGTATGGCCACTTACATCCCATCACACTTACCATCACAGTAAGACAAAGAAGACATGCTGAGCCCTTCAGTAGGAGCAAAGATTAACTCATAAGCAATGTTCTCCCATGGAACCCAATACATGACTACACTAGTATTGGCCAACCAACAAAAACATATATTCACCAGCTCTGTACAATCACTGGATGCTCTCTAGAAGACCTACCTACAGCAATAGTCAATTGGGACTGATGACAAAAGAGAAAGTTAAGGTCGTCCATGCTGCTGGAACACCTTGATGATGATGATGACGACAAGATGTTATCTCTTTTTCGCAAAGAAAATCATTACAGTAAATCCTCTTTATAGACTGTGGGATTTAATATTTTTTTCTTATGACTGAAATAAGATCCTGATTCAATGTAATCTAAAGTATCTGTTTGTTGTATAATGAGAAATTACTATAGATTTGGAAAGTCAAAAGAGAATAATGTTATAAAAAGAAAAATAATATAATTTTACTTAGATTTACATGTTAACTTTATTCTTCAACTGTTGTGATGGATTATGTGATCATGTGTAGAATTTGTTCATTTCTCATGACTTGTCAAAACTAATAACTTTCATTTATTTTTCTAATGAAGTACTTTTTTTCTGCTTCTAAACACGTTTTATAGTAAAGTTCTCATCTTTCAGCCATTATAATCATCATCTTCATCAATTTTTGACTACTGTTTTCTTTCATCTTATTATTTTTCTCGCACAACTTTACTAAGGCTATTTACCTACTGCAATAAGTAATTTTTTCAGATTAGAAATAAAGCATAACTCATGTTCTTTTTAATTTCAGGAAAGTTAAATACACCAGTTGCTCTTACCAATTTAGCTTCTAGAATTCTACAGATAGGCCAAAAATTAGAACTACACTTAACCTTTGTTCTTTCATAGTCTTTTGGTACCATATTCATTTTTGTTTTTATGCTATCATTGTGGGTGGAAGGGAACTTTTTAAACCAGAATGCATGAATGCCATCACAGTCTGACATTTTCTTTATTTGTATTTTTTCTTGAGTCTCCCTGTAAGTGAATCCAGGTGTATGTCTGCCTCAGGGCTTACTTCATGTCTTTGAAATTCTTTTTTCATGTTATTTAACCATTTGTCCTTTCTGTTCTTTTTCTTCTCATATCCTGCTCCAGAAAAGTTTTGTTTCCTTTGAATTTGGTTGTTCATTTGTCTTTATGCTTTCTCCATGAACTTGTTAGTAGAATTTTCTTTTGTTATTTTGGAAGGTTCTGTTTTGTTTGTATTGTTTGGTTTTGTTCTGATATTTTTTGAGTCTTCTTTCTTTCACCAATATTTTTTGGTTTATTTCTTCCACTTGTATTGTCAGTTTTCTGTATTTGAATTTTTTTCCAGTCTTCTCATTTCATTGTGTCCTTATGTATTTTTCCTTCTTTTATGCTTTTGTTTGTTCTTCTTGTGTTTTTAGGTGTCCTTCTGGCCTCACCTCATTTCCCATCCAGCTTTTGGATTTTGTTTAGGTCTGTTAATGGGATACCAATTTTGTCCCTGTTTAGATTAGATTGTTTAGTTCTGTGATATTGTCCATTGGTATATCTTTTAATGTTTTTTGTCCAGTCTTGGTTTTTTAGGGGCGATAATGTCCTCTTCTTTTTAGTCTTAATTTTTTTATTAATTCCACATTGTTTCTTTCATTTTGTATAAATATTAATGATGTGGCATTGGGTAGTGTTAAGTTTTGGTTTTCACTATTTGGAGTTTTGGCACTTTTGGGTTGCAGCTCATGTTGATCTTATCCTTCATAACTTACCTGTCCATATATTTCCATTGTCTCAAGGTCAGAAAAACATCCTTTCTTTAAAATCATCCTTGCATAGTTTGCAAGGCTTTGGATTGTTGTGTTAAACTTTGTAGTTTTTTTCTCAAATTTCTATGATCTTTTTCCTTAACGTTTTTGTGTTGGGTTGCTTTAAAATGGCAGTGGATTACATTTTTGTTGTCTTCACATCTGCACATTTTTTTTCCTGGTGTCTCTCCAATGTATTGCTGCTTTGCATATTTTGTACCTGAAGCTAGTTCAACCACCATTCACATAATGACAACCTGTTCCCTTATGTTAATTCTTAAGTGAACACCTGCCAATCATGTCACTTAAATCTGTCATTTGAGTTCTGCAGTTAATTGTATTTATATTTATCATTTTTCCTGCATAATATATTTTGGATTTACCAGACCAAGCAGGTGTTGAATATCTGTGCTCCTATCACAAATGTGACCAAGTATTCTTCCAAGGTGGAATACCATCAGTGGATCACAAAATCAATTTCACTAACCTTTTATTTAAACATATGTAAGTTTTAACTTGGGTAAAATCCATCTATCCTTTTCCATTTTAATCCGGCTTTGTTGGGTGGTCTCTATCTTAATTTTTGAGGCCTGAAATTCTAGATAGGTGCAACAGACTGTTGTAAATTAAATCATTACCCATGTGGATATAGCATCAGTAAGTTGTTAAAATGAAATAATTTGTTTTATTTCTCTAACTTCTTTTTCATTTCTGTTATTTGTGTAATATTTTCCCAACAAGCTCAAATGATATTTAAGAAATCCCTTGTTTTTGAAAGGCTTCAGAATTAAAACAACCCTTTCTTTGATGATTTGTCTTCGATACTATTGTACATGAAAAGATATTTCAGAAATTCCATCCATCACATTTTTTTCCCTTCTTTCTTCTTTTCCCCACCTTCTACAAGATTATTTTCAGTTGCTAGTTTAAAGAACAAAAAAGAATTTTAAATTATATTTTTTGACTTTAGTTCACATTTGAAAATTTCAACATTAAATTTCTTTGGAAAAATTAGCTGATTTGTATTATTATTTTACTCTTTTGAGATTTTTTCACACCACTATCAGCTAATGGTCTTTGACTGGAGTTTGAGTGACATCAAGTCTTCTGGCCAATCTTATCAGTGCTGTCATTTGGATGGTTTCCACTCATGTTCTAATTTCCAATACTTTCAGTCCCTTTACCAGTCCTTTAGTGACTGTACTGAGCACACCAATTACAATTTGTATCTCCATCATTTTCATGTCCCATAGTTTTTTTAGTTCCCCAGCAAAGTCCAGGTATTTATCTCTCTTTTTGTCTTTCTTCAATTTTACTCTGTGGTCTGCTAGCACAGCAAAGTGCACAATTTGACAAATTCTCTGTTTTTTGTTGACTATCACAAGGTCTGGTTGCCTAACTGAGATTAGGTGATTATTATTATCCTTATTATTATTGGCAAGGCTTCATCAAATAAATTGCTAATTTTCTTTTTCAATTATACTTAAGTTATAAGAATGCAGTTTAAGAAATAGTTTAAACAATGCCCAGTATTTTAGATGTAGCAAAAGGAATTCAGTCATATGTTTTGCAAAAAAAAAAAAAAATTTAACAATGAATATTTTACACATGACTAAATGAATTAAACATTTCAATGAATTTTAAAACTCTTTTCTGGCACATTCATTTAGGAAGTATTAAAACCACAAAAAAGTAAATTTTATTGAATTCAAATTCTCAATTATCTGAAGACAGCCATTTTCTTTTCTTTTTTTCTTTTATTTTTTAATATTTTTAATTATATGTATAAACAGAGATTTTTTTTTTCTCTTTGATTTATATTCTCTCAATAAACAAACTGATGAATATGTTCTGATATCTGAATTTCTTGAATTTATGATGTGTGTTCTTTGACAATTTGAGATTATAATGTGATTTGAATTATTTTTGTGTGATTCAGCTGCATTTTATTCATCTACAAGTTTAAAAAGGAAAAAAAAATTGTCACTGATGTCGGTCGTATATCTTATTGTTCTTATGTTCTAATTCTATTTTCTTCTGCTTTATGTTAAAATCAAAACTGTTTATCAGAAACAGTTAACTGTGACTGCAATAAAAGTTCACATAAAATGTAGATAATTGTATTTTTCAACCACAGAAACCTTACTTTATTGTGAAAATTTAAAGAATTCAGTTTATGCCTCTATAAATTTTATTTCCTGAAATACTGTGTAGTCAAATTTTTACCTTCTTTCTGTGATAGTTTATCTTTATAAAACTTTTCTAGATATTTGTAGTTCAACACACACAGGGTAGATATCTTTGATTTTTTAGGAATTTGATTTGGCTAACAATTGAATTTTGGAGGCATACTTAGCATAATTATAATTGCTGTTGCAGGAAATGGAATAGATGATCTGAGTTCAAATTTTGAATGAGTTTATTTGCATTTCACTTGGCACTAATCTCTTTGGGAAAGGCATGAATCTTTCTCTTCTCCCTCACCCCTAGGTAAATATTAGGGCAGACCAGGTTCTTTATTTTAGGTTAGGCAACCAGTCAAAGAGAAGGAAAACTTTACATTCAACTCAGCTTTACGTTTTCTAAAAATTAACTGTGTGTCAGATCCTACCCATGACAGAGTTTAGTGAATACAGAAAATTAAATTTTAATCTTATCAAGAATGATAAATGATTCTTTTATTTTTGAAAAGGTTTTGCTGGATTCAAGACAAGAGTTAGAATAAGTTATTGAACACTTCAAATTTATTCTTGAATAATTATATTATTGGTATATTTGGTGCTAAGGAAAATATTTTGTCAAGTCTCCACACACCAAGACCGACTGTTAACATTAGTGTATTCATGATATACTTAGACTGAACACAGTGAAAGGAAAGACAAGATAAACTCAGTTTGATAGATATTTAACAATATATATATATATATATATATATATATATATATATATATATATATATAAGTATTATTTGGTCCAGTTAAACCGGAGTTGGGAGTAATTCCATCAGGACAAGAAAACTATTCAAAAGTGAACATTTAAATTTTCCTGGTAAACAGCTCAGTATAACAGACATTACAGAGCAATAATTTCATTAAGAAAAAACACAAACCAGTCACATTAGGATTATAAATTTTTATAAATTGATAAATTTATAATCCTAATGTGACCAGTTTGTGTTTTTCTTAATGAGAGTAAATATATATATATATATATATATATATGCATATATATACCTTTGGTATTAAGGGAAAGAATACACAAATATGTCTCAATTGATAAAAATAGACAAATATTTTTCCTTGAAAAAGCACTATGTGGAATGGGCACAAAATTAGAAAAAGGTATTACTTGATGAGTGTAGGTATTATTGCCACATTGTTTTACAGTGGAGAAATACTCTTACTGTTCAAAGAACAGAAGCAAAAAGGGACTGCTGAAACTATCAGGGACACTCCATGAGCTCCTAGCAGACATAAATTCTCTAAGCGAGTTAATTATTTCCTGTATCCCTATGAATGTAATTTATGAAACAATCAATTGAAAAAAAAAAAAAACTGGCCACATATCACAAATACTTCACACAGGCTCCTCATATATAAGTTACAATTAATTTTTTTTTTTTACATTTGATTTGCATAGAAGACTCTTTCTTGCTATAAATTTAAGGAATTAAAAACAGTTGGGAAATTTAGTGAGTTTCTTCATAATTATGACATTATTTTTCAGAATTACAAATTTCTTTCTCTTTATCTAACAAGGGAGGTAATCACTTATTACCTTAAAAACAGTACATTAGTCAACAAGTATTTGAAGTAATAGGAACTCTTGAGTAAAACATTTCTGATGTAAATAGCTACAAAAAATATATTTGGGCTAATGAACTGCATGTTATCTAATTGCTATTAACTATTTAACAGTGTGTACCTTTTCTATTTTTCAAAGACATACACCTAAACCATTGCCACTACCAAATCACCAGATGGTACTACTTTCATTTTCTTTGATCATATTGCTGTATACTCTTTCTGTGTTTGTCCAAGAAAGTCTGATATTCTATACAAGCATTCTCACTCTTTGGCACCTAATGATGTTTGCATTTCTACACAAGACATTGGCATTTTTCTTTTTAGCTGGTATGTTATCGGTTTTCAGACAAATATAGAAGCATTAACATCTGGTAGTTCCAAGAACAAAGAACTGAGATAGTGAAACATGGAACCATTTACTATTGGTCATGTGGGAAACTGGAGGTTCAAGTGTATAGCAGAACAAGGAGAGTGGTTTGAACTTCTTGTATGAAATATCTGTGCAATTAATTTTCATCAGTTTTTATTTTATCTTATTTTTGTTGCTTGTTTGTTGCAATTTTCACATTAATTTTAGATTATCTGCTCTTGTCTGTAGATTTCCTTTTTCACTGGAGTGACACATCCAAGTATTTAAAGAAGAAAATGTTATGAGGGTAACGTGAATGCTGTAGCAAATTATGTGTAAAGAATTTATAACAAAATGTAGCTCATTATTGTAGCTGAGAAGTTTTTAAGGTAGTATGATAAAATGATTGATGCTAAAAGGAATTATAATTAAAACAAGCAAAATATCAAAACAAGTAACAGGAGGTTGATTTGAAATGGACATCTTTTTCTGTATTATTTTAGGTAATGAGCAAAATTTTAATTACTCTGATAGCTTAACTTTGCTCATTAAGAAAATGTGTTAATTACAATTTTGCTAGGAGAATAATGATTTATCTCTTCTTCTTTCTTTTTTTTTCAAATAAAATTAATATAACTTTATTTGATAAAATATACAGTTTTAAAATTGACATCAGTTTTCTTTCAATGCAAATGTCTAATTGCATATAAATGGTATTGATTTAGAGATTGTTTAATGTTTTATTGGTGTAAGTAGTTATTTCAACTTAAAAAGTAAAAGCATTAAATAATCGCGACCAAAAACAGAAACATTTTTCAGGGAATGACTAAAAATTCCTGAAAGTCTATTGAAATCTGGCAAAAAATATTGGTTCCTTATTGACACAGATATCTGGTAAATTGTAATAAAAAATTTTTAATAGTATTTCTTTCATCTTAATTCCTTTTTCTTTTTTAATACCTCATGATGATAAGTTTTGATTGTCTTAAATTGTCTGAATTTCTTAGATGAACTTTAGTGATTATTATCAATTTTTGACTAGTACTTTTTTCATCATATTTTGGTTGCCTTTATCACAATTCTCTGACTGGTATTCTGTATTCAATAGGCATTTGGGGAAAATTAAAAATGAAAGCACTCTGGTTTGATTTGAGCTTCTGTAATCATTAATAATCTGTGTCCAAATTGACAAAGCAGATTCTTTAGAAAGGGAGGTTTCATGAGGGAAAGCAATATAAGTTTGGATCTTGCTGGAAGCTTATTTTGTATTTTCACTGACTTGATTTGAACTCACATCACTTATCTTAGGGAGCCTGTTTACTCATGAATAATGGCTGAAAGACACAACAAAAAATAATAGAAAGATGATGAAATAATTACTAGTACAAAATTAATTGACAATGCATCATCTAATAATAAATTCAAAATAATATTAAGTAAAGTCAGGTTTGAAATTTAGATGGAGCTATTTCTTCTACCATGACCATTCATGAATTTCATTAGCAATTCAATCATGGCCTTTACTGATGATGTCAATTCATGTATCTAAAATTACTCGCCTAACGTGTAATTAGATGTAAAAAAGCCATAAATCATTATTCTTCATGCGAGATTGTAATTAACACATTTTATTAATGAGGAAAGTTAACCCATCTGAGCAATTAAAAGTCTTACCAGTAACTCACTAGCTAATGTTCTGATGAACAAGATTAAAGTTCACCATCCCCTTACAGAGTAGTGATAATCTGATCCTCAAGTACAAGTTTACCCTTGTACAACTATTATGAACTGTGTTCAAAAAGAATCAAGATTGAAGCTGTATTTACCAATACAGAAATGAAGAACATATAAAAGATTTTCCTAAAAATACTCCTATTAGTATTCAACACACTAAGTCTATGAAGTTTTTCCTTAGTCAGAGCTCCTCTAAAACTTCTCTTTTAATGTATACCATTCTTTAAATGTTACTCTTGAGATGAATTTTCAGTTGAGGAAACTAGAAAAAGTCACCTTGTAACTATAACAGCTACTGCACTTTTATGATCTTGTGTTTAGTCAATAACTGTTGTTCAAAAAGTATTGAGACTGGCTTCATATTTTTTTCTGACTAACCTTAACTTGTCTTAGCAAAATTCTTTAATCTATATAAAAATAACTTTACATATGTGCAATATGAAGTTTAATTCACTCAAAAGTAATTCATAGTCACTGTTCATCTAGAATGTATATTTTGTGGGTACTAGGTAACCACAACCACCAAAGATAGTAAATCTAATTTATAATTTGTTATAAATCAAACATATATATGTATACACACACACACACACACACACACACATATATATATTGTATTCTTCTGTGTATACCATATACCACTAATTTCATTTAAAAAACCGTTTTCTTATACACTACAGCACTTATTTGATATCATTAGATATGATCAGAATGAATTCTTAATATAAGAACTTGTGGATTAAAAAAGTATCCTGTATACACTGCTGGAAGCAATATATATATATATATAATCATTTTATTTGAATTGTCATGTATGTATGAGAAAAATAAATGGAAAAGTGAAAAAATCAAACACTTACAACAGGTTTAGAAGTAATATTTTGTTCTTTAATCAAGGAAGAACTTCTTCAGAATCTGAAAAAGTTCTTCCTTGAATAAAAAACAAAATATTACTACTAAACCCATTGTAAGTAATTGATTTATCCACTTTTACACTTATTTTTATCATCTTGACAGATTTACCAATAATTCAGACAAATTTTGTCTGTATAATTCATTTAAGATTCTTTCAAGTTTCCTGATAAGTGTCTTAGTTTCAGGGTGGAATTGGTAGATGAATTTCTCAAAATTGTCCCAAGTGCTTTTCGGACCCTTCATAGGCCATCATCAGGGGTTGCGTGCTTGTTTTTTTTAAAATGAGTTCTGAAAGTTAAATAAAATGAGTTTTGAAATTTGAATAAATTATACAGACAAAATTTGTCTTTATTATTTAATGAAACATGATTAAATGAATGACTACAGCCTAAGTACACACACACACACACACACACACACACACATATATATATATATATATATATGTAAGACAATTTAAATAGAAGAATATAATTGCATATGATGATATGTGTGTGTGTGTATATGTGTGTATATATATATATATATATATATAATGTATTATAATAATATGATATCATAAATAAAATATATATTTGTTTTGACAAAATTTGTCTTTATTACTTAATGAAACATGCTTAAATGAATGACTACAGTCTAAGTACACACACATACACACACACACATAGATATATATGTAAGACAATTTAAATAGAAGAATATAATTGCATATGGTGATATATATATATATATATATATATATATATAATGTATTATAATAATATGATATCATAAATAAGATATATATTTGTTGAAAATCACTTTTAGATATGTGCATTTCTATTTTTAATCCATACAAAACTGATTTATAGTCATTTTGTTCATCAGGGGGCATATATTCTGTGTGTGCCAAGTGAGCAGTACCCTCACACTCACACTCCAAAGACATTAAGATCACCCAATGATATAATCATGAATCATAATGGGAAACTAATTTTTCTATAACTTGTTATGAAATATTTTGGCACTTGTTCTACAATTGTACTGCACACCCTTAGTGCATCAAGATATTGCAGTAGGCAGATGCTAGAATAATTGGAAAGTGTCAAAAATAAAAAGGGTGAACAACATTCCACCTGCACACAGCCCATGTTCATTTCAGGGTGAGAATTTCAGTGTATAAATTGATTCATTCAGTGAATTTTATTTATCAAAATGGTTTTATGTAAGAAAAAAGTCTAGAAATAAGTTCTAAGTCAATCAACTAATCTTTATTTAATTTAGTGAAATCTTCATCAGATACATGATAGAATTTATTTACTTTTCTATAAAGATGTGTCTCCTAAGAATGTTTTGAGTTCTGTTTAGGCTAAAGTATTTATTTAACCAGTACCTCTGTGAAATAAAGGTTAATTTTAATGTCAGGACTGTGTATGTGTAGATGGTGGTAAAAATAGCTAAGCACTTGCAATATTCCCTTTTAAGCATCAGGGATCAAACTAGACTACCTCATTTGAATGTAATGTGAGAGGTGCAACCATGAAGGACAGCATACTGGTACTTATGCTAGAATAGTAAGTTTTTGATTAATTGATTTTCAGGGAATATCAACCTTTCTAGGGTTATTCTATACTAAGAGGTTACAGAATAGTATATATTGTTTCTGAAGAGTTTTTGCAGTTACCTGATATCAAATATTCTTATCAGACACAAATAATTTGCAAATAGTTGTATGATTTCAAGTATTTCTATCTAATACAAATATTTTTTAAACATAATTTATTTAAACCTTATATAGAACCGTAACAGGTATGATCACTCAGATTATTAAGGATTATTGTTAGTTACTTGAAACTATATAACTGCTTGCAAATTAGTAGCATTATATAGGAACTGCATCAAGTCATATAACTCTGTGCAAACAAATAATCATTTTTGAATAGAAATAATTAGTTTATTCCATATAATTAGGTAAAAATTATTCATATTATATAGGAATACTTTATATCATCTGTGTGCAAATGAATAATTATAGACAAAAAGAAAAAACGCAAAGTTTTAGAAAAATCCTGTGGAACATTCAAAATATTCTTATGATTACAATTAAACATTCATAAATGAATCAAATGTTTACATTAAATAACCCATAATTTGTTGATATGCCATTAAATAAATAAACCAGCCAAACCAAAATATTTGTTTCCCATTTTATAGTCATTTTTTAGTAGAACTTTCTGTGTCAGTTTTACTCTGGCATCTAGAAGATAATTACTTTCTTAAATGATCAGAAGGTATACATTATAAAAAGTGATGAGACAAAGCAATTGGAGGATGTTGAAATAAACTGATAAACTAATAAGAAAAATACATCTTTGTAAAATTCAAACAAATTAGGACTTTTGTTTTACTAAATTTATAAAACACTTATCTATTTATCAGTATTGACCTTTCAGTTTGAGTTTCAGCCTAAAATATTCCTCAGGTGTGGCTTGGACAACTTTTCCTGTAATACAATCATTTTTATTGTCAACTTCTTTTGATCAACAATTTTTTTTTTTAGATTATCCAATAATATTGAACTAAAAATAATTTGCTTCTTTTTATGATTAATGCCAAGGACAGGCACCTTGCTGTTTTGGTCTGTAGATGCCATGACTTAACAGATGGCTGAAATCTTGTAAAGGTGGAACAAGCAAGTGCTTTTTACATCTAATGTGACAAGGCCAACTTTGGGTTTTATTATGACATGAGATAATGATTTATAAAGGATACAGGGTGTGTCCAAGAAAAGGATTAAAGCTGATTGAAGAATTTTCTCTCAAATTACTGCTGACTTGTTAAGACAAAATCTTTTTATTATGTTACTGAGCAGTGTATATGTTGTCTTTGAACTTTCCTTTATTTTTGCTGTGTGTTAAATTTTGTCAAAAACTGGGCAAAACTTGTTCTGACACCTTTTGAAATGTTAAAAGAAGTTTCTGAACATAATCCAAAGTTGTCCTGACTGCTGAGGCTTTAGAGTATGTTGATTGCACCTCTGCAGAAGGTTAACCTCCTTTCCAAGTGACGTCACCTGTTAGCAGTGACCTGTAATGCTTGAGGACAGGATCCTAGCAGCTAAGCAGTCAATGATCTGACAACCAAAGTGGTCACATGACCTTCAACACTCCACTTTGGCTATTATTGGTCGAGACAGGTTGTCAGAAAGATCTGATTAAATCACTTGGCTGGTCATGTGTATATATATATATATATAATCAGGATTTGGCATTAAATAACCCACAAGGATTGATATGACATCACACAAAAAAAAACAAACAATGATCCAAGGCCTTTGACTGTCATCACCATTTCAAGAAAGAAACAAAATTGACTAAAAATGATGAGCATCCAGAAAGCCTCCCATGAATAGAAATGTTGGTGCTGTTGAGAAGGCACAGAAACTAACAAAGACAGAAAATTAACAATCAGAGCTTTGAGAGGAGGTGGGCATTTTTGTTAGGTCATGTCAAGCCATTCTTAGTACTAGGGTTTCAGCTGACCACAGCTACTGATTAGCTTCATTGAGCAGAAATTAACACAGACTTTGAAAATTATCATAATGGATGATGAATCATGGGTTTTGTGCAACACAATAGATTAGGTTCCCTTTCATTTATCTCCCTTTGCAGACCTCGCATTTCAGGGTACACTTTTCTTGCTCATCACCAGATGAATCCCTTATTAAAGAAAGGGCCCTGAACTTCCCTATCTTGATCCATCCTGATATAGTCCTTAATTTCAAGCCATATCAATAAGAAATGATGTCTTTCTCTTCTTGCAGCATCATAACTGTCATATTTATTTGACATTTTTCAGTATTTACCTTCAGTGTAATCTATTTTCTAGTGTCTCTTTTTAGCCCATGTGAGCTTAATTTGACAATTATTTATGAATTATGAAAAAATACTCTAAACTCAGTACTTATAAGAAAATTTATTCTTCATTTTCATTGTTTTTATTTGAATAATCCACTTTTAAATAAAAACTGTCTGCACTCATGAATTATTTAACTCACTGCTCCTTCAATTAATATTAGATTTCCACCTCCTGCTAATGATCATATAAACTGTTTCACACATATTCAAAAAACTGCATTGTTTTCTTTTTTTAGTTTTACCTTTTCCTGATGGTTAATGTACCTGTTCATGAATCCTAACTTTGCTCCAGAGTTTAATTGCCAAAAGGTGTTTAGCTCACTGATAGAGACAATGCACACATTTTCTTAGAATGGATGAATGTCAAAAGAGACTGTATATAGCTTTGATCCTAAAGCTAAGGATCAGTCATTTGTAAAGAAGTCTCTGTCATCACAAAAGCCAAAAAAGATTCTCCAAATATGAAGCAAGACCAAAGTGCTGTACATGGTTTTTTGACTAAGAGGGTGTATTTCATATTGAATATGCTTCTTACAATAGAATTTTCAGTAAACAGTATTACTTGGAAGTCGTGTGCTTTTTCTTTGATGCTATAAATAGCCTGATATAGTATGACCATATGTAAGCTGTGTACCATATCAAAAGAGAATTTTCAAAGGCACAATGATAGATTGAAAACTTGTTGAAATAAGTATGTCAAATGCCAAGGAGACTATTTTATATTATTATTTCATTTTATATATATATATATATATATATATATATATATAATATTACTTAGACTATATATATAGTATTACTGTAGTTTAATGCTCTTATCTATAAATGGTACATACATGGTCTTACTCTGGTATTGTCATGTACACATTTCTTCATCCAAAGACAACAATAATTTTCTTTATTCACCTTCTTCTAATGCCAATTTTTTAAAAGTTTTTATTTCCTATAATCTTTTACTTTCCTCCTTTGTTTCTCTTATTCATTTCTATTTTGATTAATTCTCAAAGTTTATCTTCTGTATATTTATTCTTTCCTATGTTTCATTCAGTATATAAACATATACAAACTCCCCCGATATAGCTTCAAGCTGTGGTAACAGTTGGTAATCAAGAGATAAATAGAGTTGTATTTTCTTCTGTTTTGCAGTCATTTTACAAATTCATTGAACTTTCTGGATATTTCTAAACTTCTAGCCTATTTTCTTATTTATCTACTTTTTTTTTCTTTTTTAGTAAATTTTCCCTCTTATGGGATTGGCACCAACTCAAAGGCCCCAAGCTACTGTCTCTTGTAATCATTTCTTTTCTCAGTGTGCCAATATGGCTCCTTTGCAGTGCTTTTTTTTTTCTGTTTCTTTAAAGTGGTTCTCTTAACACATTACTCATTAGCGCCATCTACAACATCTTGTAAGAAATGATGATGGGAGTATAGAGAACAGATACAGATGATGTTTGCTAAGAAGCAGAAAACAGTACACCTTTAGAATTACAAATATATTAATAAAAAATAATTAAAAAAACATTTGAAAAATTATATTTAATTTTAAAAATTGTTTGTACTCATATCTTATTTCCAAATCTGTCCAACCAAATATTATAATTTTGTTTTCTCTGAATTATTTATTCTCTTCTCAGTTTTTTGACAACTGTTTTTAACCTAGATTATTTTATTCAGTCTACGATTTCTGTTTGGTTTTATCTGTTCTGGAAACTTTATATATATTTTTTAGATGATTTTGTGATGTTTTTTTTTATGTATCTTTTTCTTCTTACATGCCAAATATGCCTGTTTTAGTTTAGCTGCCCAAAACCTGATGGAAAAATACAATATCCTAGAAAATCAAATAAAAACATTAAATATTTCTTCTTTTTACAAACATGTCAAAACAGAGATAGTAATTTCAGATGCTTGTAAAGAAATTAAAAGAAAATAAATACCAAAAATAGAGTTGACCTAAAATTAAACATTATATTGAGCAGGATAATGTCAAAATCCATACAAAATAAAGTGAGAAATATTTTATGCTTTGAATTAGGAAAAAATACTACAGATATTAGACAATTGTTATATAAATTTTGAAAAAAACTAATGCTGTGTAGATTACACAATTGCTATATGAATTAAGAAAAAAAATGTTTAATATTATACAATTATGGTATAGATTAAGAAAAAATACTGTATATATCTAACAATTATTATATGAATTAAGAAAGAAAAATACAAAAAAAACAAAACTAGTATTGTACAATTATAGTATGATTTATGAAAAAAACACAGCATATATTTGACAATTATTTATGAATTATGAAAAAATACTCTAAACTTTCCTCAATTATGAATTATAGAAACAAGTGTTGGATATATTACTCCGAAGCAATTAGTGCTGATAAAAATATTGTTGTAAACAAAAATATAAATAAAATGTTAGTTGACTGCTTATTGGTTTAGATTTTTTTTTTTTTTTTATTGAAAATGTGTAATCTTTTCACAGAATTACAGATAATCAAAAACTTATAGATGATAGGGACAACATTAAAAAATTCAATTTTCATGACAACATAAAATCATTTTAAAGGAGTTAAATAATTGAGTATGATTTCATTTTTTAAATATTTTTCAGGAGAACCGTATATTTAATGAAATCTTATTAAAAGTTTTGCAACTTGAATTTTTTTTTTTTTTTTTGAAATTATCGTTTTATAAAGACAGACAGACAAACATACATACATGGAAATTAAGTTTCAGCCTGAAATCCATATTCATGCTGAAACTTTATTTCCATGTCTCAATCTATATTATAAATTTCTAAAATACATCTCCACAATATGTGTATATATATGATGAATTCATTTTATAAATGTAAAACTCAAAAATATGCACAGATATATAATGAGCCAGTACTATTAATTCTTATTGATATTCATAAGTTGGATAATAGAAACACATTCTTTCTTTCTTTTATATATAAATATAGATTCATAAATGATGATCCATGAGGTTGTCACTGTAATAGCCATCCATGATGACTTTGATGCTGCTATTTAGGAAAAATAAAAAACATGCTAAATATCATTTCATGATTTTCTTAATCATACTGAGAATTTGGATGATTAAAACATGTTGTTCAGTGTGTACTCAGACCCCACAAAATTATCATTCATTTGTAAATTGGATCAAAAATTTCTTTATTCTCTAAGTTTTAATATTTTAAGTGTATTACTTGTATAAAGATCTTGCCCTCATGTGAATTCTTAGTATGTGTTGGTTCCTCTCGAATTGGAAAATTAGTCTCATGTAGATTCACCAGGTTATGCTGACTCTGTTACTTATGGGAGAAATACCCAGTGTTTATATCTAGCTGTATGGGCTGGACCCATTTCAACCAGCAGGAGAGACAAGTCAATCAAACCTATCATTACTTTTCATTACCAGCTAGTGGCAAGTTCAATCCTTGTGTTGGGTAGCAAATATATATATACAACATTAATAGTAATAGTTGTTAATATGAAGTTTTACTGTTATAGTTACATGCATGCACGCACACACACACACACACACACACACGTGTATATATATATATATATATATATATATATATTCTAAGAATAATACAAATTTAAAATTGATCTTTACTTCATAAGCAGTGCCTAACAATTTGTGTTCATCTTACTTGGATTGTGAGATTGAAGGTAAATGGTCATACAACTACATTTTGGGGGGATTTTGCTTCCTAAGTACTCTTATGGATTCCTACTCTTGAAAGCAACTGTGTTAAACAACCGGCAAATACGTACATTCATTAGTTCTGTGTGGTCGCTGGGGGAACCTTCCAGGAAAAATGAGCAATAGGGACAGATGGTGAGAAAATGTTAGGGAACCCTATGTTCTCAGTATGACTTGATGATGATGATATATGTGTGTGTGTATGGGTGGGTGGAGCATTTTATTGTAATATTTAGAACAGAATATAATTATTCTAGTTATATTTTTGATTAATTTGATTAAGCTTGGTATACAAACAAAAAAGAAAGGGATTTCAAATATCTAGAATTTGAACTTTATATTATTTTTCTTTAATTATATCAATTTGATAAAATGAAAATGATATTATTTGCAACAAACATTTGCAAATTATTTTTTGAAAAACACTAGAAACAAAAATAAATAACTTTCAAAAAATATTTTACTTATAATTTTTATTGATCTGTTTTGCTCAATTTTGACTCAATGGATGTGAAATTCTTTTACTCTCTTTCTTCTATATTTTTCCTCTTTTTAATTTTTCTTCTATAACATCATTTTCATATTTTTCTCTTCTTTAGAAATATCTTCTTTGCTTTTCTTTTTGGATTTTTCACTCTTTTGTAACATCATTTTCTTTTTCTTTTCCTTACTATTTTTACTTCTTGAATTTTTTCCTTCTTTCTCCATAACATCATCATCTTTTTCTTTTTATCATTATTTTCTGTTTTTCTTCTGTTGTTTTACCCTCTATTTTCAATATTTCCTTCTTCTTACATATCATCATCATCATTTTTTCTTCTTCATTTTATTATCATTCTTTATCTTTCTAAGATTTTTCATCTTTTTTCTTTCTTTTAAACTTTCCCTTCCATAAAATCCTCTTATTTTCTTCCTTATTCTTTAAACAAGTGTTCATTTTCTTTATTTATATCTTACATTTTTGGTCTTTTCTTGAATTTTTCTTTTTTTTTTCATCTCTTTTTTACTTTTCCTTCCCTTTCTATAAAATTTTTATCTTCTTCCTCTTGAAAAAATGTCTGTTTGAATTTGATTTTGAATTAGTTCCTATAAATGTTTTTGTTAGTTTCTTAGGAAGTTTAATCATTATAAAATTTTCTTTATTTTATCAAATTTTTGTAGTTTAAGACGGTTGGATATTAGTTGAATTATATCTATTTAGATACATAGCCATAATGGTAACAGTACCTGGAGAAAATTGAAACCCCAAACAATCCAGTGGAAGATGAACATGAAAATATCATTTTTTCATTCAGATTTATTGTCCAGTCAGCTGGGGCTGTAGAATACACCAACAGCATCTCTGCAGAGGTGTAAAAATCCCCTAATGAGAGTCCTCTGCAGAGGGGTAAGACTCCCCTAACCAGTGTCTGGGATATGACACTAAACAGGCTAATAGTGAGGCTCCAATAATGCTGGAGCTTTAGCGAATGCAGAGTACCCCATTATTGCTATTGCTCCCAGGTCCACTCTGGCCCAGAGTGGTAGCAGCACCTGAAAGGGTCCTATCTGTGGGTCAAATAGAACTGTTTGACATTTAAACTATGTGCAAATAAATGACATGCTCAATTAAAATGTTTGAAATAGAACTGTTTGATTATTTAACTATGATTAAACAAACGACTGATGTTTAATTGAATTGTTAGTGATACATAGCAATATTTGGAACTGTTCAACTTTATTTATTTATGCTAAATTGAATTGTTAGAAATAGAACTGTTTGATTATTTAACTATGATTAACAAACGACTGATGTTTAATTGAATTGTTAGTGATACATAGCAATATTTGGAACTGTTCAACTTTGTTAATTTATGCTAAATTGAATTGTTAGAAATAGAACTGTTTGACTGTTTAACAGTGTGTATCTATAAAATAAGTTTACAAATACTCTATTTGATATGTATATGAAAACAGGATTTGGCATTGAATAACCAAAAATGTTAGATATGCCACCAAACCAAACCAAACCAGATTCATAGTTTTTACAAAAAAGTCCTATACTTAAAGAGGAATATAATTTAGAATTAACGTAAATGGAATAGAAAATTAAATATTACTGATCTGCTATTGTTAATGTTAAAGTGAAAACGTAAAATAAATTCATATTTATAATTAATATTGAGGAACACATTCGTTTGCAAATTGCCTAATTATAGCAGATATCATTCTTGCTTTCTTTGAATATCAAGCTTCTTTCTTTTAATTTGCTGTAAAATGTTCTACTTAATTTTATCTTGGATAGAAAAGTTTTTTCTTCGGGGAAAAAAATGTTAGTGTTGTTTTTATCTCCTCATCTCATCAATTCAAAGTCTATACATTATTATTTCATTACTTGTTTTACTGGCCCATTGGCCTGGTGGAAAGAGTGTTTGCCAACTGCCTGGGAGATCAAGGTTCAATCCCAGGTTGAGTCTTACCCAAAACACAAAAAAAGCTACTTGATTCATCCTTGCTTAACACTCAGCACTATAAGGTAGACATCAAGGGTAAAATAAAGCAATCCAAGGAAAAGAGTAGTGCTTGATTATTACTTTTATTTTATAACTAGTTTTACTCTACATTATTATTATTATTGCTTTTCAATTAATAAATAAGTAGCCTAATAATCAGAAGTATTTTACACAATGAACTATTATTTTTAACATTGTCTCTTTCTTTTTTTTCAATACTATTAATGTGTAGTTTCTTCTTTTAATCAAATAGATCAAAACACTATAAAGTGAAAATTTCAGATCAGAATTCAATTAATAATATAGACTTAGTGATACTGACAGAGTCATATATTATATTATGTATCATACACACATGTATGAAGGAAATAGAAAATTATGGTATTAAGTTTGCACAAGATGATTTTTTAAAGAAAATATTTTTTGATATGATCACATTGTAAAAATCAAAGAATTCAATGAATATAAATAAAAACTTTTTATCATTTTTCTTTTTTTTTTCAGCTATTTTTTTTCTTACTCTCTCTCTCTCTCTGATCTATCTGTTTATTCCTTTCCTAACCATGACTCTTTTTTACACAGACAAACGTATATATATATATATATATATATATATATATATATATATATATATATATATACAGGTTTGTTTAAATTTAATTGAATCATTGGTATTTTGGAGTTTTTTTTTTTTCGAGAGTCCTTAACAAGGATTAGATTTTATTTAATCAAACCTATTTAAATGAAAAGATGCTGCCAAAATAAACCTCTTTCAAAATTATATATGATGGAGAAAGAGATATCATTTGGTATTAATTTCTAAAGTAAAATAAAGTGTTTAAATCCTATAGAGGAGAAAATTCCTTAATTATATATATATATATATATATATATATATATGCACTAACCCTCCACATGAGCAAGAGATGGCACAAGGTGAATTTTAAAGGAGGGTTTAACATATTTGAATTCAGAGTTTTCTTTCTCCTAGACTGGTCACCATAATAAACTTAAACAGTCTAATTAACCCTACAATTTACCTAGAACTGGATGGAAAGTAATTGGATTCATACTTTTCCCAAGGGTATTAGTACCATGTGGAATGCTAACAGCCTTGTCTAGGTTGCCTTGTCTATTCCCTTCAACAATAATAACTACCCAACAAGCGCCTCTGTTGCGGGGGAGGGTGAGGATGGGATGCATAAAAATATTTTGAGGATGTATTTATTTATATGATACGTAATATGCTTGCGTTTAACATTTTTGATTTTGTCAAACTATCTTTAGAGTGATGTTGGAATGCGATGTATCTGGCAAAAATTCAACTTGTGATGATATGATTAGAGTTTGAAAACTTTTTCACCATATTTTAAAACAGAAGTTTATCAATGATAATAGAACACTAAGAAATTTCTCAATCTTTTTTTTAAATGAAAATTATTTTCAGATAATACATCGCCTTCCAACATTGCCCTGAAGATTGTTTTAAACTGAACCATAAAACATTGGCATAATATCATATATAAATAAATGCTTCCTCTGAAAGTTGTGTCTTTTTTCGAATTTTTAGAATTACAAACCTTGAGATTTATTTCCATTTTTCTCTTATATACACACACATATGTCTGCGCAAAGGACAATGGAAAAGTTATTGGCCTAAGAGGGATGTTATTTTTTTTTAAATAGTTATTGTATTTTTTGAAAGGTGACAGAAACTTAAATGATTTACTATAGATATTGATGTGGGGGGATGAATATATGGAATAGCATCGGTGCTCGTCCATTCCCTCCTTGGTCAAACTAAGAACTTTTCCACTTCTCTTCCTTAATTAAGCTACTTCTTAGATAGGAATACTTGATATCATATTATTATGAGCAAAAAAATGATTAGACAAATGGAAAATGTGCCATGGAACATTGAAATATAGTTAGGATTGTAATCAAATATTTACAAATTAATCAAATTTCTGCATTAAACAACCCATAAAGATTTGATATACTGTTAGACAAATAAACCCAACAAAATTTGGATCGATAAAGTTTGTAGCCCAACAATTATGACATGAATTTTGATCTGAAGTTTAATATTTGATCTATATAATAATTGGAGAAGCATTGAATTTAGCACATTGAAAAATAAAGACTTTATAAAATAAATATTTTTTTCAGCATCACTCTTCAGATTTAATGATTTGCCTATATATCTGAAATAAAACTGAATTATCTTTTCATAAATTTTAATATTTATTGACACAATAGAAAAATATTTTTCTAGTATTATTTGATGTGAGATATGAATATTACATAAAAAGTCCTGCTACTTTTTTTCACTTTCTGTCCATAGTTTATCAGAAACACTATTACAGCATTGGGTTATTTACTGCTATTACTGTGTTAATTGAACATTTATCACAAGAAAACAATTATTTCTGTAATTAGAACATTATCCTATATTTGTTGTCATAAATGAGCTAAAATCACCCTTGATTTGTTTCAAAAGAATAGCATGTTCCATTTCAAATAATTTGTTTAAAAAAAGAAGGAAAAAGCTATTAGGTGTCAAAAGTCATCTATTAAAATGTTAAAATTTTTCAGTGCAGTTTTAGTTTTTCATGGAATACAAATTTTTGCCTGCTGTTTTTTGATAATGTAAGAGTACATATACAGATGCATAAGTTTTTAAAAATTACTTGACTATACTCAATTTTGCACTCTTTGGATAACATCACCTTCCTGTATTGAGAGCTTTTGAAAATATCTGAGCGGATATTTTTTTGAAGGAATGTGTATGCCATACTGTGATAGGTTGAATATCAATTTGTGTAAATGTGAGAGTGTGACTATATGTGTGTGTGTGTATATATATATATATATGACAATCTGATGATGATATATACATATATATTCATTGCAATGTATGTGCTTAGATAAGAATATGTGTATATTTATTTTCTGTGAAAACTTATATTTAGATATATGTTAATGAATCAGCATACATGTACAAGTACATGTGTTCTGTGTGCATACAAGTGCATTCGCTAAAATTTAATTTAGTGTTTAAACAGTTCATACACATACACACAAGGCTTTGAAAAAAAAAAAGTCAGTTCTTTCTGTGAGGAGGGGTATTTAAAAAAAAACGTATCCAGATTTAAATCTTGCCTTTTATCAAACATCTCTTTTTGCCAACAAAGAATCTTATTGAACACAAAGATACAAAAATATGGACATAGCTGCCATGTTTTATCTGCCACCATGATTTCAGAGTTCATCATCGCTTCGAAATGAAAAGCTGAACTTTAGGAAGTTCTTTTGGTTTTCTCAGAATGAAGATATGCCAAAAAAAAAAAAAATGATTAAAAACAACCATCTTCTCTGATTAAAAACTGCACTGTAAAGAGCTCTTGAACTCTGATTTTGTTTCAAATGATGATAGTTGATGTTTGGTTATCTCCCCTTTTTCTTTTACTCATTTTGTACTGTTTTGACTATAAATAAATATAATCATTTTTTTAAATTTCAGTATTACTTTGGAATATACATTTACAATCAATTTAAGTAATTTCAGTATTTAAAAATTATGATAAAATTTTTGAAATAATGTTTCATTACAGGACCATCTTTAAAGGATCCAACCCATTTGTTCCTTAACTTAGGGTAACCTACTTTTCTCAAATACATACAATATGAAGCATTTCACAATCATTAAGAAAGAAGGTTTTTTAAGCTAATATATAGATTTTCTCAGCCCTGTCAGGTAGGGATTAGAATATGCTGACTGTATTCTCTGCAGAGAGTTAAAAAGAACAAAATAAAAAGTGGCCTCTTGTGCACAACACCAAACTACATCTGATAGTGAGGTTTTAATTCTGAAAATCTAAGTAGAGTACCCTTTTATTGCCATTACTTCCAGGTTCACTCTGACCTGCAGTGATAGTACATGTTTGGGTTCTATATGTGGGTCAAAATAGATCTATTTAAGAATTATTTGTATTTGATAGGAATAAAGAGAATAAGAAGATTTGTTTGGCTATTAATTTGGTTGTAGATAATTGTCATTGTTGGTCTATGGTCATTGATTTGAGGTTTAAGTATCTGACTCCTTTGTTATTCTTCTTACCCCATTAACTTGTTGGCTCCTTTGTCTGCGGAAGGCTGCAAGACAATTTAAGGAAGGAAAGAGACAAAGATCTTTTTTTAAATTCCAACTTTATTTTAGGGTACAAAGACCATTCTGTAGGCAAGAAAATTTTTCCTGAAACCAGTACAAGGTGCTAAACTATATTAGAATCTTTTCTCTGTGTTGAATTTAACATTGGTAGTTATGTCCAATAGGTGTTTTTCAGGAATAAAAATTTGCCTTTCGTCAGTTTGTCCAGTGGTATTTTCAGTAAGGTATTTTAGCAAAGACAGCTTGCTTGTAGCAGACATGGCTAGATATCAGGCCATGGGACCCAATCAGCACATGAGTTCACTGACAGCAGCCGAGTAGTAAAACAGAGTCTTTTCAGTCCCAGTAGCATGGGTGAAGTGAGAATGGATTTCTCTTTGCTACCAGGAAGTCTCTCTTTGAGGCATGTATAGATTTTCTTTCCTGTCAGAGGCTTCTGGGAACTGCAACATTTTTTTTATTCATTTTCTTTTATTTTTCTTATTTTCTTTTTATTAATCCCCTCAGGAACACTTCTTATCATATAACTAAATTATTTGTATTAAGAATTGTTATTTAAAGCTATAATCATTTACTAAGGATTATTATTAGTTACTTGAAATCATATAACTTTCTTCAAACAAATTACTATTATTAAATGAAAATAATTACTTGAAACCATACACTCATCAGCAGTAGATAGGAATACTTGAAGCCATGCGCTATGACTGGGCCCTACTTAACAACAGAGACATTAGAGACAAATATGCTTTTGAATTAAGAAACAGATTCGAAACACTACAAGAGAAGACAGAAAAAGTTACCCCAAATGACGAATATGAAAACTTTGTTGAAGCACACCTAGAAGCGGCATCAAAGTGTATCCCAACAAAACCTAGAACTAAATATAGAGTCCCTTGGGAAACATCAGAGGTTAGAGAAAAATGTGCACTAGTGAAAACAGCCTCCAAAAGCTATCAGAAGAACCCAACAAACACAAATGCCCGAAAACTAGAAAAAGCACAATATCAATTAGCAGGAATATATCTAAAAGAACAGGCAGAATACATACAAAATCAGATAGATAAGATTAGAGACTCGGTGGAAGATAGACAATCCAGGATAGCCTGGCAAACAATAAACGAAGTAAGTAGAAGGAAGAGCACAGCCAAAGCAAAATTGAAAGCTGCAAGCCAACAAGAAAGAGTAAAACGGTGGGAACAGCATTTCAAAAATCTACTAGGAAGCCCACCGAAAATAACGGATGAACCGATCACCAGAATTATCAGTAAGCAATTAGACATTAAACTAGGGCCTTTCACCAAAGAAGAACTCGACTCGGTTCTTAAAAAAATTAAAAATAGGAAAGCTGCAGGGCTAGACGAGATCCCCCCAGAAGTGTGGAAGACTAGAAAATTCGACGATATACTGCTCCGGCAATGCAACGCTGTCTATAGTCAAAATAGGATAGAAAGATGGATGAAGGGATGCATCCTTCCTTTCCCTAAAAAAGGCGACCTCGGATTAGCCAAGAACTCCCGAGGGATAACGCTTACATCCATAGCAGCCAAAATCTACAATGCCCTTCTACGAAACCGCATAGAACCCAAAATAGACAACATCCTTAGGAAAAACCAAAATGGCTTCCGGAGAAATAGATCCACAACCTCACAAATATTGACCATCCATAGAATCCTTGAAGGTGTCCAGGCAAAAAACCTTCAGGCGACATTACTATTTGTCGACTTTACCAAGGCCTTCGATTCCATCCACAGAGGGAAAATGGAACTGATCCTACTAGCATACGGCCTACCAAAAGAAACCGTAGCAGCAATAATGATCCTCTACAAAAACACAAAAGTAAAGGTATGTTCACCAGATGGAGACACGGAATACTTCGACATTGTTGCAGGAGTACTACAAGGAGACACGCTAGCCCCATACCTCTTTATCATCTGTCTAGACTATGTGCTTAGAACTTCGATCAACAAAATCAGAGAAAATGGCTTCGAGCTGACTAAGAAAAGAAGCAAAAGGTACCCCGCAAAAACAATCACAGACGCCGACTATGCTGATGACTTAGCGTTACTGGCGAATACGCCTAATCAAGCAGAGACACTACTGCATAGCTTGGAACGAGCTGCAGCAGGCATTGGCCTCCATGTCAATGCGCACAAAACTGAATATATGTGTTACAACCAAACGGGCAACATTACCACTCTAGACGGAGCCTCTCTGAGGCTAGTGGACAAATTCACCTACCTAGGAAGTAGCGTCTCGTCAACAGAAAACGACATCAACACACGGCTGACAAAAGCATGGACGGCTATCGATAGGCTCTCAATCATATGGAAATCAGACCTGACCGATGAAATGAAACGCAGTTTCTTCCAGGCAGCAGTTGTATCGATACTGCTATATGGATGCACTACATGGACGCTAACCAAACGGCTGGAGAAGAAACTTGACGGCAACTACACAAGAATGTTGAGAGCAGTATTGAACAAGTCCTGGCGACAACACCCCACGAGACGCCAACTGTACGGCCACCTACCTCCCATCACGAAAACTATACAGGTCAGACGAGCCAGACACGCCGGACACTGCTGGAGAAGCAAAGACGAGCTCGTTAGTGACATACTACTATGGACCCCCACATATGGCCAAGCAAAAGCAGGACGACCAGCCTGAACTTACATACAGCAGCTATGTGAGGACACAGGATGTAACCCAGAAGACCTGCCGGAGGTGATGAACAATAGGGAAAAGTGGCGAGAGATGGTCAAGGATATCCGTGCTGGCGGCACGTCTTGATGATGATGATGATGAGTTATACTTGATATCAAATGAATCTGTGCAAAAATCTCTTAGGAAACAACAACACAATAAATGTAAATGTCCCATAAATGCAATTCTCTAACATTTCAGCTTAAAATATGTCTAAATGGAATGACATGCCATTAAAATCAATCAATACATACATTTCTTTGTTTATTTATAGACTTTTTCGGATGACATTTTATACAATAATGTATTTAAATCCATTTCATTTATAAACTAATAAGTATTTGTTTTAGTTGTCCATTTTGATTGCTTTTCATTCTACCACAGAGATATAAAGACAAGATTAAACTTTATTTATATCTCAAAGATACTGCAGACCTTTACTGTTTACCTGGGGCTCTTAAAAAATGTTTTCAATTCAGCCTTAGATTACCAAGCCTTGCTATTTTTTAAAATAATAACCTTAGATAAAAATGCAGTTAACAATGTTGTATTTTGAGTCCCTTTTCTCTCATTACATTTTCCCTTTTGATTAAGACTGGATAAGAATGAAAATCTGTTTAGGAAAATGTATTTAATTAAATATCTGAGAATTTTTTTAAAAATATACATTATATTGTTCCTCTAAAAATTGAGAATTTTCACTAATAACAAAGTTCTTTGTATTTTGTTAATTGTAAAGATATTTTTGATCCATTTAAAAAAAACAGTCTTGACTTTTTTTTTGTTTTTGTTTAGCTTTACATCATATTAGATCCTTTTCATAGAATTTATACTATAATTGTAAATGAACAAGGTGAAGTACTTTGATCTGCGTTTAAAAGTTATCTCCCTTGAGAAATTAGAATGATTTGGCTGAGTACAATTGTAGTGCCCACAATATTATTTTTACATAATAAATTAGATTGGAATCCTTTCATTCTGTTAGAACATTTTAATATTATTTTTCTAACAGAACTCTTGCTACAATGTGCCACTTTTGCTTGGTTATTGTAACATTAATAAAAATACGTATATCAATCATTATGACACAGATATCAAGTTTAAATGAAGCTATCTGCGATTCTTTATCTAGTAAACTAAAAATAATTTTAACCTGGCCATTGGCCTAATGGGTAGAGTGTTCACCAATGGTCCGGGAGACCGGAGTTCAATCCCAGGCTAAGTCATGCCAAAGACTTAAAAAAATAAATGGTACTTGATTCCACCTTGCTTAACACTCAGCATTATTATGTAAGGATCAAGGGTAAAATGGAGCAATCTAGGAAATGGAGTAGCACCCTCCCCCACACCTCGGTGTAGTAGCACTTGAAAAGGGAGCCTTTGGGTTACCCTCGACTAAAGTTGCCAACTTTACTTTTACTTTTAATATGGAAAAAATCATTGTCGACTTTACCAAGGCCTTCGATTCCATACACAGAGTGAAGATGGAGCAAATCCTACTAGCATATGGCCTACCAAAAGAAACCGTAGCAGCGATAATGATTCTCTACAGAAACACCAAAGTGAAAGTACGTTCACCAGATGGAGACACGGAATACTTCGACATTGTTGCAGGAGTACTACAAGGAGACACGCTAGCCCCGTACCTCTTTATCATCTGTCTAGACTACGTGCTTAGAACTTCGATCGACAAAATCAGAGAAAATGGCTTCGAGCTGACTAAGAGAAGAAGCAAAAGATACCCCGCAAAAACAATCACAGACGCCGACTATGCTGATGACTTGGCATTACTGGCGAATACACCTAATCAAGCTGAGACACTACTGCATAGTCTTGAACGAGCCGCAGCTGGCATTGGCCTCCATGTCAATGCGTACAAAACTGAATATATGTGTTACAACCAAACTGGCAATATTGCCACACTAGACGGAGCCTCTCTGAAACTAGTTGACAAATTCACCTACCTAGGATGTAGCGTCTCATCAACCGAAAAAGACATCAACACATGACTGACGAAGGCATGGACGGCTATCGATAGGCTCTCAATCATATGGAAATCAGACCTAACCGATAAAATGAAACGCAGTTTCTTCCAGGCAGCGGTTGTATCGATACTGCTATATGGATGCACTACATGGACGCTAACTAAACGGCTGGAGAAGAAACTAGACGGCAATTGCACAAGAATGTTGAGAGCAGTATTGAACAAGTCCTGGCGACAACACCCCACGAGACACCAACTATACGGACACTTGTCCCCCATCACGAAAACTATACGAGTTAGACGAACGAGACACGTGGGACACTGCTGGAGAAGCAAGGACGAGCTCATAAGTGATGTACTCCTATGGACCCCCACATATGGCCGTGCAAAAACAGGACGACCAGCTCGAACTTACATACAGCAACTATGTGAGGACACAGGATGTAACCCTGAAGACCTGCCGGAGGCAATGAATGATAGGGAGAAGTAGCGAGAGAGGGTCAGGGATATCCGTGCTGGCAGCACGACATGATGATGATGATGATGTCATGTTTTAGAATAATCATGATATGAAACTAGTTTTATTCTAAAAAATTTTGTTACTTTATTCTCTTCTGATCCATTTTTTTTAAATGTTGATTTAAAGAGTTAGTACAAAGAGATATATTTTTAACCCATACATTTTTCTATAAAGAAATAATCATGCTTAACAGAAATTCCTTTATTCTTGTACTGAATCTTATGTTTAAAAAAGTCATTTTCTGATCTATTTTCCTTAATTCTGTGCAAACACTTTGGTTTTAATGTGGGACAAGTGAAAATGAATGAGAAAGAAAAAAATCAGACAGGTTTTATTTGAATCATTTGTTTTTTCAATTTAAAGTTTTAATAAAGCTGTCTGCAGGTCTTACTTCAATGGCAAACGATAAAGATAAAATTTAAAACAATTTTAATCCTGAAGAAAAATATTAAAAAGTAAAAAAATAATATAAGATTATCCTCTAAATTAATAAGTAGACATATATTTGTGTATCATCCATTCTTGCATATAATGTGACCCTTCGAGTTTGTGCTTTAAAAGATGATTTAATCAAAATATTGTGTATCATATGATTTCCATTTTTGATAGGTTAGGCTAAGGCCATATATGTTTGTAAAAATATCTTTTCTCTTCAACTTCCTTGGTCTTCTGTAATTTTTTATAAATAAATGTAGACCACAATTATTTTTCTTAAACCCACATAATTATTTTATTTGAAGAAAAATAACCAGATGCTTTTCTGTTTCTTTTTCTCTTCTTATTTTCTTATTTTTTTCTTTTTGGTAACATATGGCAAAGATGATATTGAAATAGAAGAACAAAGTTTTTGCTGAGATTCACTTTTGGTCAACAACCATCAGGGCGGTTGGTTTATGCCGATAGCTTTTTGAAACCATTACAAATCTTATAATTGGATAATAAGAAAGTAAAATAACCTATTATATTATAGGATACTCTAAGTAAAACAGTTTTTGAAATCACATTATCTCTATTTTACATGAAATGAGACTATTGACTTTTGTTGCTAGTTGGCCTAGTCTAGTCCAAATATTTACATAAAGTTTGTATCTCACACATGGGGCATCTTCCTAATATCAGGCTTGAATTTAGGTCTCAGAAAGTTTCATGATATGTGAGTATATACAGTAGGTTAATAAAATGAAATGTTTTATTCTCACCAGTTTTGAACATGTGTTTGATCCATTTTAACGTGAGAATGCCTGAAGATGCATATAGATTTATTTCTATACTTCATATATTTGTACAATTTTAAATGAATATTTTATTCAGACTCCTTAATTTTTATCCTCTCTGATATGTATGGAATAAACAAAACAAGATTAAGCTTTCTATTTTGAATGTTTGAGCAGAAAAACTTTAAAGTTATTCATTTTAAAGTGGCAATAGCTGGAGATTCAAATTTTATCTATAAAACTTTCCTGTGCTACACACATTTTTGTATATGGAAATAGATTTGGAACTTAGGTTATTCCTCTTTTGTTTGGTACCTTAGATATATAAGAAAATTAGAAGTAGGTGTTTTAGATATTTGAGGGAGAATAATAGAAAGTATGGTAATTTCAATCATTATAAACCAATTAGATTGCATTAGAATTATTATTATTATTATTTAATATTTTTGAGAGTTTTTCACACCAGCATTAGCTGATGGTTTTTCACAGGAGTTTGAGTGACAGCAAGTCGCCAGGAATTTTCTTAGTATTCCGGCCAATCTTAGTAATGCTGTCATTTGTAAGGTCTCCACTTGGCCTCTTATTTCCAAGTTATCCAGTCTCTGCACTAATCCAGTGGTGATTGTACTGAGTACATCAATGACAACTGGTACCACCATCACTTTCATGTTCCATAGTTTTTAGTTTTATTATTATTATTATTATTATTATTGTGGTCTTTTTTTTTTTTTTTTTTTTTTTTTTTTTTTTTTTTTTTGCAAAGAAAATTTTCAAGAAGTTTACAAAATCACTTCTCACTTGATTGTTTGAGTAAGGAAGTTAAGTGCCCTCATCATTCAAACCATTCCAATATAAAAATACTCCAGAAAAATATTGCTTTTGATATGGTCTTTTCAATTCATTTTTCTTCTTATAAAAATGACCATTCTGAATCTGGCTATAATCAGAAAATATACATCAATGAAAGAAAAATTTGAATTCAAAGTGCAAACATTAATACAAGTAAACATCAAGTAACTTTTCAATCTAAAATTAACAAAAGTGAATGGAGAAGTATTTGTATCTTGTTTTACTATCTTAGTTACATCATCATAAAAGTTGAAAGTGTCTTCTGCCTTTCAATAGACGATACCAAATTTGTCAATGTCTGCTTTTTTGGCTTCTTGCATCAAGTTGCTGGATTGTCATTTACTCTTCTTTCTCTGTCTCTACACAAGAGTTTCTTGAAGTGATTCTTCTCAAGAGATACTCAGACTGACAAACTCATGTGCACTTACCTACCAGGCAGTGTCCTAAAAGCAGACAGAGACTATTTCTGCTGATTGTCTCGGCCAATATATTTGCCTTCAATGTGAATGGCACCAAAACATTTTTGCTCAAGGCAAGAACTTAAAATCATCCTCAGTGCTATCATCAGCACAGTTTCAAATTCATCTTAAGTCTTCTTGACCACCTATTAAACTTTTAACATTGGTAGTTTGAGCTAGCCACTTACCATCTTAGAAGAGGCCTTACAAAGTGTTATTTATCAGTACAGCAACCCTACAATATTTCAAATAAACAATCATCTCTAAAAGCCTGCTTTTGCAAGTACATTCAGTTTTCCAAAGTTTGAAACAAACTTCTTCCTGTTTATGTTTGGTTGATATCAATCTCTTATGGTTTATTTAATGTCAAAATTTGATTCTTTTTTAAATGTTTGATTATAAACATAACCATTTATATTGTTAGCTTACATAGTAATGGTTAGCAAGCCAGATTAGTAGGCTATTGTTAATGAGTTTGATTAATACTGGGTGTCCTATTCTTCTGGCCTTAGGCTGCAACTAACCTAAGCTTAGTTAAGAACTAACCATTTATATTTTCTGTTTTCCATTGCAGTAAGTTTTTAATTTAACTTTGATTTGTTTGCACACAATTATATGGTATAAAGTATTCTTATCACACACAATCAATTTGCACACAGTTACATGGTATCAAGTATTCTTATTTAATACAGACAGTTTTCACTCAATTACATGGTTTCACATATCCCTATCCAATGCTTATAATTTTCAAAAAATCTGTTTGAGTGGAACCTAACAGGTTCTGCTACCTCAGATCAGACTCGACTATGGGAGAATAGCAATAAAGCGATGTTCTACACTCTCCACAGCTCCAAGGTTGGAGCCTCACCACCACATGCAGTTAAATACCATACCCAGAACTGTACTATTTATGTACTAAATTAATATTGCATTAGATATACACCATTATGTTGTATATTGACCTCCGACCCGGCTGGGCTGTCAAAATAGGAAATGCACCTGTGTAAATAACAGGTTCATCCGATCGAGGAATATCAGGATATTATAACCTTGACCATGGACGGGTTGAATGACTGTGAATTTGTGATGCTCGCAGGAAGAAGAGTGGGCATCAAATTATTATATAACCTGGGTGAAGACAGGAAGTCAGTTGGAGATCAGATGAGTTGGAGAAAAAGATGCGGTAGAGAAAACCAGCACCTGGAGAGGCTGGGCTCCCAGGCCCCCAGTTCAGCAGCCCTGGAGAATGGGAAAGAAATGCTGTTGTAGCCATAGGAGTGGGGGTCAATATGTTGCAGTTCTGTTCAGTCTCCAACTCCCTCTCACACACAACCCTTTCAATAAAGTGAGAGGTATATTTTTCTAAAGAACTGTGTCACTCGTCATCATTGCGTCATTATGTTTCAGCATGCATATGTATGTATAGTGTTCATGGCTATACAACAATTATTGAAATATGAAAGTCTTGAACAGCACTCAGTATCTGGTGGAAAAAATACCTCACTAATCCTTTCTAGAATAAGGTCAAAAGAACAGATAGCACCTTGAAAATAGAAAGAAATTATTAATATTAGTCATGTTGATAGATTTATTTTCCAAACTCCATCTGCCACCGACAGGATGTGACACAAAGACATTTTTTAAACTGGTTTGAATTTAAAATTTCCCTTTTCCTATTCTTGTTGCCTAACCAGGACTGATAAACCCAGTCTGCCCTATTATTTATCCATAGCTAGTGGAAAGAAGAAGAAGAGAAGGATTCTTAGCTTTTCCTGGAGTATTAACATAAAGTGAAATGCAAACATCATATGGCCCAGTCTGCTGAAGCTCCAGAATATGCTGACAGCATCTCTGCAGAGGGGTAAAACTCACCCAATGAATGTCCGGGATATATCCCTTAACAATCTGATGGTGAGGCTCCAGTAATGCTGGAGCTATGGGGAATACAGAGTACCCTTTTATTGCCATTGCTTCCAGGTCAACTCTGGCTCAAATAGAATTAAACTGTGTACTTATACTAAACTGAATTGCTTGAAATAGAACTGTTTTTACATTTAAATTGTGTGTAAACAAAAAACTGTACTTACTCTGAACTTAATTGTTTGAAATAGAATTGTTTATATGTATAAAGATGAATTTGGCATTTAATAACCTATAATAGTTAATATGCCATAAAACCAAACCAAGCAAGCAAAAATAAACATCATCACCCAGGATTTGAACTAAGGTTGATGACTCCATTTGCTTCAATGATAACAGGCTAACTGCAGGTTTTTTTGACTAAGCAAAGAAACAGGTAAAACACAATCCTGCCGGTGAAATATGAGATCACCTTTGTGTTACATATTGCGGTGAATGGGTGGGTCTGATCAATATACAAGGGTCATTCAATAAATAAGGTGAATGTTGTCTAAACAATTGGCAATATAAAACACTGTTCACTGTTGCATGTTTTTTCTAGAAAATCAATATTAATGGGGCTTTTTATATTTCATAAGACTATCAACATGACCTTCTTTATGTACAGTTATGCCCAGAACTTTTTCTTTACCAATAAGTCAGTGTGTTTCCACGACATGAACAGTCTTTTCAGCTCAGGTCTTAATTGTAAACCCATGCTTAGCCCTTTTGTAAACATCTTTTTTACTAAAAGTGCTTCTCCATAACATTCTTCTCCACACATCCTTCTGTAAATTTTTCATAGTTGAAAGTGTCTTCAACCACCAAAAAGTTGATGATAGACCTCTGTTTAAGCCGGCACCATTTTGAATAGCCTCAAAAGAAATATTTTAGCAAAATTAAAATAATTTATGCTATAAACCAATTCCAAACAGTTCAGCAATAATAGTTATGGAAAAAAATCCTAAGTGGGGATCTATTTTGCTTTTTTATTTAAAAAATTCTGTCATTAATTGAATGACTCTCTTATTTGTTTATATTTTGTTTATTATCATAAAGAAAGAAACCTCTTTTTTTTCACAGTAACTATATAGCTTAAGAAGACTGAAATTAAAATTAAAATTTTCTAACTATATAGTTTAAGAAGACTGAAAAATGGATAAGATATTATATCTAGTTTCTGTTTTAAAATCTTATTAGATATGAACTAAGTCTAAAATATTGCATTTTTTTTCTGAGATTTTCTTATTAAACTCAACTTCAAAAGAATATCATAGAATCATTCACAAAATACCTCGTCCAAAGCTTACTTGCTCGCATACAAGCATATTTAATTCCTCAAAACTGATAACTTAGACATATTTCTCAAAAATGAAAGTCTCTCACAAACGTAATATTTCTTAGAAAATTCATATGCATGTATGCACAATAAGTATATTTCTACACATTTCTATTCATTCTTTTGCAATTCTTTCTATTAGGTTTGCTCTGGTAATAAAATGTTGTTAATTGTTTGTCATGTTCTTATATTTATTTATGAGAGGAAGCAACATTTCTGAAACTAATACTTCACTCCTTCTCTCTCCATATATATATATATATATATATATATATATATTCTCATATGATTTTATGGTGCTTTAATTAAGAATGATTCATAAAATGACCTGACACACATGCCCCACACCTAATGCTTCAGTAAAGTTATAGGTAAGATTTATTGGAGGAGAAAAGTTGTCAAAATTCAGGTCAGTAGACAAGACATTTAGATGCACTTCTTTTTTGCTCAAAGTAAAATTTTACCAAGTAATAGAAGCTGATATCTGGAGAAAGATCATTCTTTCTATTTCAGTAAAACTTTAAAATTTCTAAGGCTTCATAGATACACTAGTTAATACCTTTTTCTTATAAATCTTTTATTATTGAGATAAAGTAAGAAGTGATAGAGATATTGATTTATAAAATCAAATAATAAAAAGATCTTTTCTAAGGAGAAATTGCTGAAAACTAATGAGCATACAAAGTGTATTAAGAAAAAGTATCAAGAATGAAGATGTATTTACCAAGATTGAAATGAATAATGAATGGAACATTAATTTTCTTCATTCAACACACTTATTCAAGCATTTTTTATTGGTAAAAGTAGCTTTGAAACTTCACTTTTGATATAATGTGATGCTGCACTGTCATTTTTCTCATAATGCCTTGTAATTTTGAAAGTGGATGTTAGCAGAGTGCAAGTAGGTAAGTTATTAAAAAAAATGCTGCAGCTGGAAGAGAGACAAGTTGGCAAAGCTCAAAACCTCATCCAGTAGGTTAGTTGAAATGAGATATGCTTGATCTCATACCCTAGAGTGTAAACAGCCATTGACCAGGACTTAGCAAAGTCATCAGGCTTGATTGACCATCAAAATGGTAGCAATGAGCTGGAAGGACAAATCTGCCAACACAAGGCATAAGTGGTGGTTTGGTGTTCTGTAAACCTGAATAAAAGAAGCCAGGTCACTCTCTCTTTCTTGATACCTGGGAATATGAGGAGACCAGTGGTGGTTAGGATAGAGAGTGATTGAACCATTCAAAGACATGAGAAGAGCTGGTTCCTTTTAGAATGAAACATCTAACCCACACTTTGTGTCCATTATCAATTTCCTCACCCTTGTATGAACTCAGAGACTGAATGGAGGCAACAGAGGTCCTAAAACTTAATTGTGTTGATCTATTTTCCCTTCTCCATCAGACAATCAGCTTTCATTAACATAACTGTCATTGAATTCTTCTACATACAGGCATTTTTTTTTACCCTTGAGAGAAATTTTCAGCTTAAGCAACAAGTTGCACAGAGCTAGATCTTGTCAGTATAAAGGCTGCTCTCTTTTCACAGACCTGTGTTTTACCAAAAATATTTTCTTCAAAAAGTATCTAGACTAGCTTCATTATTTTTTTTTTCAAATTGGTACTGACTTATTTGTCTAGACATCATCAGTTTATCATCAATGTCATTCAGCTGTGCACATATCTTTATTGATTTTTTAAAAATCTAAAACTTCAGTTTCCATACTTTTATCATACCACATATATGAAGAAAAGAGTTTTATCATGTGGGCACTTGTTCATTCATTTAAAATATGAAAAATTTTCTATCAAAATTAGGAAGCACAATTAAGAGGTGCATGCCTTATGCATGACTGTAATAGTTTTTTTTGACTTGTATCAACAAAGAAACTTCTAATCTATAGAAATGACACTGGATTTTTTTTTACACAAAAGAAACTCTTATCTCTGCCCATTCTTCTGTGGCTAGAGATATCCAAATCCAAGGTTTATACTGGCTTCTAAAATCATCTTAATGATAAGAAGATTGAATGCACAAATTAAAAGCTTATTTCAAACCTTCTATAGTAAAATAAGATAAATTTCTATCCAAAAATAAAATATACTCATGCATTTTATATATACATATAAAAATAGGTGGTTATATTATTTAAAGGATTACATTGTATTTGGTAAATACACTGAAAGAAAATAGAAATATAACTCTCTGAATCTGTGTTTTAATTTATTCAAGATTAAACCTTATGGTAATAAAGCAAGTGTTGCTCATGGAATATTACTGTCATCATTGTAAGGGAATTCATTTTCCCAAGTTCAAATCCTGAACAAGACTGTCTGCATTTCCAATAGTGCTCATAGTATGAGGATAGGAATAGCTTGGCAAACCCCAAGTGGTAAAGGTATGAATCGAGCTATTCTCTCTCCAGCTATGAGTAAATAGTAGGGTAGGCTGACTCTTTAACCTTGCTATGGATACTGGTTTAGAAGAAGGAAAATGAATTCAAACCAGACTGATAGAAGAAAGGGCTTTGCCAAGCTATTCCTATCCTAGACATGCTACATGAATAGAACCTCAGCAATCAAACCAGGTTATGGAATAAATCTCCTTGATATTGCTGAATTAGAGTAAATGATTATATATACAGATCAGTATTTGCACAGGTTGCAAAATAAGTGGTATATCTGCTGTTCTCAGACTATTCTCCCTCTAGTTTACATGTATGTGTGTGTAAAGACCAACAGGCAAATTATCTGAGCTGTTCAGGGGCCATATGGCTCTGACCAATCTTAATAATGCTGTCATTTGGATGGTCTTCATTCGTCCTCGTATTTCCAAGTCCCCCAGTACCTTTATCAATCCTTTGGTGACTGTATTGTATCATCATTATTATTATTAATATTATTCACTTTCGAGATAATTTATGAGTCCCATTATGTTTTACGTATAGAAGACAATGGATACACAAATGAAATCTCTTATCATAATGAATTATCATTTTTTAGAAATCCCTCTCAAAGTGATAGTAAAAAGAATGAACACGCACACACATGCGCTGCTGGAAGAGGTGCTTGTGGCATAATGGTTATTACTGTAGGAAATGGAATCAGCAACCTATGTTCAAATCCTGGACAAGCCTATTTGTATTTCTCAATGTGCTAAAGCCTTTGGAGAAAGTATGAATCCAATTATTCTTCCTCTGGCTATGAGTAAATAGTAGGGCAGACTGAATTCTTTAATGATGGTATGGTAACTTGTCTAGGAGAAGGATAACTAAATTCAAACCAGTTGTACTCTGCTTAAAAATCGGCTTAGTGTTGCATCCTACTTGTTACAGAGATGAGTGCCTCAGGTAGTGTAATGGTTAGCAAGCTTAACTAGCAAACCTGTAAGAGAGAGTTCGAGTCTCATTGGGTGCCACATTCATTCGGCCTTGTGCCACATCTAAGCAAAACGCTTAGTAAATTACTACTTGTTATAGAGATGGTGGATAAATACTTAGAAACACACATACAATTTCTCTCCCAAAATAATGTTAGATGTCTCTCTTCATGGCTAAAATACTAACAAACTTATTTCTAAAATTATCTTTCAGGCAAAAAAAAGGAAAAGAAAAAACAGAGTCAAATAAAGTTTGATAGAACTCTTCAAATATTGATAAATATCACCATTTCTTCTTTCTCCACAAAATTTGATAATTTAAAAATCAGTAGGCCTTTTACTGATTGACCTCAAAACTTTCTTAGTAAATAATAAGTTGTATGAAATTAGAAAGTAATGCTATCTGAATTTTGAAATAGATTACAGTATAACCTTTAAATAACCACACCATTATAATTTTATTTATAAAAAGTTAATTTTCTTCTAGATCAAAGATGGCCGGATTTTATAATTTCTTGTAGGATAGTATACAATGAAAATAGATATTATTTGGCAATATTAACAATGAAATGGTCACCAAAAATAATAATAAGTAGCTGTCTAAAAGAAAAGATATCTTATATATATATATATATATATATATATATATATATATATATATGCAAATTTCATTAAACATAATAGACATTTTATGTCTACATATTTTCTTTTGGATCCGTTCGAATTCCCGTATTACTTTTATTGTATTCTGGGGGAATTGATTTATGTATTGTCCATAGTTGCATGTATCCCTAGTACTTTCTGCCCGACTTTGGGCCATCATCATACTCCATCCAGCCAACAAACATATATCAAACTTTTTTATCGTAACCAAATGCACTACAATTACAAATCCGATGAAAAAATCTTGAAAACATTGATTCACAAAAACATACTCCCCACTGATCCTAATAAAAAAATAAAACTCGTTATATATTATAATAAGTTTAAAACCTCGAATCTAGTCATTAGAAATAATTCCTCTCCCTCGATTGGAGTTTTGCAAAAAACCAACGTTATATATAAATTTAAATGTCCTTTAACCCCTGATGATGGCCCAAAGTCGGGCAGAAAGTACTAGGGATACATGCAACTATGGACAATACATAAATCAATTCCCCCAGAATACAATAAAAGTAATACGGGAATTCGAACGGATCCAAAAGAAAATATGTAGACATAAAATGTCTATTATGTTTAATGAAATTTGCATTAACGAAGAAATGATGCCTAAATATACATATATATATATATATATATATATATATATATTTGTGCACTTTTACTTTTTGTTACAAAGTTTCAATGCTGTAGTGTTTCATAATGAATAATACCTAATAATGTTAATTTTTACAAGCAAAATTAACATTATTAGATATTATTTATTTAGATGTTATTTATAATAATGAATATTTATTTATATATCATTTATGATATTTAACGTTATTAGATATTAAGCCACAAAAAAATAATAAAAATCCTGGTGTCTGTTTTAGAAAAAAAGAAAACTTCTTATAAAAAATGTTTGGCGTGTCCTGATTTATGAATAATATTATTCTTATTCTATGATTTATTCTAATAGAACATTGTACTGGTCATTATAGATGGTAACATTTTAGCCATCCTATCAGTGAGACAAGTCAAGATTAATTATGAATGATTAATGTTTCAAATCTTTCATAACAAAATTCATAAAACCTTCTACTATCAGCAGATTTAATTCAGATATAAATTCTTTTTATCTAGGTTATAATAAAACTACATCCAGTGGTGAGACTCCAGATTTGGCGTACGAGGAGTGAGGAGTCATCCCTTTCCTGCCTTTATTACAAGATCTGAGAGGTCATACTTGTTTCGATCCCATCTACAAATGAAATAGATGTTTGAAAATTTTTAGTATTAAAAAGGAATACTTGAAACCATTCATCTGTGTGTCAACAAATTATCAATATCAGTGAATAGGAGTAGGAGCTGTATAATTGCTTGTTAATCATCATTACTAACAGGAATACTTGAAATCATACAACTGTATGCATTTCATTTGTTTTAAGAGCAATTACTTGATGAAGGTGTACCTGTTTAAAATTATTATTACTATTATTATTATTTACTCATTAGTGTTTTTCACATCATTGTTAGCTGATGGTTTTTCACTGGAGTTTGAGTGACAGCTATTCTCCTCAAGTCTCCAGGGCTCTTCTCGGTACTCTGGCCATTGTCAATAATGCTGTAGTTTGGATGGTCTCCACAGACCCTCCAACTTCCAAGTCCTCCAGTCCCTTTAATGATCCTTTAGTTACTATACCAAAGGCACCTATCACAATTGGTATAATTGTCACCTTCATGTTCCATAGTTTTTTCAATTCCCAAGCTAGGTCAAGGTACTTATCCTTCTTTTCACATTCTTTCAGTTTTATTCTATGGTCAGCTGAGACAGCAAAGTCGACAATTTTGCAAATTCTCTTTTCTTTTGTTGATTATTATTAGGTCTGGTGTTCTGGCTGAGATTAGGTGATCCATCTATATGTCAAAATCCTATAGGGGTTTATTATCATCATCATCATTATTTACTCAACCAATATCATTGCTTGCAAAAAACTACTTTGTCATGACTCTCAGGTCCACTTTGACCCGGAGTGGTAGTATCTGTTAGGGTCCCACCTATGAGTCAAATAGATCTGTTTAAGAATTATTTATATTCGATAGGAATACTTGATATCATAACCATGTGCAAAAAAAATCTCTCTAGAAACTACACAAAAAATGTAAATAGAAATGTGCAATTCCCTAACCTCTAGCTATGAAAAAAAAACCTTGAGGAGTTGATATGCTGTCAAAATTAATCCAACAAAGTTTTACATGTTATAAAACCACCCAACTAACTTCGATGAAAATTGAACACGGTATAATGTGAACGTCATAAAACTTGAACAGTATAAAGTCAAATAAAATCTTCAAACAAATATCTTCAATTTAAAAACAGCTAACTGAGCAATTTTCAGTAAATTACTCCAGATATATTTATTTCTCTCTAAAAATTTTATGTTCAGACAAACGAGCCTGAGTTGAGGCTTTTTAGTTCACTCAGTGTCTGTGCTTGTGGAAAAGTTATTTGCTAGTTACTTCCCAGAGGAAATGACTGAACGGAACGATGGAACCAAGCCAGCTGGCCAATGAAGTCAGCATTAATTGCCATAAAGTGTGCAATCACATCTTGACACTGGACCCTAACAAGTGTTTGAGTGACTTCATTAGCTTTAGAGGATCTTCTTTCTTTGGGAATGGCCAACTTCTACTCATTTCACATTTCTGCACACATATTCTGTTATTTATGTTAAAATATGCATCAATCAAAACTAAATGGACGACCTTCTTTGAATAATCTCTGAACAGGAGTGCATACATGTGTGTGTATATATATATATATATATAGAGAGAGAGAGAGAGAGAGAGAGAGAGAAAAAAACAGCTAAGAAAAATCTAATGAAGTCATTTATTAATTGATGGAAACTTGATGTAAACATAAAAAAATGGGGGAACAGAATTAAACAACACCAAGCAATAATTCATCAACTCTCTCTTTCATATGAAAGTGATGAAAGAGTAATTCATTTTTTGTATGTTTTTACATTTTATATATATATATATATATATATATATATATGTATATGATAAAAAAGATTCAAGATTATTAACATAAAATTAGGAAATTCTGCCAAAGATTAATGTAATACTAGAATGTAGATCTATCTGTAAATGTAAGTTATACAGTTATTTTAAAAGATATAAAATATTCAGGTGAAAACAGTTCTTATTTTAAACAATATAAAATTTAATATCTCCTAAAAAAAAATAAATGCAAAATAAAAGAAAATGCTAATGGGTGCATATAAATATGATTATTTGCCAACATCTACACCTTCATGTAGTAGCTATGGAAAAGGGAGCCTTCAGCTTACCCTCAACTAAAGTTGCTGACTTTACTTTATTAGATTTTTATGCCCACAGATACCACACTTTGATCACAAAGTTGAAAAATAATAATTTGATCTCAGGCATAACATGCAAATTCAACAATATCATCTCAAGTTTGATATAACACACACACACACACACACACACACACATATATAGGATTTGCCCTGTTTGCTTATTACCTATAGACTCCATGGCTAATGTACCATTCCGAATAAAAGTTAGCAGATGTATTTCCTTACCCTCAAGGAATATTTTAAAAGTGCTTGCAGTTGGAAGGGATGGAAATGTGGCAACTCTTCATGCCTGGAACATTTTGCCTTAAAACTGAACTGAAGGTATAATTTGTTCAGAAATCAAACAATATTACCATTTCCAGATGCCCCCTTTCATCTGTAAGGGAACTGGAACTTTTTGAAAGAAAATTGATATGACAGTTCTCATTCATACTGAAAGCAAATAGAATGAATCCTTTTTTAAAAAAATTATGCATTAGTATATCCTTTTTACCTCTGGTTATATATATATATATATATATATATATATATATATATATGTGTGTGTGTGTGTGTTTTTAGTTAAATGTTTAGAATTCTGTATTGAAAATGGGTGAATCTTAAGTTCATATTAAAATATTTATTACTTTCTTTGATGTTGAACATAAAATTAACAATACTCAAGTGGATATTGAAAACATTTCACCCCAAAAAAGAAGGCAGTAACTTGTTCTTTTGGGAGCAATGTTTAGTTTTTTTAAGGCTTAATGAAACTTAAACTGTATGATAAGTGTATTGAACAGCATTATGAATGTACTAAATAGCAAATATATTTCATGGATTTCTTGATCATTTTGAGAACTTTTCAACACCCTCTTACTCTCATATGTGAATATATATGCATCTTATATATACACACAGAAAAACTAAAGTATGATGCCAATTATAATGTCTGCCTACTATTGATACACCCCTTATTTTGTGGCCTGGTCGGCTAGGGCTGTTGAATACACCAACTGCTTCTTTGCAGAGGAGTAAGTCTCCCTAAATGAGTGTCCTGGCTATGGCACTATACAGCCTGATGGTTAGGTTCCAGTAATGCTGGAGCTTTGGGGAATGCAGAGTACTCCTTCATTGCCATCGCTCCCAAGTCCACTCTGGCCTGCATGGTAGCACCTGATAGGGTCCTATCTATGGGTCAAATAGAACTAAATTGTGTATTTATGCTAAACTGAATTGCTTGAAATAGAACTGTTTTTCATATTTAAACTGTGTACTTTTGCTAAACTGAATTGTTTGAAATAGAATTGTTTTTACATTTAGCTGTGGGTAGACAAAAAAAAAACTATACTTATGCAAAATTGAATAATTTGAAATAGAACTGTTTATACGTGTAAAAATGATTTGGCATTAAATAACCTACAATAGATGATATGCCATAAAACCAAACCAAACCAAACCAAACCTTTATTTTAGAACCTGTGAACTTAGTGGTTTATATATACAGTAAATTACTGTAATTCAGGTACATTACATATGTTTCATCTTGAATAAATTGAAACAAATGTTCTGGGTGTTGGAGTTTATTTATGTGTATATGTTCATCTAGGTTAATTCCTTCTCACTTTTAAGATGAATATATATACATAAGCAAATGTACAACAATTGGTGATGTTGTTTTCATGATAAACATATAAGCTCAAATCGAAGAAAAAAAATCTTCAAATTTACATACAATTGATTTATGATATTTTAGCATTAAGAATTACTTTGTTAAATGTTCCTCATTCTTAGAATAATTTCTGTTTATATTTGTTGATGCTTTAATAGATATACATGTTTCTAAAACAACAATGTGATATATATATATATATATATATATATATATAAGATTGTTAAGAAAATAATACCCAAATTTACATTCAAATGCATAATAGAATTGGTTATTATTTTCCAAATAACTAAATAAATATTAACAAATTAGATTCTAATGAAATGCAATGTCAGACAAATATCCATTGTGAAAGAGAAAATAACCATTGATACATGAATTTCATCCATAGCTTTGTATTCCCACAAGTACACATAATTAGATTTCATCATTCATGATGATCTCTTATATTACAGTGCTGGACAAACTTCTTTCAGAAATCTCACTAAATGCTTCAGAAATTTAGGCCTTGAGCCAAAGATAGTTCAGTCTCCAAAAGTCAGTATCTTCTCTCAAAAATTCATACACACATATATATATGATAAAGGAATTATATATATATATATATATATATATATATATATTTTTTTTTACATCAACTTCGATAAAGTTGCCAATACATGTATGTGTACTAATGAATTGATTTATCATCAAAAGCATTCATAGAATACAGGAATAGGTACTGTAATAACCAGTTTCTACTTGACGATTTCATAAGGTTCAGGTTTTTTTTGTTTTTTAAGTTTGATTCTTTCATTACCATCAAACAATGTTTCCCTCTATCCTTCCCATCTCAGGATCAGTCACCCATCAAAACTTGGCAACCTTCTCTAAACTGCCCAAGTGTGAGATACAAAACCCCTGGGTATTGTATTTGCATACATTGACCCAGCTATAAAGTTGACCCGCTTAATGAAGATGCACACGGGGTTATGGAGAAATGTTGGCCCATTGACATTGGCTCATGTACATTATTCTGGGATGGGTGCTAAATACAGTGATCTTGAATGCAAATTGTTCAAACTGTGCCAGTGAACACCTAATGAGGAGAATCTTTAGTACAAAAGATTTAAAGATTTTCAGAACATTGTTTCATGGCTGTGTTTTGGCTAATTGCGTAACATCACTCTGGAAGTAGCAAAATGCCAGAGCTGGTTTAACTCTACAGGAACAAGAAAATGAAATGAACATGATGTGGTATATTCTGATATGAAAATTTTCAAAATATCTTTTTCTTATAAGGAAAAAAATAAAGAATTTAAACTGTAATAAATGGTTGATGCTGAAATGAATTATAAATATAACATTCTAACAGAAAACAAATAACAGAAGGTTCAGTTATTTTTGTTATGTATTCATACATTTTAGTTAATAATCAATATTTTACCAATATATGTGGTGAATTCAATAAGTTTCCAGATTTTTTTTTTGTACAGGCATTTAAAATTGTTGTAGACTCTTGAAAATTCAGTATGTTATTGCTATACATCTTATGAGATGACTGACCAATTTTTATAATTTCAGCTTCAAATGAACAGCTACAGTAGCAATTGGAACAGAGCCTACTAAAGCCTGATTATCACAGTTGGTGAATTTCAAAAATGCAATCTGGACATGAGGAAGAACAATATGCAATAAAATTGTGTTTTAAACTTGGAAACAATGCTACAGAAACATATGGAATTCTTCAGACTGCTTTTGGAGCATCTTGCATGTATCAAGCACCAGTTTTTGAGTGGCATAAGAGATTCAAGGAAGACAGAGAGTCTGTGAGGGATGATGAGAGGTGTGTGATGAGTAATGAAGTTGATTCGCCAAAGGGTTAGGGTTGCTATGTTGAGGTTTTAATGGAGTTCAGGAAGAGATTCCATCAGAAGAGGCCAGCATTCTTCAAATTGGCTCAGTGGCATTTCCACCAGGACAATGCATCAGTCCACGACTCCATCCTTGTCACAGACTATTTGACCAAGATGGGCATCAAGACAGTTCCTCTCCATCCCTATAGTCGAGACATTGCTCCCTGTGACTTTTGCTTATTCCCTAAGCTCAGAGGCTGTCATTATGAGACAATTGAGCAGATGAAAAAGGCTGTGATAAAGGTCATAGACACACTCACACAAGAGGACTTCGATGAGGCCTCCAGAAGTTGTTGTAATGGTACAACAAGTGCATTGCAACCAGAGGAGACTACTTCAAAGGGGACTAGAGTTTCATGTGTGTACTATCAATAAAAGTGCTCATACGAAAAAAGTCTGGAAACTTATTTAATGATCCTCGTATTTCCATTTGTGTATTAATTTTTTATGTGTACAGGGTACATAAAGATTCCTAAAATTTCTTTTTTACCCATTGCATCTTCTTTACTTAGAATTGGACACTTGCTGTTATAGCTTAATTATAAAGAAGAGGACACAGAACTATCAGAGATCCTATTCTCAGATCATTTTTTCATAAGATTATCAAAGGCAAACAAAAATTTGCTCATCAGCTGAAAAAAAGAAAACATATGCTCTGTTGGATATGAATTACTGAAAGGTTCTTTAGAACAAAAATGTCCTAATTTAGAATATGTATAATAATAATGTTCTTAATATCAGTAATGAAGCATATATATCTAGGTTTGGATAGTGTAGACACAGTCAATGACATAGCCAGTTTCCCTGCAAGTGGTCTAATGATCCAATTGCTGAGAAAGTGACTGTCAGCAAGTATTAGTGACTCTGTGTCTACACTGTCCAAACTTATATAGCTCTTACAAGAACAAATAGATAACTTACCGCTGATTTCTTTGTTTCACAAGTTAAAAACAGAACATTGCATAAGTAGAACCAGTTATTTTTGGCAGTAGATACAGCAAGTCATATATTTAGTCATGTTCTGTGGTTCTTTATAGTTATAACCAATACTTTATATCTTCTAATTCTCATAAAAACTATTGAAAGTTTTGGACATAAGTATTTCAACAATCACAATGCTTTCTTTTTCCTGAGATTGCAGATGTCATTAAGTATTTTCAGTAGGTGCAGAGGCCTAGATTTTGTAACTAATCAAGCAAACCTACAAAATAGTAACATGAGTTTGCCTTTTTAATCTTTTTAATAAATTTATATATACCAGGGTGGACTAAAAGGTTCATAATATGACATCATATCTGCTGTTGATGTCTTTTTTGACCAAAGGAGACCCAAGCTCTGCAACACTGGTGGAAGAAGTGTGTTGAACTCAAGAGGGACCAAATTGAAAAATAAACCTCATTTAGTCACATTCTATGAGTATCTTGGTCAGCCTATGAACTTTTCAGTCAATCCTCATGTAAATATGTAAACAGAAAAAAATTGAAAAACAAAGTAATCTGAAAGTGATGAATTTATTAATTATGAGGGAAAGTAGACACTAAAACATTTTGGTTCTCATGAAACTTCATCAGGACTGTAAGATGGTGAAACAAGTGTTGATAGAACAATGATGGATGTTTGATAAAATGCAATAACAAGGAAAAGAAAAATATATACAAAGAAAGATCATAACTGTTCAATCATTCGATCAGTATTCTTTTTCAAAAAACTGTTATGTGATTAGCCCTAGTTTCACCATCTTACAGTCCTGATAAAGGTTCATTAAAACTGAAACGTTTTAATGTCAACTTTCCTTCATAATAAATTCATCACTTTTGGATTACTTTGTTTTTCATTTTTCTCCCTACTGTTAGATTCGTTTTCAATTATTTACTTATATATATATATATATATATATATATCTCCAGCAATATGAGTTAGTTGATTATAGAGCTCAAGATTAGAAGGATACAGCAGCTGAAACATTATGAGAATGACTTTCAACTTCTTCACTGATCTCCTAACATAGTTTGGTCTTAGAGCACTACTAATATCTTGGGCAGAGTAACCAGTCATAGCCCATCCCTTTCCAGGTCTACAGCTGATTTGAATTTAGAGTTTTCCTTCTCCTAGACTGGTTGCCATACCAAGTTAAAAGAGCCTAATTTTCCCTACTATTTACCCATAGATGGAAGGAGAACAGTTGGATTCATACGTTTCTCGAGGATATTAGAGCAATGGGAAATGCAAACAGATTCTTTGAGCATTTGAACTCATGTGACTGAGTTCACACACTATGACCACAATCATTATGCTACGCGTAAAATAAAAAAAAAATAATGTCTTATCTTAATACGTAACAAAAATGATTGTTTTAATTTCTTTGCTAAATTTTTCAGAGAAAGATTTTTACAAAATGCTATGAAAATATTCACCCAACCCCTCCATCACAGGCAAAATGCAACACAAGGATAATCTTATGAAGCGGAGCTGTGCTGGTTTGAATTGAGTTTTTTCTTTCTTCTAGAGTGATTACCATACCATGGCTAAAGAACCTCATCTGCCTTACGATTTACTAATAGCTGGTGGAAGAATGTATGGATTCATGATGATGACATTGAATTTGAACTCAGCTCTTTCTGTGCATTTTCTAAGATGGCAGCCATTTTGCTATATGCGTCCATATTGTAAAATACTTTTTTAGAAAATGGCAGGTAATAATGATGCTTCATTAAGAGTAAAATAAAATTGAGTTACTTAATGTGAAATTTAATACATTTATGATCAGGTCTTCTGCCATTCAATCTTGTTAACAGGATTTTTTAAAATATGATTTTAAAACTCTTTTTTTTTTATATTTCTGACTGAAGCTAAAAAATATCTAGAGAATTATGAAGGTTTTTCTTTCATATTTAATTTAAATAAAGACTTTCAAATAAATGGATTTATTCTCAAAACTTTACTTTAAAAACTTCTAATCTGTCATAGATTTTTCACAGTTGCATCCAACAACTATCAGTAAAAATAATGACAGCAACCATCACAACCTTTTTGAATTAGGAAAAAAATAGCAGAAATTTATTCAATCATACAGTCTTTTATCAGTTGCATTTCCTAGCAGATATTGCATTGTGGGAATGAAAATCAGAACCAGGATGGAAAGCATAAAGATTTGAAAAATGTGGCCTTATTTTTTTTTTTTTTTTTTTTAAATTATCACATCATCGAGCAGCTGATCCATTGAAAACTGATAACTAAAATGGAGAATAGACAAAAAATATTCTGGTTGACAAATGAGTTAGCATTTTTTCTTTTTTTTTTCTCCCCCTTAATCATAAAAATAATCAATGAAAAAACAAAAGAAAAAAAATGGAATGCAGCTTAAAAAAATAAAGCAGGATAGAATTTTATAGTGGAAGAAATGTCAAAATATTAACAAGTTTTAAAATGATATGATCCAGTATAATACAGGGATAACTTTTCAATTCTTTTGCTTCTTTTTGAAAATGAAAAATATGAAAAAAAACATTGTTCCTGAGATTTTTAAAAATATGCTTGTTAATATTTTCTTATCTATGAGGTGTTTGTGTGTTCACATGTAGAGATCTAAATGTATATAAGCATACATATAAGAATAGCAAGTACCCGTGGTGTAATGTTTATCTTTGTTAGAAATGGACATGGTGGTCTGAGTTCAAATCCTGGATGAAGCTGTTTGCATTTCACATAGTGCTAATACCCTTGGAAAACGTATGAATCCAACTATCCTCCCTCCAGCAATGCGTAAATAGTAGGGCAGATTGAGCTCTTTAACTTTGGTATGGCAACCAGTCTAGGTAAAAGAAAACTGAATTCAAACCTGTTTAACTCCATTTAAAAATTGACCTTATGTGGTCTGTGTGGCATGTAAATGCATACATAGATGTATATATTCTCACTGAAATTATTGAGCCATAGAAGACATTTGCATTTTTAAAAGATTGTTGATTATTTTATGGCATTTCAACCGTTGCTGGTTTATTTAATACCAAAGTCAATCTTTTTTTCTTTTTTTATTTTGCAAGCTGTTATATGGTTTCAAGTAACCAATAATAATATTCATATGTAAACAATTACTGATTCAAGTAAGTATCCTTAATACAAATAATTTTCATATGGTTTCAAGTAGATGTTTATAATACTAATAATTTGAAGCAATTGTGGGGGAATAATGACAACAAAGAGGAGGTTACACTTTTCCTAGATCTCCAGATCTGAAGCTTTACCACCAGATGTAATTTAGTGTTATACCCAGGACACTGAATTCCCCAATCAGATTGGGAGGCTATAGAATACACTGACTGCACCTCTGCTGAGGGGTAAGACACCCACCAACAGGTGTCCTGGATATAACACTAAACAATCTGATGGGGAGGTTCTAGTAATGCTGAAGCTTTGGGGAATCCAGAGTACCCCTTCATTGCTATCGTTCCCAAGTCCACTCTGGCCCTGGAGAGGTAGCACCTGATAGGGCCCTTTCTATGGGTCAAACAGAACTAAAATGCATACTTATGCTAAACTAAATTACTTGAAATAGAATTGTTTTTGACATTGAAACTGTAGTTATGTTGAACTGAATTTTTGGAAATAGAACTGTTTTGATATTTAATTGTGTGTAAACAAAATCTATTCTAATTCTAAACTGAATTGTTTGAATTAGAACTGTTTGACTAAACTGAATAGCTTGAAATAGAAATGTTTTTGGACCCCTTCATGAGTACGAGCAAAGCTAGAACCTATATACAACAGCTCTGTGCTGATACAGGATATAGCCTTGAAGACCTCCAGGGAGCAATTGTCCATAGAGAGGGGTGGCGAGAAAGGGTCAGGGAGATCCATGCTGGCAGCGCAACATGATGATGACTCATGCTAAACTGAATTGTTTGAAATAGAACTGATTATTTACATAAAGATAGATTTGGCATTAGATAATCTACAAAGATTGATATGCCGTAAAAGCCCAACAACCAACCTTATAACCAGGACACTGAAAAGACTAATGTATACTTAAATACATAATTTATGCCAGTATTTTTACTTAGAAAAATTCTATTGGTGCATCTGTGCTTCCATATATATTTTTAGTTTAGTTATCTACAAACTTGACATCAGTTATGCCAAAAAACCAGAAATAGAAGGCACCAGGGGAGAATCAAAATCACCTGTAATGGTCTATTAACTTAGCTCGCATACCAGTTAGATCATATGAGGCACCCTTTATTTATATTTAGTTCAATAATGGAATTCATGTTCACTCCCTTAAAAGCAGCTTTCAAAAAATATTAAGCCTAATATCAAGCAATATTATACCTGCAGATTTTCTAAAAATTACAAATAAGAATAAAAAGAAGTACTCTATAAGTCTGATTTAAAAGTTATCTTTCTTGAGAAATTACCATTGGTTATGTGCATATTCACAGCCATACTGATAGTATTGATTTTCAAATTGAATTGGAAATGGATTTATTCTATAAGTAAGCACAATTTATTGGTATTGCAGTTATAACAATCTAGATAAAATATGTGGTTTCTATTCTTATTGTAATATACAAAAATACAAATGGAATTAAAATATTTAATTCCACAAATTGTTCACACTATTGGATTCGTTTATTTTTCCTCCATTCACTTGAGAATTTTAAGATATTTCTGCTGTTCAGTTATTTTTGTAGCCATTTTGATTTTTTCTTATTTGATTAAAGCTACAATATTCTCTTTATTTTTTAACAGAATAATCTATAATTTAAGTTTTTTTTTCAAATTATTCTCTCCTTTAACTATGTTTCTTTGGAGTATTCTGCATTTTCTCTACAAACCTTTAAACTTTGTTTGATGTGATTTTCTATTGAACTGTAAATTTTCCTCAATATTTTTATCTCACCTGGTAACTTGTTTTATTTTTGACACCTTTCACAGCCATACTAACAATCATATATAGTAATACTATTTTTTTCATTGCAGTTTAATTAACTTAAATGCAGAGTGTGGGTGTGTGGATATATATATATATATATATATATATATATATATATATATGGTGTAAGTATAAAGAAGAAGAAATATTTGTATTAAAGTGATGTCTTGATAGAATCAAGAGTAAATAGTGAAAAAACAAAATTAAATAGTTTTTCTATTGTTTACCAAAAATCAATTTTGACTATCAATATGAATGAATAATTTGAGAACTTAAAAGAGTTTGAATTAAAAAAGTAAAGAATGAAATTAAATTTTATACTTTTAAGAAAGTTTTATATAACATATGAAATTCTTATTTTTTAACTTCACTGCACTAAAGAAACCTTATTTTAAACTATTTATCTAATTTCAGAGCAATGTGCATCTGATATGATTTACAAGCATAGTATACCTTAGAAAATAACAATTATATATAGATTGGTACTTATGCCTTGGGCACCTCACATAGTGTAATGATTAGTAAGCTCAATTAGTTGTCCTGGAAACAACACACCACAAAACAGCAGTTGTACGCCACCTACCACCCATCATGTAAATTATCCATGTTAGATGAACCAGATATGTGGGACACTACTGGAGAAGTAAGGACAAACTCATTAGCGATATACTCCTTTGGACCCCTTCACATGAACAAGTTAGGACGATCAGGTAGAACCTTTATACAATAGCTCTGTGCTGATACAAGATATAACCTGGAAGACCTCTCAGAAGCAATGGACTATAGAGAAGTGTCATTCCTCCAGAGCTCTGCTGAGGATCAGAAAGTAGTGTTAGCTTATTCTGCTAAGCTAAATATTTCCAAGTTGATTTTGCCATACTGTTCAAGCATCAGAATGATAATATAGTGGATATGTTACTTGCCTCCTTGTTTGTAGGTTAAATCATTCAAATCATTTCATTATTCATTTATTAATTTTATATATCTGCTTGCTTTGCTCTAACAGAAGTTTTAGATAAAGATACAATGGGGTATATGCAAAAAAAATATAGGAAATCACACTTATTTTCGATGAATGATTTTGTTTGTTCAGTCCCTCAAAATCTACTTTGTTCAATTTGATATAATACTGCTGAGCAGTTTGGGAGTTGTTGACTTATAAAACTGACATAAACTAAGTTTGGACTTTATCCAGGCCTCTTAAATTTATAAAAGTGGTTTTAGCTATACAGCCAGAACTGTTGTTTGGACACAAGCACTTCTAATTCTGCATTCATATATATATTCAATTTTCAGAATCTCTTCATAAAATGATAATTTACTGTCAGAACCAAATTCATTGCTATTACTTTTATGACCAATTTTCAATCAGCTTTTGTTTCAGTCATTTTTACCTGCATATGATACACATTGGGTCGCCATTAACAACATAAAATTTTATTATAACAACAATAATGACTTGTCAAATTTTATATGATTTACTATCCAATTATTTGTGTCCCACTTCTGTATGGAGGATACATATGTGTGTATATATTTTCATCTCAATTTTGATGAATAATTTTCACTTTATAATGTTTAATCTTTGTTATCAATAAGTCAGTGTTGGATAAAGTGCATTAACAAAGAATGAGATTATGTTGAAAAATATTTAATGCTGAACCTCTACTCATGTAAGCACATTTGTATATTAATTTAAAATCTGTATACCAAAAGCATTTAATCGTGAGCAAAGAAATGACTGATGTTAAACTGGATTGTTCATCTTAGATTTGCTAACAAATAAGAAATGTTGAATAGAATAATTAGTTTTAAATACTAATACTTGAAACCATTTAACTATGTGCAAATAAAACTCTTAGTGTTTGATAGCAGTTATTTAAACCATTTATAAATAAGCTGTGACTTAATAAAAATATTACTTACAAATTATTAATTTACAAATAATATGTTTACTATATATATATATATATATATATATATATTGGATTTAGTATTAAGTAATCTTAAAGGGTTGATATGCCATAAAACTAAACCTACCCTCCGCATACCATCTCATTGTATATTTTTTACATGAATTTTAATTCCTATTATGCACATATAGATGATGTATTTATCCAATATGTATTAATTGATAATAACATTTTAATACAAATATATCATAAATATATAAGCTTTGATTCATTCAAATGAAATTATTTAAATATATTTAGTTTGTGTGTTCATATTATCAACTTAATACTTGTAAATTATTTTTTGCGTATGTGTGTGTGTGTGTGTATATATATATATATATATACACACAAACATATTGATTAACAAACTTTGTTTCTCCACCAAAGTATATGTTTTAAAAAGTTGATACTTATTTTGCTATCTCTATTACAATTCATTAATATGTCTGACTTGGTTAAAGCATCAATTAGATTATGTTGAATCTCATTTTATTTAATGAATTTAGATTATAATTAATTGCAAATAATAAAAAGATAAGGAGGGGTATCCAATAATTGCCTGTTAAGAGTTATCTTTCTTGAGAAATTATGAGAATCAAGGTAAGCATAAGCATAAACCCCGACTATAATTGAGTTGCAAGTTGGACAGGAATTTCTTGATTCTTTAAGAAGATTTTAACATTACTGACTTTAAAAAAATCTTTCTAGTATCGTAGTGCTTGTAGGTAGGGAAGATATTTAGTCTCCACTCTCCAAAGACCAATATTAGCTTTTGTATATCCATGATATACTAACACTGAACACAATGGAAGGAACAACTAAATAAGCTCATTTACACATACAAGTACATCTAAGGTATACTATATACTTACCAGTAGTCTTAAAAGAAAGAATACTCAAACATGTTCCAATAGCTTGAATTGTATACATTGTCTCATCAGCAAGCAGTATGTAGAAGGGGTACACAACAGCAAAATACTTTGTTGATAATTGTCAGCAAGATGACCATTCCCTGGCAGAGTCAAAGACAATGTCTCTACTGTTTAAAGAACAGAGGCAAATAATGGTTGAGAACATGTTTCTGGGACTGTCAGGTGACATCTTACATTATGACACCGGACACCCGAGCTGACATGCCTATTCTCTAAGGGAGATAATCATTTATTGTATCCCTACATTACAATGTGCCATTTTAGCTGTACTGTGGAAATGTAGTTACAAAAACTGGATAAACTGTACATAAGTTTTTATGCACAAATATCTATGTATGAGTGAATGTGTATATTTATGTATGCCTTTGTGCTTATTCCGACATATATATAGAATGTAAATTATTGTTGCTTTCTTGGCAGATTTATAGCTACAATTACTTTTTCTACTCAGGAAAAACATTACTCTCAAAGAGGATGGCTTCAATTTTGCCTTGAAGATTGTAGAAGTAAGCTTTGAACTTCCACATCAAGGCATAACAAACTTACCAACAAACATGCAGTAGAATTAGCCTGAAAGATATGGATACATATATACAAACTGTGGGCATAAAGTATTGGGCTGAAATAGGTGTGAGAAGGAAACAAGTAAAAGATAGTTAAAGAATAGAATAAAAATAAACAATACATAAAAAGAAATTAAGAATGAGAGCAAATAAAGGGGAGAAATTAGAGTTTGTAAAGAGGAAATACAAAAAGAAACAAGTATTATGAAAATGAATTGAATGATAAAATGACCAAAAGAAAAATTAGGGTTGATCATGAAGTTATAAAGAAACCTTATACACAAAGGAAAAAAAAAATGAAATAAAGAAATAGATAAAAAGATGGATATGTAGATTTAAAAAAAAAACAAAAAACATAGATAATATGGAATTGGATAAGATTGAGGAAAAAATAGGAAAGTAGGAAGATTTGAAGAATAAGAATAAGTAAAGAAAAATATAGAAAGCAAAAAGTATGAATAATGAAAGAAGAGAGAACAAGTAGAAAATCTGAAACAGAAAAAAAGATCAAACATTAAAGGACCCCCCCCAAAAAAAAACAGGACTCAAGCAGATAAAAAACAAGAAAAAGAAAACTCCAAGTTATAGGTGAGGAGTTCATTACCCATCAGCTAATTTCATCTCACTTCAGAATATTGTAAAAAAAAACTCAGTAAGCACAGAGAGAAATTATGTAAATGAAGCAAGAAGAAAACTAGAATCTTGATAGAATGGACCAAATATCACTCAGAAAATAAGTAAAGAAAGTGAAACTCATTGATAAAGAATTACTTTAAATGGAACAAGCATTTACTTAACAGAAATAATAGTTTTTGTCTAAAAACAAAACAAGTATTGATGGTATATTAGAGGTGTGTGGTTTAATGTCTACCTTCTTAGAAAATGAACAAGTCAGAGAAATCTTTGTGACATAGTAGTTAATGTGCTGGTCTACAATATTGTAAATAAGATTGAACTTCAGTCATGCTTCTATGTTCACTTTAGCACTTAGACCTGTGGGAAAGAGTTGAATTCCTTTATTCCCCCCAGCTATTTCTAAATTGTACTACTACTGTCCTTCTGCAAGGATGGCTTTGGTATTAAATAACCTATAAAGGTTAACATGTCTTTAAACAAAAAAACAAAACAAACAAACCAAGTTCAGATTCTTTGATAATGCTGTTTGCTTTTCACTTTTGTGCTGTGCTCTTGGAAAAGTCATGAATCAAACTCTCCTTCCCTCAGCTATGGGTAAATAGTAGGGCAGACTGATCTTTAGCTTTGGTAAGACAAATAATCTAAAGGATGATAAAACTCTTAATTTAAAACTGGGGGACATGGAGTTTTTAAAACCAACTTGCTATATAACTGCAGCCCCATCTTACATGTTGCAGCTTCTATATCATGCTCCACATGAATTTCAGACAAAAAAAAAAAATAATAATAATAAAGAAGCAATAACAATATATGACATTACTTTAATTTCATATGGAATTCTTGTATGGGAAAAGTTTCTTTATTGATTATTATCTATCTATAATTCTCGCAGTCAATCTTTTTTTTTCCTTCTTTTTCTGCATGCACATACACATATATAACTGTGAGTATGTCTGTGTCCAAAAAGAAACAAAGCTTTTTTTTCAAAAATAGTTTTATTACTCTATGTGTTACTTTATAAGACTTGTAACCTTCAAAATAGTTCTCTCTACTGTTGATAAACTTCTCCCAGCATTTTCTAAAACATTCTGGAATGCATTCTGAGGGATAGCATGCCGATCGTGTAACACATTTTCTTCTATTTCTTCCGAAGTGACTTTTGATTGTGGATTGCATCTTTAAAACGAAGAAAAGTTCCCGAAGACCAAGTCTGGAAAGTAAAGCTGCTGAGGGCCAAGATTTCTCTCTCACTTTACCAAAAATTCTCAGTGTGATCATTTTACTTTATTGTGGAGAAATTTGGGATGATATTTAGTAGATTTTCTTCTCAATTTTGAAATAATGGTATGACTCATCACATTGTGGATGGTTTAAATAATTTGCCTTCTGTACAACATTACCAAAATCATCATTGAAAGGTTACTTTGATTTAAAAGAGAATATCACATAAACATGATTCATTGATCAACTTGCGTAAAAAAAAAAAATGACAAGTACACAATTCAATCATTTACTCTCATGCATGGTGTGATGTATTCTAAAGTTTGGTTTCTTTTGTGACATACACATAAATTTACTTCAGCTTATAAAGCACAATATGGTGTGATGTATTTTTTAAAAGATTTTTCTTTTGAAGCATACATAATATATATATATATATATATATATACGCACACACTCACATACAGAGGTACACTTAAGTGTGTGTATATATATACATATATATGAACTTGCCAGTGTTGGCCAACCAGCAAGAACTTATTTACATTAGCTCTGTGTGAACACAGGATGTTGTTTGGAAGACCTGCCGGGAGCAATGAATGAGAGGGATGGAAGGAGACCGAGTCAGGGAAATCTGTGCTGCCAGCATGACTTGATGATAATTTTATATATACATACACACACACACACACACACATTTACTTGAGCATATTATGCCCAAAGATCAACCAGTGTGGTATGATGTATTTTTTATGCAAAAAACCAAGGTAACTTGAACATAACATTTTAGTTGAAAGTACAAAAAAATGTCTCATTGTTTTACTGTTTTAAAAGTTTGAAGGTTGTTTTTTTTTTTTGCAATACACATATATACAATTTATACACATGCATATACATACACTTGTCTGTGAGAAAAAGAAATGGTGTGTCATTTTTTTAAAGTTTATTCTGTAATAATAAATTGGACAAGCCTCTAAAATAACTTAAAAATTCTTGAGCAAAAAATGATCAAAATGTTCTATTAATTGCTACAGAGAAGAAATAATGATTTTGTCTGTGGTAATAAAAAATGGGGGCAGAAAATATAAAATTAACAAATAGAAAGAAAAATAGGCAAATAGCAATAACAACAAAATTCCATAAATAAAAAAGATATTTCCAGTTCCGTAAAACCATAACTAATATTTTTTTCAACAAAAGGTGGAAAGTAACTGCTCCTGTAAAGATTTTCTCTCTCAGGATTTTTACTTGCAAGATAAGAATTTCTTTTAGCAAATGCAGATGAATTTTTTTTTTTTTTTAAAGATTGTTTGATGTTCATTAGAAGTAATACAGCTCGCAGATTATCAGTTGCTGTAAATTGGTAAATTTGAAGTTTTGATACAAAGGATGTGAAATGATAAATGCTAAAGTGTAAATTTAGAGAATAGATGGTTTGGTTTGGTTTGTTGGGTTTTATGGCATATCAACCTTTGTAGGTTATTTAACGCCAGATCCATTTTTATGTAAATAATCTGTTCTATTTAAAACAATTCAGTTTAGCATAAGCACGCAGTTTAAATGTTTAATTGTAAAAAACATTTCTATTTTGAGCTATTCAGTTTAGTCAAGCAGTTCTAATTCAGCTAAGTATAAGTACAGATTTTTAGTTCTATTTAACCCATAGATAAGACCCTTATCAGGTGCTACCACTCCAGGCCAGAGTGGACCTTGGTGCGATGGCAATAAAGGGGTACTCTATATTCCCCAAAAGCTCCAGCATTGCTAGAACCTCACCATCAGATAATTTAGTGTCATATCCAGGACACTCGTTGGAGGGGGGGTCCTACCCTTCTGCAGAGAAGCAGTTGCTGAATTCTACTGCCCCAGCTGACTGGGCAATTAGAGAATAGAGTAGCACACATTACCCATTATAAATGGAGTATTTCAAAGATTTCTGTCTTAAATAGACCAGGTTTTTGGTTGTAGTATGGAGTTGACTACTTGCCTAGTGGATCTAAGTCATTGCTGCCTTTTCTCTGTCAGCACCTTATAGTGGCTGAATTTTTACAACTTGAATTTGAGCAAAGGACACCCTCCTTTTTACTTCATGATACACATATGATAAATTGCCACTAAACTTATTCTTAGACAGGTCTTATTTTTCGTCCAGCTAGCTATCTTGCCATATTCCTCATCAGGTAAGCATAGTAAGGGAGCTAGTTTAATTACTAACCACTCAACCATGTGACAGGCAGTGCTGGTTTACATGGTACCAGTAGCAGTTTTGAGTGACCTGATAAATACCTAGTACACTAATACAGGTCACTATGCATGGATTAACTGGAGTTTTTTTTTTTATCTTTTAATGGATTATCTCATATATTCAATATCTTAATAGATTCTCCTGTACATGATTTTTTTTAATGAATTCATTTATAAAATTAAAAAATAGTTTTTGATGAAAGCAAAAGTTAATTCTTCTATAAACACACACACACACATATATATATGTTAGCATATTAAGCAAACATAAATTCAAAAAATATCAAGCAGGAAGACTGCTATATGTTTAATTCATTCCAAACTTTATTTGAGTAACTGACTTAGAAGGAGGAGTCTTATATGGCAAGTATAGCCCAATGCCAATACTTTTACCAGAAATTTCAGAAGTAGTCTTATATACTTAATCATCTTATATGCTGAAAAATACTCTCTCTGTATGTATGTACGTGTCTATACATATATATATATATATATATATATATATATATATATAACCAACCCATTGGCATAATGGTTAGAATATTTGCCACTGGTCCAGGAAACCTGGGTTCAGTCCCAGGCCAAGTCATGCCAAAGACTCAAAAAACGGTACTTGATTACTTGCTTAACACTCAGCATTATAAAGTATAGATCAAGGGTAAGTGGAGCAACCCAAGGAGAGGAGTAGTGCCCTCCCCTACACCTCAGTGTAGTAGCTATTGAAAAGGGACCCTTCAGTTTGCCCACTATATATATTATGGACTCTCCATCAATCTCAGCATATGAGTGCACAACAGTTCCTTTTAAAGAGGTAAGCCATTGTACTACCTACACTGATGATTTGTGTCAGACCAGTCACACTTTTTGGATAAGTTAATTACAGAAGAATGGTATATCAATGTGCCACAGATTTTTCCTCAGAACTCTCAAGTTTTGAATTCAGGTGTTGTTTTTCGGGGTCATATAATAAAACCATTTGTTAGTAGTATGCCTGAAATCACAATATTGGACTTATGTTGTCAAGTAAAATAGCACTCAGCCAGAAATGTCAGACATATGAATTCAGTGAGTTAAAGGTGTTACTGGTAAAAGCATTAATAGATAAAAGAGAACAACTAAACTTAGAAATTTAATAAATGTCTCTTCCCCATGATTTAAATGCAAAGCTTTTCTTATTCTGTGAACAACTTGAAAAGTTTATGAAATGGTTTTTCTTCCTTCAATTGAATTACAAATAACCACCACTACCTAAGCTGTTTCTCTCTTCTTCTCACTACTTGTAAATAAATTCTTTCAGTTTCAATTTAAATTATCATTAATAATTCAGCTTGTGCACTAGATTTTAGTAAACAGCTCCACACCTCTGGGCCATGTAAGGTTAATCTCATTTTCTTGCTAGGAACACTTCACAATTCTGTCAACTTAGAGAAAGCATGAGATAATAAAATCAACGATGTGATTTTGCTAGCAGCGTGATTGTAAACCTTGAGCAAATCTTTTATGAACATTTCAGTCTTCTTCCTCCCAATGCTTTTACAGACTTGACAATCAGTATATATAAGTAAAATCAATGTGAGCTTCATGTCAGGTTAATACAGCTGTTATTTCTGAAGTAATATCAGCATTGGATATATGTATAGATTAAAATGGAAAGATGTGTGAAAACAGTTGTGTCTCTGAACATATATACATCTGTGTAAATACGCAAAGAAATATATATGGTGACTGCTACATCTTGACAGATGATAGCCATCATTATCACCTGAATTACAACTCAAACATCCTGGTTAATAACTTATTCAACTTGTGAAAAATATGCTAAATGTGTAAGATAATAAGGAAGTACGACATCTGTACATCATTGGATTATTGTAACATACCCTTCTACAATACTTACACAGCTCTCTGAGCCTACATAGCTAGAGCCCAGTAACAAACAGAGCAAGCTAATTGGTGACTATGCAAACTGAAGGTTTTATTTCAGAGTACCTTCTTTTTAGACATTTTCCATCAAAGGATACCTACAAATCAGCAGAGGTTTGCTGCAGGAGCGTCCTTCTCCAATTTTGATTTTGTAGTTAGCTTCTCTGAGAAGGTTTGCCTGCACAATGGCTTAGTCATTAAACTGGAGCCCCTTCTACCCCATATTTGATTATATTCATATAGTTGTGCATATTAATATGCACACACTTTTTATACTGCTCATAGATATTTGAAAAACAATTTTTTTGGTTTTGAGAGTTAAAAACAGAAAAACTGACGCAAGAGTGGGCCATTAGCCTTATGAGTAGAGTGTTTGCGAATGGTCCGGGAGACTGGGGTTCAATCCCAGGTCAGGTCATACCAAAGACTCAAAAAATGGTACCTGATACTGCCTTGCTTAGTACGCAACAGTGAAAGTTAAGGATCAAGGGTAAAGAGGAGCAGTCAAAGGAATGGCGTAGCACCCTCTCCTACACTTTGGTGTAGTAGCTATTGAAAAGGGAGTCTTTGGGTCACCCTTGACTAAGTTTGCCAACTTTACTTGTCATTCTTTGTACTCAACTTCTGAAAAGGGTTTTTTATAGAATTAAATTGGTAAAAATCTGCATTTTATTGTCTAAGAAAAACCATCTATATAAATTTTTTAATTATTTTTTAATATATATAAAAGTGTAGTCTACTCTGATGTTAAACAGAAGTGCCAAGGAATACTATTTTGGTCCAAGGCAAGAGGGGCAGATACTATACTCTGATCCTTGCAAAAATTACTGACAAATTAACAAAGAAACAAACAAAAAATCAAAATGTTCATTTTAAATATATATAACCATGGTCTAATAGTTAACAAGGAGATTATTATTTGTGAATTGTTGCCTCATTCTAGCAGTGACTTTGTTCCTCATCTTTACATCTATTTGATCTCTGTCTTGATATATTTATGTTCACATGTATCCATACTCTCACTTTCATTTAAGTATATATACATCTATAAATGTTCTTATATATTAATATTTTTATGCATGCATCAAACAAAATGTCTTTAGTTTTGTCCTATAAAATATACATTATCAGATAAATATATTTATCAACCTACACAAATATTATTGAATATATATAAACCCATATTTGTCTAAATATGAGTACCTCTCATACAGAATAGCAAGAATCTGCTATTGGGCAGTAATATATACTACATTTGTGGGCCTATAAATTCTATTTTAAGTCTATCAAACTAATATTCGCCAAATGGGCTCTTGTCTTTATTTGTGTTGGAACTGACTTCACTGAAATATTTTACTCTCGGAGGATTGGTTTAAGAATGGCCAAAGGCCAACAGCACTGCACAAGAATTCCACTTGAAGTCTCCAAGGAATGAATGCAAATGTTAGTCCCAAGAGCAGCTTAAACAGTCTTAAACAATTATTGAAAATAGAAATAGATTTCTAATTTATAAATTCTGATTTGTTCAACACAGATACCAGGTTTGTCTGAGAACCATTTGTTATAAGATTATGTGTTTTGGCAAGATTACAGATTATTACTTCTCTTCATTACCTAACACTTTGATAAGGCTTATTATATCTGCTAAAAAGTGTCCATTGAAAGAAAAGTTTTTATTTCACATATGAAAAAAATTAAATAAGACACCAAAGTTAACATGATTTAAAAGTGCCTTTGAATAATAAGAGGAATGAAAAACTAATGTATTTTTAATAATCTATAAATTTTATTTCACTGACAGACATGGCATATGGCAGTGGGGGGTATCTTAATTTGCTTATAATTTTACACAGATAAAACCATTTAAACAGTATCACATATAAGTATACAAGTGAAAAATCTTTTAAATAATATGCTACCATAATTAGTCTCACACATTTTGATATAATACACATCCCTAACTTTCAGCAACAAAATTCTGGAAATAATGTTTCTCGTGTATCATACACACAGATTTTTTAGAATTTGCAGTAGCTAAATTTATTTTAAGGTTCATTGTTTTATGTTTTTTTATTTAGTAATTATAAGGATTTATGTAGTTTATATAATGTTTCAAAACACAAAATTTATACAGTATTTAGTGCTAAAGCAAATACATATCCATATGAAATGGGTGTCTTGTGTATTACATGAGACTTCATCTGATGGAGATCTGGGGAGTTTAGAGTACTACTTCATTATCATTACTCTCAGATCCACTCTGAGACCTGAAGTGTTGTGGCCATTAGGTTTTCATCTATGTAACGAGAGCTGAATAAAAACTAGCTCTCCCAAGCTGAAAGCAAATTTATACTTAACAAGGATACATAAACTCAGATATAGGGAAATAATCAACCTGTGGGTCAAATAGATTTGTTTAAAAATTATTCATTTTTGAGATGATCGTGTACTAAAAAAAATCTCTTTTGAAAAAAAAATACAGAAAAAATGTAATATGAATGTACAATGAACTTAATTACATAACATCAGGGCATAAAAATGACTCTTGACAGGTTGACATGCCATTAAAATTAATCATCACTAAATATATTTATGAACAGTATGACTCTGTTCATAACATCTGTCATACTAGAAGAAAAAGAAATATAAATTAAACAATCAAATCCTGTTCTGATTCAAATGTCCATTGAGAGGTAAGCATTAAAATGCCAAATCCATTTCAACTTTGTTATACTAACTCAGAAAAACAAAACTGTGCAGAGCATACAAGTGCACTAAAGAAATCCTTTTTTAAAAAAAAAGTTTTTTTTTAGATGACAATTTAAAAGAGTTATTTAGAAGTTTATTTTTTGAATAATGTATAGTATATATTTTCCCAGTATAAAAGTTTATACAGTTCTTTTTAATGAATTCTGTATGGTTTGGTTTGGTTTCTTTGTTTTTAATGGCATATCAACCTTTGTAGGTCATTTAATGCCAAAGCTATTCTCCTAGAAGAACAGTAGTGGTACTATTTAACCCATAGCTGGGAGGATAAGGGGGTTCATACCTTTCCCAAGGGTATTTGCCCGAAAGTGAACATAATAGCGCAACTGGAGTACGAACTCGCTTACTACGATTCCACAGTCCATCGCTTTAACCATTACACCATGAGGACACCCCACCATGAATTCTGTATATTTCAATATACTGGACATTGGCCTAGCGGTTAGAGTGTTCGCCAATGGCCCGGGAGACCTGGGTTCAATCCCAGGTCGAGTCATACCAAAGACTCAAAAAATGGTACTTGATGCTACCTTGCTTAACGCTCAGCATTAGAAAGTACGGAACAAGGGTAAAGTGGAGCAATCCAGGGAAAGGAGTAGCGCCCTCCCCTACACCTTGGTGTAGTAAGCTATCGAAAAGGGAGCCTTCAGGTCACCCTCGACTATGGTCGCCAACTTTACTTTACTTATATATATATAAAAGCAATTAGCCTTTATTTATTTGACTATCAATCTATCTCAGTCTGTTCACATCTATCTACCCACCTTTTTCTTTTAAGATTTATATGTCTCTCAGTCCCTGTGTAACTATGTACCTCGTGGTGTAATGGTTAAAGCGATGAGCTGCGGAATCGTAGTACGCAAGTTCGTACTCCAGTCGCGCTATTACGTTCACTTTCGGGCAAATACCCTTGGGAAAGGTATGAACCCCCTTATTCTCCCTCCAGCTATGGGTAAATAGTAGGACGGACTAGGTTCTTCAGCCTTGGGGAGGCAACTAGTCTAGGAGAAGGAAAACTCTGAATTCAAAACCTGTTAAACTCCGCTTAAAAATTGACCTTGTGTCATATCCTGCCCGAGCGGAGGGGTTGGTAAATAGTACCTATCAATTTACCTTAAAGTCAAATACTATTATATTGAGAAGTACTATATTTAAAAAGTTCTTAATCATTTTAAACATCATCTTAAACTGGTTTCTTTAATTCATAGAATTGACCTTAACAGATACTGTCAGGTTCAGAGTAGACATGAGAGTAATTCCCAAAGCTTCATAATGGGAACTGAAGTTTTGTGTTATTTCTTAGATACAATTCCAGCTAAGACAAACATTCTTGGGAAGGTCATGAATCTGCTTCTCCCAGCCATTTGTGCATAAATGGCAAAGCAGTTGGAGCCTTTTTACCTTATAAAAAGTCAAGGATTATCCCTTGCTGCTGGTAGGATATAATCCAGTACATTTCGAGAGAAGATGTGCACCAGCAAGTAACATCCATGACTCTAATAGAAGCTGTGAAAGAGAATTATTTGGCATGATGCCTTGATGATCTTATAGGTTATGGTAAACATTAGTTCTTCCAATCAGTCTATCTTGTGTACTAGTTTTGTTGGTCTTCCTCTTTTTGTGCAATATATAATTGGTACATTTTATGCTTTCCCATTGTGTTTTCTTTGAAATTATCTGAAACCCATCAAAGTCAGCTGTTGCCTTCTTTGTTGTTCTTGTGACTTCAAAGTACAGTAATAGGCGTGCTAAAGTTGTCTGTTTTGGCAACTATGGCTTAAAGGCTGGATTCTTGCATCCGAGTGAGTGACTTGTGTAGTCCATCCCCCACCGCTCCTCTACCTGAACACCATTATATGGATGTTCTGCCTCAGAAGACATTAAAGCTAAAGGCACAAATAACTGTCTTGTTGCATGTGCATATGGCAACAGCAAAATTATTGATTATGAAATGCAGCTTTTATTGCAGTTCTTCTAAAACTTTTCAAAGTTAAATTTACGCTATAGGAAAAATACTTCACAAGACAGCAATCAATTTGTATGAATGTTAGATACATGTATACAAGCACATTTCAGTTTCTTTTGTGTTATATATATATGTGTGTGTATAAGAATAAAAGTGTGTGTGTGTGTGTGTATATATATATATATATATATATATATATATATAGACCAGCTTATTGGCCTAGTGGGTAGAGTGTTTGCTAATGGTCCGGAAGACCTGGGTTCAATCCCAGGTCGTGTCATACCATAAACTTTAAAAATGGTACTTGATACCTCCTTGCTTACCACTCAGCAATATAAGGTACGTATCAAGGGTAAAGTGGAGCAATCCAAGAAAAGGAGTAGCGCCCTCCCCTACACCTCGGTGTAGTAGCTATTGAAAAGGGAACCTTCAAGTCGCCAACTTTACTTTACTTATATATATATATATATATATGTGTGTGTGTGAGTGAGTATGTGTGTGTATTAAAATAAATGTGTTTGTGTGTGTGTATATATATACATATGTGTGTGGGAGTTGGTAGATATATACATATGGATAGGCATATATAAGGGAAGCAATTACTGCAATCATTGAAAATAAAGGTGATTAGATTTGGAAAGATGCTATTTCAATAAATTTAACTTAGATTTGTTTTTATATCCTTTCTGATAAAACATAAGTACTTTAGAAACACCCTATGTATATATCTGTATGTTTGTGTGTGTATGTGTGTATATATATATATATATGTGTGTGTGTGTGTGTGTGCATCTATGTGAATATATATATATATATATATATATATATATATACCAATTATTTTCCATCTGTCCCAGAAGAAAATCTACTGAACAAAGATAAATCAAGATTCTAAAATACACATGAACACACAGATACTTATGATTTTTCAACCTTATGATGCTCCAATAACAAACATTTAGTAGTTATCAAACTTTTTATTTTTTCATTTTTTTAACCAAGCAATGCTGTTATAGGCCAAGTGTGTTATATATTATTTCTACCAGTTCTGAAATAAAGTAGCTGCAGCAACTTATTCTTCAGTCTCTCACTTGATTGCACAATCTTTAACTTTGTATCAGTGTTTTTTTGTCTGTTTGTTTTTCTATGGTACTTTCAAAGCCATTTCGATGCTAAATGCCCTAGTGCATCTCCAAATAAAAAAGTGACAATGAATTTTATTTTATAAGACTACTTGAGGATTAGGTTAACCTAAGTTACACTCAGGACATTTTCAACTTAATTTATAAAGGACCTAACATGTATAAGTCCATTGTAAATAGTGTAACATCTGTATATACGTTGCTTATTAAATAATCCTCAATAACTCAAATAGTTCTAAACTAATATTTGTCAAATTTAAATTTGTTTATTTTCACTCTTTGTAAAATATCTAACTAAATTTTTCGCCATTTTTAATTGTTAGTTTTTGAGATATTTGGAATTTACAAAAAATGAAGTTAATATGCACATGAAACTAATATTAGCTTAAGACCTTTGAAATCTGATAAAAATCAATCTTTTCTTTCTCTGGATAATATATGTTGAAACATAGCTAAAGAAAGGATCTTACAACTGCTGAAAAACAGAAAATTACAAAGTTATTTAGTGAGAGACTATCCATTTTGGAGATATCAAAGGAGCCTTGCAGAGATCATTGATCAACAAAGAAGGCTGTTGAAAATATATCTAAGTTGGCAACTTGAAGCAAAGGAAAAAGCTTTAAGAATTGACTTCCTTGAGACGAACATAAACTAAAACGAGCTGTAGTGTAACAACCACTTTTGAACAATGCTCAGATCTTTGAAAAGGCTGGATTTGAGAGAGATAAGTAGCTCAAAAGATTTAGAAGACTTTTTGAACTGGGATCTCTAAAAAAAATCTCCTCTCACTAAATCAAATATTTTAAGCATCAAAACTGGGCCTAGAAATGCATAAAAATTGACTTTTCTAAAGAAATTTTCATGGAAAAATCTCAAGTGACATTTGATGGTCCAAATAGATGGACCAAAGGATGTATTTTATCCAATCCAGATGTACTTGTGGCTAAAATAAGGCAATAAAAAACAGTAGTAGGATGATCATATTTACCAACCCCTCCGCTCAGGTAGGATATGACACAAGGTCAATTTTTAAGCGGAGTTTAACAGGTTTGAATTCAGAGTTTTCCCTCTCCTAGACTAGTTGCCTCACCAAGGCTGAAGAACCCAGTCTGCCCTACTATTTACCCATAGCTGGAGGGAGAATAATTGGATTCATACCTTTCCCAAGGGTTTTAGTGCTATGTGAAATGCAATCAGTCTCGTCCAGGATTTGAACTTGTGTCACCGTGTTCATTTCCTATGACGATAACCATTACACCACGGGCACCTCCTATAGTAGTGGGATGATAAAAGCTGGAATTATATACCAAACCATTATTGGACCATTCAGAGTTAATGAAGATTTTCAACTGAGCAACACTATTTCAATTTCATAGACAAGACTTTCTTCACATAATACAAGTCCCAGTCTTGCAGTTTCAAAGTGAAGTATGTATTATGCACAACAATTCTCCTTCTCATGTATCTAAGTTTACCCATGAATTCTTTGAACATAAAAGATTTATCAGGGCTAAGATAATCGAATGGCCACCACAAAGTTGAAAATCTATGGTCAATTGTTGAGATGAAATTATATAAAGGTGTCAAACAATATAACAACAACTCGGGCCAATAAGATGCAATTAAAACTACAATGCTGGAAATTGAAACTGCTGAATTAAAAAAAATTAACAAAATCAATGAATAATCGATCACTTATATGTATTTGTTATTTGTTCTATTATAGGTGTTGATCAATTTTTGATGATTTATTTACCTTTTTATAAAAGTAAAATGTGATTATTTGGTTTTACCTGATAACTTCAGGCAGTAGGTTTCTTTAAATTTATCAGATAACTTCAATAAAACATTGTTACAACTGAAAATTTCAAGTCAGGCTTTGTCTTGACATTTAGATTGATTGTTTAAAATTTGGCAATTTTTTTTCCAAACCAAGTTTGAATTATTGAAGTTCATGTGATTTACTAAATAACTTCCAGCAGGCTATATATATATATATATATACACACACACACACACACACACATATATATATATATATATATATATATATGTGTGTGTGTGTGTGTATTATGTAAGTGTATGTATACTTGTATGCATTATCTAAATGAATCTATACATACAAGCATTATATGAGTGTATTTATGCATTATGTAACAGAGCTTGTGTGTCTATGTCCATATGGGGTTTCATATAGATTCATATATTTTTGTGTACATATGTTTCCACCTCTCTCACTTTATATATATATATATATATATATATATATATATAAAGTGTATGTTCATTTTCATTTACATGGAAGTATATATACATATATATATTTGGATGTGTATCTATCTGTAGATTTGTAGGTGTATATATATATATATATATATATATGTGTGTGTGTGTGTGCCATATATGTTGTGTATATGAGTTCTGCCTTGGTAAATACAGCTTCAATCTCCATATTTTTTTTCACAAAATCATATTTTAAATATTTTTCAAGTTTAGTATGCAACTTTGAATATTGGATTGAATCAAACATTTCTTTGAAAATGTTTTGGGAATCCATATGTTTCATGACAGTACAACTACTGCATATAAAAAATATACACACGCCAGTTCTTGACATGTTGATGGGTCTGAATTCTGATTTTTTTTCTTCTTAAAGGATTGCTCTATCCAAGGCAAGAGAACCCAGTCTACAATACTACTTATCCTGGGGGGAGAGAAAATGGATCTATGCATTTCCTAAGAGTGTTTGTGCAATGTGAAACAGAAACTGCCCATCCTAAATTTGAACTATGCTTACTGATTCCACTTTCCTCAGTGTATAGGTGTGACACCTCCCAAGCCTCTATGAGTTTATATATATATATATATAAAGAATTGGAACTCTTTCTTTTTCTGACTTGAAGGAATTTACTAGCAGTTCACAAAGAGAAAATTTAATTTGATTTAAAATGGTTTTACCTCTGAGCACTTGTAAAATCCCAGTACGCAATAATTGTAATCTCTTCATCTGTTCAGGTTTTGAAGATTTTTCTGATACCAATTCGAAATGCTTTGAGCCATTATGAAGAAACATTAAAAAAAACTTAACTTTTTGCAAAAACAACAACAAAATTTTTTTTTTTTTTATGCTTTGTAGATATTTTTTAAGTTAATATATGAGTAACAAGATCACGATGATCAAACAGAACAATCATTTGACTCAAAGTTGGAGTTAGCTTTATATTTGTGCCTGTGTGTGTGTGTATATATATATAGGGTAAAGAAAAATATTAGCAAAGGTACGTCAGTATCTTTATGGGTCATGAAGCACAATACATGCTTTCCCTCCTAACTTTACACTTATATTAACAGACTTGAAATCCCTTCCAGAATTTCTAGAATATTGTTGGTTCTTTAGGAATATGGGCAATGGTATAGTTTGGTTTCTTTGTTTAATGGCATATCAACCTTTGTAGGTTATTTAATGCCAAATCCATTCTTCGAGAAGAACAGTAGTGATACTATTTAACCCATAGCTGGGAGGATAAAGGGGTTCATACCTTTCCCAAGGGTATTTGCCCAAAAGTGAACGTAATAGTGCGACTGGAATACAAACTCGCTTACTACGATTCCGCAGTCCATCGCTTTAACCATTACACCACAAGGACACCCCCCACAGTGGTATAGTTGATAGCATTATATATATAGTGCTATATATATTGCACTATGTAAAATCGTATATTATCAAAAGCACCACTGAAAGTACTTTTACAAACAGGCTCCTACTGCTAATCTGCCTTTCAAAGTCACACCGTTTATTGACTTTCCAAGCCAGGAGTTGACTATAACAGTGACCGACTTACATTACTGAAACCTGGACAGGCAAAATTAAGAGTAACAACAAAGAATAACATGGAGACTAGATAAATAAAGCTTAAGAAAAAGAAATGTGTCTGTCTAATTCAAAAAGTAGGTGAACCCTGTCCAACAGTTCAAAATGTTACTGGCAGCAGGAATTTGAAAATACAGCTAACATGGGAACCATGTAGGCACATGTATAAAGAGTCCAAAAGAAAATGTGCTAGTTGGGAAACAAAAGGCACAACAAACTCAAATGATACATGACAAAAGGATAACTCCTTCTTGAACTTGAAACTCTCTTTTTTTGTAAGGTTATCTTTTCTGTGTCTAGTCTCAATGACCCACTTCTTTATACTGTCCCTAAAACACACTCTTTTTTTCCAGTGTTTCCTCGTAAACAGTTATATTACACTTAGAACTCTAGTTTCAGTCCAACTACCCTCTCATTCTTTCAGCATAGCAGTCCTTACCTCTATAAGAAATGGGGAAAGGAAGTTACAAACAAAAGTGTTTAAAACACCTACGACTTATCCCCATGTGAAATGTTCTATTGCCAGAAATAAACTAAAAAAATTGCTTTCTGCTCGCCTGGCTTGACAAATGCCTTTTTGATGAGCTAATGAAATAGATTCAAAAATCAAAATTCAGTTGACAATTCACATAGGAGCTTTGTCACTTCATGTTAAGAATTATAAAAAATCTGTTCCCTTGATCCACCTGGTTGCTTAAAAAAATACCAGGCTTTTAAAATTTGATCAGCTCTTTTCATTCATGTTATAGCGACTCACCAACTCTTTCTCCTACATAGGCACACAAACATGCACATACATATTTCATTAAGACATTAATGAACTTTTAATGCTTATACAAGAACTTAAAAAATAAATAGATAATTTTTTACCAGTATTATAGTGTAAATAATTGTATATAAATGAAAATTATTACATCTATCATCACTTATACAGTTGTAAGTTGTTCCTTTTATTTATTGTAACTTTTTTTTTCTCCTCACTGTGTGCTGCTAAAAGTGCAGTATTGGACTTAGCTCTAAGTTATTGCTTAGAGCTTCATTTTTTTAGTCCATTTTTATCTTCATTTTTTGTTCTTTAACACTTATTCATTAAAATTTATATAAAATTTTTTTCTTTATCATTAATATTAGTAAAAAAAAATGATTATTTACCCAGTTATTCTTAACAAAGGATCTCAAATTTCATCAGCCCAGTCGATTGAGGCTATCGAATACACCAACTGCGTCTCTTCTGAGAAGTCAGACCCTGCCCCCACCTCTGACAAGTGTCCTGGTTATGACATTAAACAATCTGATGGTGAGGTTCCAATAATGATGGAGCTTTGGGGAATGTGGAGTATTCCTTCATTGTCATCGCTCCTAGGTTCACTCTGGCCCATAGTGATAGGGTCCTATCTATGGGTCACATAGAATTGTTTGACATTTAAATTGTGAAAACAAATAACATGATAAATTGAATTGCTTGAAATAGAACTGTTTGATCATTTAACTGTGTGCATACAAATGACTGATGTTTAATTGAATTGTTAGCGATTCATAACAATACTTCAAACTATTTAACTTTGTTGACTAATGCTAAATTGACTTCTTAGAAATAGAACTGTTTAATTATTTAACTATGTATCTTCAAAAAGTGTTTACAAATCATATAATCAATATATATGTAAAAACAGAATTTGGCATTAAATAAGCAACAATGGTTGATATGCCATAAAACTAAATGAAACCAATCAAGTTTCATATTGCTTAGGGCCTCAGTGGTTAAAAGTTTGGCCCTGTAAGAGAGAAGGAAAGCACTACTTAGTAAACTTTTATTCAGCTTCAGTTGTTTAAAGTATTGTATTGGTGTATTGTTACTGTCTATTTTTCTTTATACACTTCCAGTATAACAACAATTAGGGTTAAAATAATTTTCTTTCAATATAGTTAATTTTTTTAATTTTTTATAAAGATAGTATTTAGTATTTCATTTTTAAATTAAAGGATTTGATTTTAAGAATCAAACACAAATGAAATATATCTAACTATATTGATATATTAGTACCGGAGTTAAGATAATGCTGATATTAAAGGACCTAAATGTTGTTCAGTAGTAAAATTCTTGAAGAATCCACCATGTTAAATGAGTGTCTACAATCATTTGCTAGTTCAGTTTCCTACACCTGCCAGTTGCTTGTCAGTAAAAGAAATAGTCAAAGAGAATGTGTAGGCTATGTAGTGGATGGAATTCATTCAACTCCCTATGAGGCCAAATGTGATACAGGGTCAAGTTTAATCTGGATGGTTCCAGAAATGTTACATTTATATCAACATTTCTTTCTTATGAAGACTCAGGCATCAGAGACTGAGTTTGACCCTATTCTTTTAGGTACAGTGACTAAGTGCAATTTAAAGGGATGGATTCCCGGACTTTTACTCATTGTCCAGAGTAGTGATAAAGCCCATAAAGAAGATAATGCCTTTTGAAACAGAAATTTCCATTGACAGCACATTTAGTTTATACAAAATAACTAACAAACATCTGAATATGTAGAAGGGAGGATAAAGGTTCTTAGAAACGCTACTAAATGCACCAAAGAAAAGTTGAAGAACATGCCAATCAAAATTGAGTGAAAATAAACATTAATTAAAGATTAGGATTCTTTATCAAACAGTTCACTGAATAATAACAAAATGCTTCATCTCAAAATTTCAAACAATATTTGTCTGACTTCAGTTTGTGAAATAGAGTTTCTGAACCTGGTAAAATTGTTGTCGGATCTCTTAACAACACAAAAAAAGATTGCGACGTCTGACCCAAAACCTCCTTTCGTATTCCACAATTATCCTCTTTTTCGTCTCCTTAAACAGATGGTCGCTTCTCCTTTAATCAATTCGTATCCAATGCAAATGCAAAAAAGGTCCTGAATGACGACATTTGTTGTTTTTATGCTCTTTTCTACCTGCTCTCATTTGCATGCACATCTTCACTCTCTGTGGTTTTACGTGACTGCTGGCTTGAAAATGCATGGCCATTTTCAATATAAGATCGCTCAGGGCAGCCATGTTTTTCTGGTCAAAAAATATCTTACACGTGGAGCATATGCACTGATGTTTGCACTGAGGTGAGTGGTGATTTTCACTCCAATTTTCACTACAGTTTCTAAATTTAGAGCAAATTTATTGTATATCATATGATTGAGAAGATGATTACTTTTTCATTGATATGAAGTTGCTGAAGTCGAGAAAATCTCATGGTGTATCTGAACTGTCTGCATGAGGAAAAAAAATGGCATAGATTATATGCCTGAATAATTTAAGCCAGAAAAAGCCAAGTAACATGTACGAAAAATGAAATCATTGACTTAAGATAATTTTCAATACTTCAACTAGTTAAAAATTTGCAGATATATCTAATCTCTAGAACCCTGAGAAAACACATGTCACTACTACACACACACACACACCCTGGGCTCCTTTTTGAAAAATACCTGAAATTTAGAAATGTAGTAATCCTTAAAGTTTGTTAAATAACATATTACAATATTTAAAGGATAATATCAATGTAGAAGTGGGGATTCCCCAGCCAGAATTCAGAGTGTCAATATACAAAGTGTTTTCAAAAAATTATCAGTTTCACCCAGGTTTTTGATTTGTTACACACCTCTCACCTTTGTATGAGCCTCACTGGTACAGAAATTAAGACAGAAATCGCTATTAGTTTTTCTTGTTTTAAAAGAATTGTTCAGCTGTGGCTCTTCTTCCTTGGTGTGACTAAGAACTTTTTGAACAACACTCATAACTATTATGTTTTCTTTGATATGATTCAAAAAATAAAAGATTTTTAAATCTCATTTTCTTCTTGTGCTCCTCGGTAAAAAGCTTTCCAAAGAACCTGGGTAAGGGAATCCCTGAATATAGTCATGTTGGAATCATGACAAAAATATTCCTTGATCATTTGGTAAAAAGATCCAAGTTGGTAAATTTTTCTCTATCATTAGATATGAGCTTGGCTTCAATTTTAATCGGTGGGGTGCCCTCGTGGTGTAATGGTTAAAGCGATGGACTACGGAATCGTAATAAGCGAGTTTGTACTCCAGTCATGCTATTATGTTCACTTTCGGGCAAATACCCTTGGGAAAGGTATGAACCCCTTAATCCTCCCAGCTATGGGTTAAATAGCACCACTACTGTTCTTCTAGGAGAATGGCAGAGGTTGATATGCCATTAAACAAAGAAACCAAACCAACCAATCAATTCTAATCCAGAACAAAAAACTTTGCAGATATTCCAAAGAATATGCCTATTTGGAATATATCCTCATTCTTTGCTTTGACTTGAATGATACTTCAATCGGCAAGTTTCCTGCTGTCACAAGGATACATCATGGTGTTTGTCTGTGATATGCAGCACAAATAGAACTGATTCATCTGTTCTAAATATATTAGGTGGTATGGGCAGTTTTGGTGTCAAGTTGAGAGAAATATCAGATGACTTAGTGGAGGAAAGGAATTTGAGTTGTGTTGTTATAGATCTGTCATCCTTGTTTCTGGTTATCTAGAGATTTCTGAGATGTAGGAAAAAAGTCTGTGACACTTGGAAAAGGATCAGACGTACCAAGATGTCAATACATGTCAGTTAATAAAGAATTTCAGTCAGCAGACTGATGCTAAGCATATTTGAATATTCTGGAATGGTAAGATTCAAGAATTGCTTGATAAGATGTACAATTGAAGAGGTTTGCTGATGAGAACTAAATTTAATTTAGGGGTTGTCCAAAGAGAAAAAAATATTGAGAAATTTGGTCCACAGATTAAATTATTGGGTCCATCAGTCATTAAATTAAAACACTGATAAATTACATGCAGTTTTGTTGTTTCTGGTAAAATTGTTTGCTATATCATTTCAGCAACCCCATATAGATTATCTGTGATAATCAAATAACAATGACATATATCACAAATAGGAATATTTCTTTGTTTTATATATATATATATATATATATATATATATACATATATATATATATATATGTGTGTGTGTGTGTGTATATATATATATATATATATATATATATACACACACACACAAGTGTGGCGTAGCCCTGGTAGAGTCATTGCTCAAGTACTGGACTGCGGCCTCTAAGTAAGTGAGTTCAAACTCTAGTCATACAATGACATTCACTTTTGGACTAATGCCCTTGGGAAAGGTATGACCCCTTATATATCCCCAGATATGGGTTAAATAGAACCACTGCTATTCTTCTACAAGGATGTCTTTGGTATTAAATAACCAACTAAGTTTGATGTGCTGTTAAACAAAGAAACTAAGAACATAAATATACACATATATGCATGCATATATATATATGATTTTATTTTTATTCTCTGGATTGTTTTTGTACAATTAGATGAATTTGTTTTTAGTATGGGTGGATATGTAATATTCTGCTAACTTTTATGTCTTTATACAGTGTATATATATATATATATATATGTGTGTGTGTGTTTTTAAAGGATATATGTTAACAGTATGTTTTTGTCTTAATACTAAATGCTTAGAAATTATCCATCGAATATGATCAGATTTCACATATCTCCTCTAATAGTTAAAGTAATTGCACCAAAAAGTAACTGAAAATTAAGATCAAGGAAATACCAGTCAAAAATTAATAATACTTGACAATGCATCATCATGTTAAAAAAAGATCCAATTTTTTTGCCAACTGCAAAGATTAAGTTGTAACTTGACTGGATAAGAAGCTGTTCATGAAAATAGTTAGGTGAATCTTGACAATTGCTGAAATGGCTGTCTGCTGTGGGAAAAAAGAGAGAAAATAAAATACATATAAATAAATACACAATTATTACTCTTGTCACTGGAATTCTCCCTAATATATGTATTCATCCAAACCCTAACAGTCCAGTTGTCTGAGGCTGTAGAATATACCAACTATATCTTTCCAGAGGGGTAAGACCCCCACCCCAATAAGTGTCTTGGATAAGACACTAAACCATCCAATATTTAGACTCCAATCCTGAAGCTTTTGGGGAGTGTTTGAGAACCCCTTCATTGCCATTACTTCCAATTCTACTCTGACACAGATTGATAGTACCTTTTGGGTTAAATAGAAATGTATTATCATTTTCTAAACTTGAAACCAGTTAACTGTGTGCAAACAAATTATTTATGTTAAATTGAATAATTAATATTACATAGCAAGTCTTGGAACCATTTAACTGTGTGCAAGTAAATCTATTAGTGTTAGATAATACTACTTGAAACCATTTAACTGTGTACAAACATGAATTCTAGCTCATTTAAAAATATTACCTTCAAACTATTTGTTTACAAATCATAAAATTTTATATATATATATATATATATATATATATATAAAAACAGGATTTAGCATTAAAAAACCTGCAAGGGTTGATATGCTATAAAACACAACCATCCAAACCTCAGCCATAGGCAAGAAGTGACACAAGGTTAATTTTTATGCAGAATAAAACTGCCTTGAATTCAGTTTTCCTTCTTCTAGAGTAGTTGCCTTACAAAGATCAAAGCCCCTTTTCTGCCCTACTATTTAGCCATAGCTGGGTGAAAAATAGGTTTCATTCATTTCCCAAAAGCATTAGCATGAATTGAAATGAAAACAGCCTTGTCCAGGATTTTGAATTCAGGTCACCAATTCTATTTCTTTTAATGATAACCATTATGCATGCATCTGAGCTGAGGCATCTTTTTGTAAAAGACATTAGACAAAGAAATCTGATTCTTTGTTTCTTGTGACAGCATGTGAAGATTACACACATCCAAAAGAAAAGAAAAATTAATATCTACTGTTCAGCAAACTAGAGTCAGTTAGGCACTATTTGTGTGGAAGGTTGCACCATGATACAATTCACTCCCCAAGAAATTAGGCCATGATATGCTGTACTGATTAACATTCACATTAGAAGCTTCAATATGAAGATTTCAGAGTATTTGGGTGTCAATCTGCAGACTTATTCATATTGATGAAAACCAGACCCACTGCCCATGTCATGGCATTTGAGGTGGTCGCTAGTCATGGTGATGTTATGTCTCCATTCATCTTCCCATGGAAACCCATATCAAGTGCGCGGATGAGGGAGTGCTGCCTTTGATCAAGAGAGTGGTTGCTGGAAGACCCTACATCTTGCAACATGAATCTGTGCCATGCCACACATGCAGGAGAACAGTCTTGTCTGTCATAAAAATTCTGCGACCAAATCACCCTTAACATAAGGTTGCCTGACTCCTTTGACTGCAATCTTGTTGATTATTTTTGGGGCATGGTTCAGCAAGAGACCAACAAAACTCCATGAAACACTAAAGATGGACTGAAGGCAAAGATAACAGTAACATTTAGCAATTTAAACAAGACCATCAGTGTTGTATATTGACCTACGACCCGGCCGGGCTTTCAAAATAGGAAATGTACCTGTATAAATAACAGGTGCATCCGGTCGAGGAATATCAGGATTATAACCTTGACCGTGGACAGGTTGAATGAGTGTGAAATTGTGATGCCCACAAGAAGAAGGTGGGCGTTGAACTATTATATAACTCAGTGCACAGGAAATTCAATCAGTTGGAGACAAGATGCAGTTGAGAAAGCCAGCACCCATCAGAAGGAGCCCTCAGGCCCCCGATTAATCAGTTTGGAGATCAGAGGAGTTGGAAAGAAGATGCTGAAATGAGAACATGTCCCAGAGAGGCTGGGCCCACAGGTTCCTGGTTAAGCAGCCCAGGAGAACGGGAAAGAAACGTGGTTACGGCTAATAGGGTGGGGGTCAATATGTTGCAGTTCTGTTCAGTCTCCAACTCCTCTCACACGCGACCCTTTCGATAAAGTGAGAGGTATATTTTTTCTAAGAACTGTGTCGCTCGTCTTTATTGTGCTGTCATTATGATTTTGCATGCATATACATATGTTTGTATAGTTGGTCATGGCTATACAACATCAGAAAGTCTCGCAGGAGATTTGGAAGTCAGCTTGAAGCTGTAATTGAAGCCAGTGATGATTTCTTTGAATAAATCTAATCTCTAGTATTTGAAGATATTTTCATATAATTTTGATAAAATGATATGTCTGTTATTTTCATTTTTGTATGATTTATAAGACAATTTACCCATCACACCCTGTGTATATAATGATAATATAACTCTATATGAATATTGAATGTTACTTAATTTCAAAGTAACAAAAGGTGGTTTTAGATAGTATATAATAATATGTAACCAATAATGGCAAAATTATATTAAGAGATTAGAATAAAACTAATTGTTGTTATTGAATTATAGGAAAAAGAAAAATAACCAGAATAACATACCTTGAGAATTTCAAAACTATTGAAATAAATGTGATAAGTTTCCATGATGAGATATACATTTGATAAAAAAAGATAAAGAGGATGTGAAGGTCAATTATGCAAAATGCAGTAAGAAATGTGAGGAAAGTATCAAGATACAGGAAAAGATTGGTGTTATTAGATTACCCCTTGTAACCAAGACAGAATTCTGGTGCAACAAAGAAGCAATAATAATTCAAAGGAATAAGAAAAGAAAAGAGAAGCAAAAGAGAAATAAGACAAGAATCTTAATACTGCTGACCAAAATTGCCATATTTTTATTTCTGCATCACTAACATTTCTTGCATATGTGCCAGAGAACATCTAAAGTGTCTGGTCAGTTGAGACTGACTCACCCAGAAGAAAGCATTGGTTCAATATTGGTGTAGGAGACTTTTTCTCTTAAGCATTTCAACATCGTCATGTAAAAATCTATAAAAGTCCAAAACACACACAAACCTTAGTATGGTACAAGGTCAAATTTAGTGAGTAGGATAAAGAAGATTGTATTTGAACAATCTTTCCACTCACTCACCTTGAAAATCAGCATTCAAAATCCTGACTTTTATCATTAAAACTATTTTAACTATAAAGCTCCAATTCATATGTTTATTTGTATTTCTCATAAAAGAAAAAAGACATTTTAAATTTTTCTTCAAGAGCTTATATATTATCAAATTAATTTTCTAAATGTCATTCTATGTAATGATTTGCAGAAAAGTTCTCAGCCCAACCATCTAAAATTTAATTTTTGGGATCATTTTGTGTTATTTGTGTGAAAATATATATATATATATATATATATATATATATACACACATTAATGTTTTCTTAATTCTTTGTGTTTCGGTAAATACAGCTTCATTGAAGAAATCACTTTTGTGAAAAAACATGTTTTGTATCTCTCTATATGTTAATTCTTAATTTATCTAAAATTTAATTTTTGGGATCATTTTGTGTTATTTGTGCGAAAATATATATATATATATATATATATATATATATATATATATATACACACAAACACACACACAATGTATACATCTATTTGAATCCTGTAAGATTCCTATACTTCTCTGAACTCTTGATCTTTGGAAAACAATGTTAAATGCAATAAACTAAAAAAAAAAAACCAACAAACAAAATCAACAGATCCTCTATTGGCATCTATTTTGAGCCTGGGGAAGATGGCTCCAGTCATGTTAGAGCCTTTGTGACTCTTTGACCTGACCTTCTGATTATGCAATCTCATAGGAAACACATGCGTAAATGACATATATTCATGAAAAACAAAAAATAAACTTACAAGTTTGCTTTTGCTTCAAGCTTTTCAAACAGATATTGTCTGACTTGAGGATGATTGATAGCATTTCTCTCTCAACAATTGAATGATGGAATAGCTAATGGCTTACATGCAACATTTTTTTTCTAGACCTAAACAATACATGTAATATATATATATATATATGTTAAATTTCATATACTATTTATGTATATATGTATATGTTCAACTTCATATATATATATATATATATATATATATATATATATAATGTGTGTGTGTTTATAAATTTCATACATTGTATGTGTGTGTGTGTATATATATTTATATATATATATATATAACGTATGGGTATATGTAGATATATATCTTAGTGTGCATATATGTGTTTATCTATATTTGATATATTGCCAAAGGCATATATCTGAATACACATGGGCAACCTAAGTAATATTTGTATATAGATATGAACAGATTTATTTCTGCTGCCAGAAAGCATGATAAATGCAAACACCTACACACAAATAATGTATACACATATATTCATACACCTAAATATATACATATATATATATATGCGTGTGTGTGTGATTTGTATACACAAAAAATTGCTACATATCTGTTTAGATTCCGGTATGCTTATGCAAATCTATGGTTATACAAGTTGTAATAGATATATTGTAATATATTTATGTAATTTTATGCATGTATGTGAATATATTAATAACTGCATTTACATTTATACATTATTTTAATTTCATATATGTGTCTGTGCCAGTAGATTTGAGTGTGCATGCACGTCTGTATTGAGATATGTACTTTTACATCTGTCCATAAAACCACAAAATGTTTTGAAAACCCAGAGAAGATCCACCATCCGTGCATAAAGACGTGAGAGTAAGCATCAGGCATGGCTGCTCTGACCTCCAAGAGTGGTTTCCTGTCTCTACTGTCCTCACTGATTCCATGCAAGAATTGGTCTTAAAAGCCACTATTGAACCCACAGACCACAACAACCACATGATGACTGAGATATTGAACTCTGTATATTCAAACAAAGGATATTGATGATAATGATGACATTCCACATATGTTTATAGAATATAGATATGGGCATCAATATTTCTGTATATATGAGGGTCGTCCAAAAAGTTTTAAGCCTCACCCACAACTAAGAGTCATAAATGAAGATTTTTATTGTGGCAACACTCTTCCACTTCTTACAAAACTAGAAAGAAAAAAAATACTCTTTCAGATTTCAGTCTTAATTTCTGTGCAGTTGAGACTCATATGACAAATTAAAAATCTGGGTGAGGCTTAGAATTTTTCGAATGACTTTCTTATGTGGGTAGATCAATAACTCTGTAAACAAACATTCAAATTTAGCCCAGTTGGCTTAACAATCTGATGGTAAGGCTCCAGAAATGCTGGAGCTTTGGGGAATGTGGAGTACTCCTTCATTGCCATTACTCCTAGGTCCACTCCGGCCCAGAGTGGTAGCACCTGATAGGGTCCTATCTATGGGTCTAATAGAACTAAACCATGTACTTAGATTAAACTGAATTTTCTGAAAGAGAACTTTTTATATGTATAAAAATGGATTTGGCATTGAATATTTACAATGGTTCATATGCCATAAAACTAAACCAAAAACATGTAAATCATAAAGGGGTATTATTATTTGAAATTTACACAATAAAGTTTTATCTTTGGAATTAGCATACTTCCCTGAATTAAGTGTGTCAGCAAGAAAGGAAATTGTTATAGAATAGATATTAGATATGTAAGATGAATGGTTTTTTTTTATTTTAATTATTAGGCAGTAGACTTACTGATTTAACTATGTACATAGATAGATATGTATTCATTCACATCTCTCTCTCTCTCTGTATTTATATATATATATATGTATATATATATAAAGTTGAATCTAACAGATATCAAACATGTTGAATACTAACTCACCTGATGATTGGCAATGTGGAATTATGAGTCACAAGATTGTATTCTGTTTTTATTATTATTCTATTTCATAATTTGAAATACTTTCATATTTCTCAGCATTTTTGTCCATAGAGCACTGAAAAAAATTTACTGAATGAAAGTATTTTCAGCATTGAATTTTAATCATAATTTCATATATATATATATATATATATATATATATATATATAATTTACAAACTTAAAGAATAGTTCACAAGTTTATTCACTCCTCATTACTTATAGCTGTGTCCAATTAATTATGATTTAATAATTTTACTCAATAACACACAGATATACACATATGTTAATGTTAATGTTATGGTTATTGCCCTTTATTGCCTCTAATTGTTGGCTTCCAGAAAATACCTGCAGCCATATTAGAAACTATTAGTTTAGTTGCTGACATGGAACAGTACACATGAGAAGAACTGACGTGTGATGGATTAATAATGTGTGTGTGTGTGTGTGTATATATATATATATATATATATATATATATATATATAATAACAACAAATTGAGTATGAAAAGAGAGCTAAAAAGTGATTGATGCTCTTATCGCATAGCAAATTTAGAAATATGTCAGTTTAAATGGAAAAACATCTGATGATTGTATTAGGGCTCGAAATACAAAGTAACCAAAGAAGTAAGGCAGTATTATATTTATATATTTAAGGTTCAGAATTAAAAATGCGTTGGTTCTGTTTTTATTCAGTATTAGACCTCATAAAAATATGTATATTTTGTTTTTGTGAAATAGAATTACCTTCTCAATGAAGCTAACCTGTCAATTTAATTTTCTCTATTATCCCCCTTTTCTTATATATATATATATATATAATATTCAGTGTATATATCTATTCATATATGAATAATAAGCAAACATTTAATGTTTTTGTTTTTTAAATCATCTTCCAACCATTGTTATGCATCTCATATGTATATATAAAATCCAAATAATCTAAATAGTCACAATATAACATACTGCCAATGACATACAATGGGTAGCACACTTTATATATAATAGCATGATTTTCTCATCAATCTCATTATAAGACGGTTGGTCTGATTTTATGGCATATCCACTCTTGTAGGTTATTTAATGCCAAGTCGAGTTTATATATATATATGTATATATATATATATGATTAGTAAATAAACAATCAGAGTTTAGTTTTGCACACAGTTAAATGGTTTCAAGTATTGCTATATATCTAGGACTGGAACCTCACCATCACATGGTATAGTATCATATCCAGGACACTCATTGGTGGAGGTCTTACCATGCTGCAGAGATGCAGTTGGTGTATTCTACAGCCCTAGCTGATTGAGATGTCGATGTATGAGGGTCCAAAATTCCAGTTAAAATGTGAACCAATCAACCACTTATACAAGTGTTGAAGGCCTGTGTAGAACCAGCCACACTTAGATAAGCAGATAACAAAAGAATTGTGAACCAATATGCTACTGATTTTCCGGTATATCACTCTCCAGTTTTCCTTTCTCTTAGACCAGCTCCCCTACCAAGGCTAGCTATCCCAATATGCTCTACTATTTTCTCGATTGGAAAACTATATGGATTTATGCTTTTTTTTTTTTTGCTTTTTTTTAACCTTAAAAGAAATATGAACAGCCTCATCCAGGATCTAAATTTAACTCATCAGATTTATTTCCTTATGATATATTTCTGAGTGTGTGTGTGTAAATAATGTTTCTGTTTTGCAGTATCAAATTCACTAAGTGACATCACAGCATTATTTGCTGTCTCTTCTCAGCGATCAGTCTGCATAGACACTGTCTTCTGCTTAATCATGTTAGTAGCCATTGGTCAACAGTTATATGACTAGGGTGAATGTGTATTTGGATGTCTGTGGACACCTTGCCTGCTTCCAGACAAACAGCTCACTTATTTGTTAACCAGTTTATAGAAATGCTTATCAATTCTAAAGCTAAGTTAGGAACTTGCTGTTAGCTAGTTATGTCTCTGTAAGACATGAAAACGAGTAGAAAGACTTCAAGGTTTTTACAGTCACTTGGGATTTTATTATGTTAAATAGACAATAAAAATAGTTGTATGTTTTATGACTTGGCTTCTACTTTTTTCTTATCAAAAATTTTAATGTTTGTATTTATCTACTCTACTGCTCATAAATGAACAAACCCCCTAATAATCTTTTTCTAAAAGAAAAAAGAATGATCATTTTCTTCTCAGCAAAAGATACCAGACTTTTGTCATTTCTCATGGAACATTATGTAATCTGAGAATTTTTATTTTTTTTATTTATTGTGGACTTTTTGTCCTTATCTTGGTAGTTTTTGTGTTGTTTCTTCTTCACTACGTTTCGGCTAAATTTCACCTCTGGCCTTCTTCAGGTGATTAACCGCGACCTCAGATAGGAATGCTGAGTCTTGTAACCATATCCCCAGTAATTACTGCCTTCCATAGTTGTTTATTGCACCACATTTTTGACTAAGTAAACCTCTAGCCGGCTGGGGTAGGAATTGAAACCGCTATCTTCTGACAATGCTCACCTGGAACCATAAAGACTCAACCCCTCCATCCGCTGCGCCACGGGCCTCGAAGTTCGCAATAATTTAAAAAAATTAATTCTCAGATTAAGAATCCTCATCTCAAAACGATTCCAATTAAAGATGAACATTATGTAATCTAAATTAATATTACTAGGTTTTATTTATTATCAAACTCTAGAGCATTGAAGTTCTGTAACTAAAAATATAAATGTGTCACAGTAAAATAATGAGCACACTCTTGCACAAAATCTTATATAGTAAGTATATTTTCAAACTAAAATTTTCTTTATTCTTAATTATTTTCATAGAGTTTGATAATGAATGATAATTGTTTTAACTGTTTAAGTTTTTACCATACATGAATAAAATCCAAATATCTTTGTTTCAGAAAAAAATTAACTTAAAACTATTAAGTTATACTTATTTATGAGAAGTACTGTGTATAAATTAACGTATAAATTACTATAAATAAACTTTAAAAATATCTTATTTATGGGAAGTAGTGTATAGAAGTAGATAAGGGAAAAGAATCCAGCAGTATGGAGAATTTTAACTAAAACCTGGCAAAAATGGCGCATCATAACGATATTTTTATTTGGGCAATACTCTTAAAATTCTCTAACTTAGAAAATAAAGTAATTGCCAGTCCAACTTACAAATGAAAATTTTTTTTTAGTGTCACTGAATGTCAATTATCAACCCTCTAAATTTGCAATGAAATGAAGAAAACTATAAGATGATTAAAATAATTTATTTCTTTTTGAACTGAAACATTAGTATCATCATGTTACCATGGGAACCTAATGAGTTCATCGGTCAGCTCGTTCTTAAAAACTTTGATCTTAATTCATTCAACAAAATTTAACTTGATCTCTTCTATAAAGAATTTTTTTTTTTTTTTGTCTAACCAACAAGTGACATTTTCTGTAAATCTCTTCATCTATTTACTAGTGAGTATTCACAGTTTTATGAATTAAGAAGACTTTTATCCTTTCTTTTATTTTTTTAACTAATGTTTTTAGTATTGATTAATTAGATTATATATTTTTAATAGCATAATTTTTTTTTTTAGTTTCATTTAAATTTATTTTTCTAACTTTACTGATTAGTAAATGTTTCTTTTCTTAAATATAAATTCTCTACTTATGATTTTTATTATCATTTCTATACATGGTCTACACTTCAGCTTCTAGATCTTTTTGATATTACTTTGAACTGATAAAATTGAAATCAGTAAAGTAAAATAGTGCAGCATATTCTGCTTAAACAAACATTATAATATGACCACTTCACAAAGCTTATAGAAAATTTTAGAAGAACCATCCCCTTATATATGAAAGGTTACTTTACCTCTATCAAGAAATGAGGAGTTTTTTATTTTTTTTTACTTGATATTTTATTTTTATTTTCATTTTTTGAGGGCTAAGGATTGAAGAAACTGGATAAATAATGTACTGATTGTATTGAACTGCAAGATTAATATCAGGAATATCTTAATGACATTCCTTTCTTTGTTGAGAACCTTTTTACACTGATTATATATAATATGGAGGAAGGGTCTATGAATATGTCTATATGTAGACCTACAAATATATAGGTATATATGAAAATCTCTCTCTCTCTCTCTCTCTCTCTCTATATATATATATATATATATATATATATATATATATATATATATAAAGAATAGTTTTAAGTAGAGTGCACATCACTTTTTTTTCAATCACATCTTGTCAGAGAACACCAGGACAAAAGCCAACAACACAGAGAATATGGAGATCAGATCATTAGTTGATAAAAAAAATACAAATATTTTTTTTATCAACTACAAATCTGATAAGATATGGCTGAAAAAAGTTCCTTGTTGGAACTCTACTTAAAGCTATTCGAACATTTTGTATATACCACAGAATTGTTTTATGTGTTATATATATATATATATATATATATAGTTTTTTGGTAGAAGTTTTTCTTAAAGGTAACAAAGTCTATTATACATTTTAATAAACTTCACCTGTTTTCAAAATTTATTTCTCGGTATAGGTATGAAATTATGTAAGAACTGTCAAATTGAACAGTTCTTTGATGATTTTGATCTTGTAAACAGGTAAAGCTCATTAGATTGTATAATAGATTTAAAACAAGCCTTCATAAAAATATCTGCATTTACAGTATTTAACAATTACAATGTAAAACTTAGTTTATAATTTTAAAAAGATCAAGTTTTACATTTTAATTGTTACTATTTTTAAGTTTTATTACATCATTTGTTTTTAGTTTAAGAATAAAAGTTTGAAATATTAGCAAAATTGATCTATGAGCATTGCACTCACTAGTACTTTCAAGATAGGAAAACAGGAAAAAGAACAATGAATCACGCAGTTCTATAGTTTGTCTTAGACCAGCAAATTCATTGAATTTTGTTTTCCCTCCTCTTTAAAAAAAAAATGCATCCAAAGCAACTTATCAGTCAAGATGAAAATGTATTTTCTTTTCTTAGCATTTAATTTTCTAATATTGGATAAAAAAAACATCAAGACTCAAATTGAAGCTGGTTAATAACACACTCTTTGCCATGAATTAAAACTTTAGACCAAAAATGATTAGCACAAGTTCTTGTTACTCTTATGAGCTTTACCTGTGGAATGCTTTCTTTTTGCTTTTTTTTAATATTATTATTATTGTAGTAGTTGTAGAAGAAGAAGAAGAAGAGTATGACTATTCTTTTTGTAAGGCCACAAAAATGTACATCTTATCTTGTTGGCTTGTAGTCCTGAAGAGATTGTTCTTCTTTTTGGCACCAAAAATTAATCTTTTGCCAGGAGTGGAATTGGAGGATATTTTATTTTCATATTCTATTGTCTTAATTTTGTATTTTTATTTTTGTATTTCGTTATGGGTTTTATTTTTTATTTCAAACTTAATTGGATTATTAATCTCTACACTCTAAAAGATAAAATCACATGATAGAAAAGAGATTTGTTTATAATGTTTTTAAAATTATCTTATAATTGCTAATATGCTAGATTGCAACAATGTAGTAAGTTTCAGCTTCATTTGTTCTATGACATTCACTTTCTAACTAATACCCCTGGTAGAAGAATAAATTCCTTTATCCCCCACTACTGTCCTTCTACTAGGATAGCTTTGGAATTAAATAGCCCATAAACATTGATATGCCATTAAACAGAGAGACTTAACCAAACCTCTATTATCTTAAAAAGTTCTATAAAAAATTCACCATTTTGAAGATAAATTTTTAAAGTAAGTGATGCTTAAAATTATATATTAATTTGATTCTTAGATTTTTAGTCCTAAGTAATAAATGTTATATAATCCTTTTACGTCTTCAGCTTCAAGATTTACCTATAACTTAATTAGTTATATTCAATTAAATTTGATTATTTTAAAAAAAATGTAATTCATTAAGTTTTTTTTTTTAAAGTTCTGGTTATGGGAACTGAGATTATTTTTTATCTTTTTAATTCCTATTGACATTGGCACACGCAATAGTTATCTTTGAAGATAATGTACTCGGTGTCATGAGTTCAAATCCAGGGCAAAGCTGTTGGTGCTTCACTTTGTGCTAATGCAAGTATGAAAGGTATGAATCCATCTTTTCTCCCTCCAGCTATCAGTAAGTAGTCTAAGAACAAGTGAGACTTATCTCCCTTGTTTCAGTCAGGCACCAGCCATATTTTTATCAAAAATGAAGATGGTGACTGATGTATGTTCCTACGACTGTACCCATGGGTTTCCAGTTAAACATATCTTGCAGTTACTTTTATTCTACATAGCACAGTAAAAAGAATTTGAACCTAAGTAAGAATTTCCTATAAAATTCCAATTCCAATATTACCTACATTCTACAAATAGTAGGGTAGACTGGATTCTTTAGCCTTGATATGGCAACCAATCTAGGCAAATGAAAATTCGGAATTCATATCAGCTGTACTCCACTTAAAACAATTGACCTTGTGTTGCTTCCTGCAGAGTGGTAGAGGGGTTGGGTTAGGGGTATATAATGGTACCTTCATTAAACTGACCCTGTGTCATACACAAGAACTAAGGGGATATAATTAAATTCCCTCAATATTATTTGCATTCTTTTCTGTAAAACAAAGATATTAAAACATGAAATTAATAATTGATTGATTAATTAGATTTAATTGATGTACAAAAGTAATTCAAATAACAATTTATATCTTTGTTTGACTTAAGATGTTTCTTTTAAAGAAGACATGATTTTATGTTTATGATTGTTAAAAATGTAATTTTCTTTGCTTTTTAATGAAAAAAGCACTTGACATAGTAGATTTATTCAGGTCAACATAGATGAACAATAGTTTTGCCCAAGTAATATTTTGTTTTTAAAGTTTTCCTAGCAAGCAATATTGTTGATTGGATGTTAGTCCTTTGATCTTAAAGTGGATTAGAGAATTGGTTGATATGCAGATTACAATAAAAGAAAAAGCTTGGTGAGTCTGAACTCAAGAAAAGATGAATTAGAAGATAAATGTTGAACGATGAAGAGAAAAAGGAACTTAAAAAGAAGAGAGAAAAATAGAAATATGGAACATTAGATTGATAAACAATTTTATATGTAGAATTGGAAATAGAACAAGAGAGACAGAACAACCCATGAGAACATATCAACACAGATTAAATTTAAGAGATCTTTTTACATTTCTTTATAATGTAGCATTTGCTTGAATCAACTATGTGTGTTTTTTTAAGCTTATGTAAGGACCCCACCAATTTCAGTGGTCCTGACTCTCTTGAAAATTTTTTATACTGGTGGTCAGGGCTCTTCACTATCTTTCATTTTAAAGCATCATAATTGACAGATAATGCTTGCTTACTTTTTGGCTTTATTTCACTATTCTTGCAAATGCTTAAACCATTTTTAGGTAGTACTTTCCAATATGATTTAATTTTTCTCCAATTCCTGAATTCTGTAAGCAGATTCATCAGCTTTGACACCCTGTTTAAATTCATGCCTCAAAATTGTCCCAATACAGACACATATCTTCATTTTTATTGCTTTTATCATAACATTCCACCTAATAAAACTCTCCTTGTGGATTTTATAGTTGTCAAGTAATTTTATATGAAACCTTTTATTCAATTATACTATTAAATATTATTATATATTTTTTAATATTAACATATTATTTTTTTTATTTTTCTCCATTTCTGAATTTTGCAAGCAGCTTTATCAGCTTTTTAAGACCTAGTTTTAAAATCATATAGGAATACTTGTATCCTCATTCTTATTCTTTTTAGGATAGCATTTCATGTATTATTATCCTCCAGCTTTCCTCAGATACCTTTTGCATTGAGTAATCTTCTGGGAATTTTAACTGAAACTTGTTATTTCATCAATGAAAGAGGGCAATATTTTCATTTATATTCCTCTCATAATCAGTGCTCTGCTTTAGACATTTATTTTCAGAACACACTATGGAAGCCACTAATTTAGAAAGAATAATCCTTAAATTAAATGCTTTAAAGATTGATATCTGGATGTCCTACAAGATACAGCCAAGTGGGTCAAAGCTTATCTGGTTCCCAGATAGCTATGAAGAAATATATATTAGCTTAGCAGAGACAGTTTGATACTGAAAAAGAAAATTTATGATTTATAAAGTATGTGACAAATACAGGAAATTAGAATACCATTTTTCTACAAAGATTGCTTTGGTATTAAATAACACACAAAGGTTGATATGCCATTAAAAATAAAATAAAATAACTCCAAAGAGCTCTGATGGCAGGGCTTAGAATATCCTGACTCTCTCTTCAGTAGAGGAGTAAGAAAGAAAAGGGTGTCCTGTAAACTGCATCTGATGCTGAGTCTTGAGTTCTGGGAAGTGTGGAGTACCCCTTCATTGCCATACTCCCAGGTCTACACTGACCATAAAGTCAAATAGATCAGCTTAAAAATTATTTGTATTTGATGAGACTGTATGCAAAAAGAAATGACAATCCAAAAAATGTAAATATGAATGTATACAGAACATGATTCCCTAACCTCTAGGCCTAGAATAACCCTTGATGGGTTGACATGCCATTAAAATCATTCAATCGAGAAAAGCTAGTCGGTACATTGGTTGATATGTGATGACAAAAACAACAAAGATAAAGCAATTAATCTGAACAAGTTAATGGGTAATGATAACCATGAGTTTGATGAATAAAGGTTTACCAACTTGTGATCTTTTATTATAAAGCACAAATATACAGAAAATTCCATTAATGTATTAAACTAATCTAGCTTTTCTAAACTATGCAAGTGAATTTACCAACATCTGTCATGTGCAATGAACTCACAGTGATTTGTCTGGCAATTGCTAAAGTTCAGGGAGACTGGCCTGGAGTCAGGATTCTTGTCCCAAGGTCAGGAATGAAAAACCTCTCTCCTCAATTGACTTGAACTTGAGATGAAGAATATTTCTTTTTAATTGAATTACCAATCAAAGCCATCTATCAACCAGACTTATACTGATATATAGGACCCTTAAGAACATGCCTAAATCTTCACCTTTAGCATATCATAAGTTTTATCTTATATATATATATATATATATATGTGTGTGTGTGTGTATGTGGTGTGTGTGTGTATTTGGCCAGCAATCCTTGTTTGATTGAAGATGAATGACAATTAGTTGACATGAGTTTTTTTTGTGTTTTTTTCATATAGCTTTTTTCTTTACTAATGAAATCTTAGGAGGCACACTTAGCATAACAGTTATCATCATAAGAAATGAAGTCAATGACCTGAGTTGAAATCCTTGAAATGACTCTTTGCATTTCCCTTCATACTAATGCACTTGGGAAAGGCACAAATACACCTGTACTCTCTCTAGCTATGTGTAAATAGAAGAGTGAACTGGTTTCTTTAGTTATGGTTGATTAATAGGGCAGACTAGTCTGGTTAGATTGGTTTCTTTGTATAATGCCATATCAACTTTCATGGTTTTATGTCAAAACCATCCTTGTAGATGGCCCAGTCAGCTGGTGCTGTAGAATATACCCAAAGCTTCTCTGCAGAGGCCTAAGACTCCCCACAATGAGTGTCCTGGTATATGAAACTAAACAATCTGAGGGTAAGGCTCCACTAATGTTGAAGTTCTAGGGAATGCAGAGTACACCTTTATTGCCATCACTCTCAGGTCCACTCTGACTCAGAGTGGAAGCAACCAATAAGGTCCTATCTGTGTGTCAAATAGAACTAAATTGTATGTTTATGCTTAGCTGAATTATTTGAAATAGAACTGTTTTGACTGATGTCTAATTGAACTGTTCGTGATACTTTGCAATACTTGGGGCCATTTAATTTTGACTAAGCTGAATAGTTGGAAATAGAACTGTTTTTGATATTTAAACTGTACTTAAGCTAAACAGAAATATTTGAAATAGAACTGTTTATATGTATAACAATTGATTTGGCATGAAATAACCTACATTGGTTGATGTGCCATAAAACAAAACAAAACCATACTTTTAGAAGAACAGTATGTGTACTATTTAACCCATAGCTGAGGGATAAGAGAGTTCATGCCTCTCCTAAGGATATCATTTCAAAAATACAAATAATAACATGACTGGAGTTTGTTTACTATGATGTTGCTGTCCAGAATGTTAGCCACTCCGTCATAGAGACTCTCCACTAAGCAGACTGAGTTCTTTAACTATGAGTAGATAGTAGGGCAGACTGTGTTCTTCAGCTTTGTTAAGACAACCCGTCTGGGTGAAGGAAAACTATGTATTCAAACCGGCTTTACTTAAAAATTGACCTTGTGTCACATCATACCCATGGTGGAGGGATTGCATAAATACATAAAAGTGTTCTCATTTCAGAAGAAAGCATTTCTTACGATTTAAGCTAATTCAATGGTCCTTTTCTTGGACTGTTATTGAAATTGCTCATATCAATGGACTGTTTCTTGTATTTAAACTTATATTTTTGTGCTTTTGTTTTCTATTTTTTTATATATGTACTTGTGTAGAGAATAAATTTTGAAAACTGACTTTTTGTTAAAATACATATCAGCCTAATCATGAAGATAGGAGCTGCAAAAAATGAAATACCCTTACATTTGTTACCACCAAATATAATGTGATACGAAAGTCTCCATTTTAAAAATTGTAAAAAAAAGTTGAAAAAAGTGTCCTTTAATTATATTTATTTTAATACTGGGAAATTACTCTCAAATTCCTTTGTTTTCGTTCAAAAAGCTGTTTATTTTCTAAAATGCCAAGTGACTTTTGCATCACTCTGTGAGTGTGTGTGTATGTGTGTTGGTTGTTTGGGTTTTACAGCATACCAACCTTTGTTGGTTATTTAATGCCAAATCCATTTTTATATAAATAAACAGTTCTTTTTCAAACAATTCAGTTTAGTATGAGTATAGAGTTTAATTTTCAAAAACATTTCTATCTCAAGCTATTCAGTTTAGTCAAACAGTTCTAATTTAAACAATTAAGCATAGTATAAATATGCAGTTTAAATGCAAATAACAGTAACCTCTTGAAATCATGGTTTAGTTCTATTAGACCCATAGATCGAACCCTATCTGGTGCTACCACTCCAGGCCAGAGTGGACCTGGGAGTGATAGCAATGAAGGGGTATTCTGTAATCCCCCAAAGCTCCAGTATCACTGGAACCTCACCATCAGATTTTTTAGTGTCATATCTAGGACACTCATAGGGTGTGGGGGTCTTACCCCTCTGCAGAGGTGCGGTAAGTGTATTCTACAGCCCCAGTCAACTGGGCAAGTGTGTGTGTGTGTGCGCATGTGTATATACATATATATATATATATATATATATATATATATATATATATATATAGAGAGAGAGAGAGAGAGAGGTGGGGGAGACAGAAATGGTAGATTTTGGTGAATCAGTGGAAAAGTGGATAAATCAAACACTTGAATTGCTAAAATGTACAAAAACACAAAAAATGTTTAGTCTGAAGAAGTTCTTTGAATAAAGAAGGAAATATTACCACTAAACCCATTGCAAGTGTTTAATTTATCCACTTTTTCACTTATTTTTATCATATATATATATATATATATAGTCATCTACAGACAGATCTGTTTTGTTCTATTAGAACTCATCAGTGTGGCTAGACATCAGCTTCCCGTAGCTGGAATCAAAACTCGGTTGACTCAAACACCAAGCCAAGCTTCTAACCATTCAGCTACGAAAATAAATAAATATATATATATATATATATATATATATATATATAAGATCATCCATTTAGGTGAAGGACACTCTGAAGTAAAACCTGCGTTCTCCTTAGTCATTCAGTCATCTCGCCTCATCTTGTCACTGATACCAGGCTTTGGAGTAGGAGAGCATAATGTGAGTGTCACACAAGCGCACAGCATGGTCTTCTAAATGTGCAGATATTTCTAAAAGTTCCACAGCAATGGAGGAATGACGATATGTGCAGGCTTGACAGGCTGGAAGCACATACCCATGAATCTATATGTGGCGCAGCTTGTGGCCCATCCAACATCACTGCATTTTTGACTGAACATATTGTAGAAATGGCCTTCTTCTGTGAAGAAGTGGCAATCACCATATATATATATATATATATAATAAAAAATAAGTGGAAGAGTGGATAAATCTTTCAAAGAAAAAAATAATGATGGGTATGTTTATGTCTCAAAAGACTGTAAGTATGACTTTCTATACTGATAGCAGTGTCCAGAATTTTTTCTTTACCAGAGACTCAATGTGGGCACCTCTGGTGGTGTAATGGTTAGCAAGCAAGGTTAGACTAGCAAACCCACATTAGTTAGTTCAAGTCTCATTGGGTGCCCCATTCATTCAGCCTCGTGCCACATCTAAGCAAAGAACTTCATAAATTACTACCAGAGACTCAGTATGTTTCTACTCTATAGACAGTCTTTTTGCCCCTGGCTCATAATGGCAAAACCATGTTTAACCAAGTTGTAAAGATTTGTTGACTCAAATATGCTTTTCAGTACTCATTACACATTCTTCTGTATTAATCATGGTTTGCACTTCTCAACAAGTAAAAATTCGATGAGAGATCACTGTTAAAGTTTGGATCACTTTGACTTCCCTCTATTTTGAATAGAATCAAAACAATATATTTTTGTGGGATTACATCAGTTTTAGTTGTAAAACAATGCAAAGTTTACATCTATGGAAAAAAATTCTGAAAAGTAAAATTTGCTTTTTTTTTTTTTTTTAAATCCCCTTATTTATTCAATGCCTCTTGTGTATAAATACATGTACATACACAATTATCAAGATATTTTCAGTTATGTAGTCATTTATATATTATTTCTTCATTTTCATTTCAGTCAATAATTTTCTATTTTTTCAGCATATATATGTATATATATATAAACATTTGTGTACAAATATATATATATATATAAGAATGATCATATATATATATATATATATATATACCTATACAGAAACACAACAGTATTACTTGAATTGTAAGTGTTCTTATGCTCATAGCATTGAAATTATTCTTCATTTTTTTCCTCTGAAAAACAATCTGTTAAGTGCCACAACAATAGGTTCCATGTTAGTTTTATTTTTGCTTTTTTTTAATATTTTGGTCATTTCTGATTCAAGACAAAAATGACGTGTTTTTTTTGTGCGTGTGTGTTTAAATAAAATTGTTGAAATCATAGGCATTTATATTTCAACTTTTGGTATTTGTTTAAAGTGTCTGCCTTCAGATCCATTGTTTTTTTTTTATATTTCTGCTTGCTAAGTATTTATCAGTTGGCATTTCTTAGCAACCCAAACAGACTTTTAGTGTTATGTCTCATGTTTGATTAAAAAAGAAAACAGTTTCGGTTTCAACCAAGAGTAGAATTTATTCACTAGAAGCTTTTTTTCCCTACTCTTTCAAACAATACAGTCAAATTCACTGTACATCTTAGACTTGGATTTAGAATCTTTTCTTTTGCTGCTAATAATTTCTTGCTTTCTACTCATCTAAATATACATTTCTCCTTTGTTGCTTATATTACTATGCATTGAATTGTACTCTTTTTCCTTATTACTTTATTGTTTTTAAATACTAAGTTTAAAGAAAGATTCCCAAATCTTATCAATCAGAATGAATATATATATAATTCTAAGGAAGATCAGAATATACAGTAAATTATTGACTAAATCAACTACATATATTCTTAATCAAATATTGATTTTCTATAAAAATTTGTAAGACTTCCTTTCAGCCTTTATAAACATTTTGAAAGATTTTTATTAAATTTTTTTCTCAAGGGTTAAAATAACTTGAGAAATGATGTGTATCAATATTACATAATATTTAACCCAAGAATTGAAGTTGCTTCTAAAGTGTCGGGAAAGAAATCTATTTGATAGGAATTTAAAAAAAGTCACTAAAACCACATCTACATGTGTGTGTGTCCACATAAGTATAATATGGACATTGTCAAAGAAACTGAAATTTACAAACTTGGTTTTGATTCCAGTCAAAGTAGTTTGTATTCAGCTGGGTACTAATGCCTTGGAGAAAGGCATGAATCCATCTGTTCTCTATTGGTAAATAGTAGTTGCAGTCAGGGATCACTAGTCTATGTAGGATAAATGGTCAATGATAAAGAAAACTGTAAATTCACTCCTTCTCCCATCATGATGGCTTGGTAAGGTTCATTACTGTCTTATGCCTTAAGGAAGGAACATAGTGAACAAAGAAAAAAATTGGTGGGATAAGGTGGAATGTGTGTGTATATATATATATATATATATATATATATATATATATATATAAGTTGTAAAGAATTTTAAGACAAAAAACTATACTGATCATTTTATTTGTATTTATAAATGCAACTTTCTACATGTTTCTACACCCATGACAACATCAAAATGCTCTACTTGCATTTTAAATTACTGATGCAGATAATCAAAATGCAATGAATATAATATCAACTAAGAAATGGCATTTATCACCATCATAAGATATCTTATATATATTAGCTTTAAAAATCAGGTTTTAAAGAATAACTATCTTATGTAATTTTGTACTTTTATTGTTTTATTTCAATATATATATATATATATAAGCAATAGTTTAGTGTATAAATTTTATAAGATAGCCAAAATATTTAATTTTGTTAAGTTTTAATGAAGGAGTTCAATTTGCAATGTACTAAGTATTTTTATTGTCTTGGAAAAAATGCTGTTTACACAGAAGCATGAATGAGTAAACAGAAATGAAATAAGAAATCAAGAACAAATTATTTGTGATGATTATGATGAAATCAAAACCATAAAAACATAAATATATGGTTGCAGTTTTCATTTCTGTATTGCATAACTCAGGCTCAGGTGCTGGTTATGCTGGGAACTGCTGGAGAACTAAGTAACCAGCTCATAAGCAATCTTTTCTTATGAACTCCTATTCATGGACACACTAGTGTTAGCTGACCAGCAAAAACTTAAATGCATCATCTCTGTGCATACAGTAGATGCTGGCTAGAGATCTTGTTAAGATCAATGACCAGTAGGGATGGATGTTGAGAGAGGGTCACAGTAATCTGTGCTGTTAACATGCCCTGATGATGATAATAATTTGTATACAGGATTTTGAAGCAAAAATCAGTCAGGTTTGCTTTTTTTTATTTTAATTTTTTTAGCATGATTGCAAATTGAAACCTTATCATGAAAATAAAATGTCACAACAAAGTATGGATACTAGAATGCACATACACACACACACACACATATATATATATATATATATAGAGAGAGAGAGAGAGATAACATTAACACTTTGAGTGGGCATTTGCAGACATTCTCATAGAGCTTATCCAAATGATGAATATTCCAGGGAATTATTCGTCCATGGCTTAAAATAACAGAGACCATCAGGAGCGGATGATGAAGCTGAGATAGATCAACCAACCATCACCACCACCACCACCACCACCACCTACAGTGTGTCAGACAGTTAAATGAGAAACAAACACTGTGCTATATTTTGGGATACTGAAGAAAATAGAATCATCTTTGGATCAAAAGTGCAAGCTATGAACAAAGATTGTAAACGTACTTACACATGGCTCTAGTGTTTTCGGATCGAGCCAAAGGTTCTTTTTTCTTTTCTTTATCATTTATTTTTTCTTTCTTTCTTCAGCAACCAGAATTGTATTCCTCAAAAGATATTAATGAATATTTATTGTTAACCAGCCAATGCTTGAAGTGCTTTGCTTCAGACCACAACACTGCTTGTTGAGTTCTTATTTCAGCACTGCCAAACTCAGTTCAGTGATAGAAAAAGACCCAATGCCAGACAGTCACAGTTTCTTACATGGTGGGTTGTTGAGGCTTATCTAAATACTGTTTATTCTAAATATTACTAGTAATTCAGTGATGTGCTATTGCTATTAATATACAATTTATTTAACTGACATCATGTTTGTTGTTCTTTTAATATTCCAGCCTATATATTCTTTGGCCTTCTTGAGGTGTACATTGTATTTAATTGATTTTTCTCTCTAGAATTATCTCCAAAGAAAACAGTAACACTTGTAAAACTGTGATGTATGAATCAATGGAAATGGGTATTAGCTTGAATAACATGTAGAATAAAATCAATCTATTTATTTATTAAACCCCACTACCACAAGCTAAGTGTGACAGAATGTCAGTTTTTAATAGGCATATAACTAGTTTGATTTCAGAGTTTCTTTTTCTTAGACCAGTTTCCATAGTAAGGTTAAAGAACCCAGTCTGCTCTACTATTTACCCATAGCTGAATAGAGACTAATTGGATCCGTGTTTTTCCAAGTGTATTAGTGTGATGTGAAATGCAATCAGCCTTATCCAGGATTTGAACTCTTGTTCCTGAGTCCATTTTTACATCATGACCACCTCAGTGTAATATAAAAACTAAGATTTCTGATCAATTTTAGATTCTACATGCATCACACAAATGTTATGCATTTAGGAAATGGGATTGCTTTCAACCATTAATTCAATTTTTTTTAAAAATACTTCTTGTATATACTTATGTATAAGTTGATAATATTTTGAAGCCATTGATTGGACTTAATACTTCCTGTTATATTTCAATTTCAACTTTATGAAATTATTACTTGCAGATAGGTTAATGCAAGTGATATTTAAACCTCTACACAAGTACATTTGGTGTCTGTGTGTGTGTATATATATATATATATATATAATATTCATCATTTAGCATTGATGATAATTATTAACTAAGCCAAATTTCATAGAAGTGACTTTGGTACAGTGGTGAAGGCTCATCCAGTACATTTTTTTTGGATGAGTTGATAACAGAAGAATAGTATAACTGGTTGACATAGATTCTTCAAATAAAACTTCCTAGGTTTTTTTAATTCAGTTTTTCCTTTTCTTAGACTAGTTGCCTTACCAAGAATTGGGAGCCCAGTCTTCTTCACTGGAGTTGGAGAGGAGAAGAGATGAATTAATATCCTTCTTAAAGCTTGACGTGAAATGAAAATTAGTTTTCTTTGACAATAATGACCTCTGCCTCTCTCTCTCTCTCTCTCTCTCTCTATATATATATATATATATATCTTAGTAAGTTGGCCAACCATGGTTGGGGGTGACCTGAAGGCTCCTTTTTCAATAGCTATAGCACTGAGATGTAGGGGAGGGTGCTACTGCTTTCCCCTGTATTGCTCCACTTACTCTTAATCAGTACATTTTAATACTGTGTTAAGCAAGGAGGCATCAAGTACTATCTTTTGAGTTTTTGATATGACTAGACCTGGGATTGAAACACAATCTCCTGGACCATTCGTGAACAATATATTTAAGTTAAGATAACATAGATACAAAATCAACAGTGCTTAGCAACCCCTCACCTAGTACACAGTGTTATAAAATGACCCCAACTACAAACCAAAAACACTTGGCCTGATTTATGTTTAGGCAAGAAACTGACAGTTGTCCAGTTCTGTTTACTCTGTGTCTTCTCTATCCTTATATATATATATATATATATATATATATATATATATATATATATACCAAACTGATGACAACACATTACTTCAAATAAAAGAAAAAAAACTTCAAAGAAAAATTGAAGTCCACACTGAATAGATCTTAAAATATATGCATACACAGGCATAAACAAACACACACACATTAAAAACATAAAAAGTAGTTGTCAGTTGAATTTCATACCAAACAAAGAACCCTTCCCCAAAACACACACACACACAATGACCTAGTGAAATTTACTAATAAACTCTATGGCATATCTCACAAACAAAATCACACACACACACACACACACACAGAAGAAGAAAATAAAAAGCAGTTAAAATTCAAAACTCAACCAGATTTATCACAACTAAACAATACACATACAGAGAAAAACTTTCCAAACACACTTATACACACACAATGAACCAGAATTAAACTACCAATAAACTTAATGGCATATCAAATATAAATACTAATTAGGGGAAAAGTAGTACACCCATAAAAACACAAAGACCATACTTTTAGAAAAAGAAAAAGAAGAAAAAAAAAAAGGAATCAATACTTGCGGAAAATCTATCACAAAAGGGAGAGCCAAAATCATTAAAGGTCTCTGAAGACAGCAAGAAGCTAGAAACATGTTTGAACAAAATAAATAAAGAGCGAAAAAATAGTTAAAAAAATATAAATCTCTCTGTGGACCTATTCATTTTAAAACATCCTTTTTTTTTTCTCTTTGGACCAGCGAAAAAAGAAAAAAAATCATATATATATCAACCAATCCCTCTACATGGGCAGGATGTGATAGAGGGCAATTTTTTAGTGGAATTTAACAGTTTTGATTTAAGAGTTTTCCTTCTCCTAAACTCCTTATCTATCCAAGGTTAAAGAACCCACTTTGCCCTACTATTTACCCATAACTGGAGGGAGAATAATTGCATTCATACCTTTCCCAAAGATATTAGTGTCATGTGAATTGCAATCAGCCTTGTCCAGGATTTGAACTCAGGTCATTGTGTCTGCTTCTTATGATGATAACCATTGCACTATATATATATATATATATATGCTCACACTGATTATCATAACTATTAAACTGATGCATTTATTTTTTTTCCTGGTGGTACTTTTTAAGGCTTATTACACATTAACTTGAAATGAGTTTTTCTTTTTAAAGTCAAAATCAATAATTATCATCTAGAATGCTTTTTGGTAATTTCCAAAGAAGGAAAGTTTGATAAAAACCTTCTTATGAGTTTCTAACACAGAATTGGTTTCTCTCTCTTCCATCTCCAAATTCTTAAGCTTCAGCATTTATTTATGTCTGATAATCTTTTGAATTGGAAGATATGATTTTTGAAAACTCTCAAAGTCACCAACCCAACAAAAGATGCAAGCATAAATTCTTTTATGTTACATAAGAAAATCAGTTAAAATAACTTGGCGATAGAAAAATGTGATTTCCTCATTTCAAGAATAACATTTAGTGAAGAATTCACTCTGTAAAATGACTTGTTATTGGAATCATAAAGCATTAATATATTTCTGCATCTCTATACAAGGTTCGGAGACAAAGAAACTAAGTGGGCAACAATCATTCATGTGCTGCAGGAATTGAACTGCAAAAATTCAGACCTGTTGTGTTGGTAGGGCTTTGTATACACTGACTGTACCCCTGTAGAGGGTGTAAGATATCCCCACCCAGAGGTGTTCTGGGTATGACACTAAACTACATCTGATGGTGAGGCTTCAGTTCTGGAGATCTAAGGAGTCTGGAGTTACCCTTCATTTTCTATCTGACCTGGAGTAGTAGTACCTATGAGTTAATAGAACTGTTCATTCTTTTACTAGGGATTATTATTATTATTATTATTATTATTATTATTATTAAATTGAATTATTAGTGTTTAATTGCAATGCTTGAAATCAGTTAACTGTGTGCCAACAACAAATAGCAATAATTGAAACCATTTAACTGTGTGCAAATAGAACTGTTAGTGTTAGATTGCAATACCTGAAAACACAATTATTAGTGATAGCAGTACTTAACATTTTAACTGTGAGCAAACAAATAGTTAAAATTAATTGAAATATTTTTTTGTTGGATAACTACTTAAAACCATTTAACTGTGTGCAAACAAATGAGCTCTGGCTTGTGTAAAAATTATTCTACCAACAAATTAACCACTTAAAAATCATCTATTATATATATATATATATATATATATATATATATATACAAACAGGATTCGGCATTACATTACCTGCAAGCATTGATATACCATGAAACCAAATGAAACCAAATACCCACCTTACTGGATTTTGTGCTAAGTGCAATTTGTTCATTTTTCACTAGCGATCATTGTTTTAATACTGTAGAGAAGATCCAGGGCAAAGCATATATGGTGCTTGATAAGCTTAAAGAACAAGCATTTCAGGGAGTGTTTCAAGCATAGAATTATTACTGGATGTGCTGTTTTACTGCATGAAATGACCACTTTGAAAGTGATAATAGTTAAAGCAGGAACAGTGCATTTCATGGGAGAAGTCTCAACTTTTTGATCTCACCATATATATGTTTATTTTTACATATATGTAAGAGCAAGAATATACGTAGGAATTATCAGAATCTGTATATATGAAAGAGTCTCAAGAATAAAAACAGACAATGACATAGTCATATACATTGGAATCATTCTGTACTGTCTTCAAGTTTTCTGTGTCTGCTGTTTCCAATGTTAAAAAGAGCCAGATTCTAAAGATAAGACTCACTTTAGAAGAGCCAACAACAAAATAACTAAAGAACTTTTCTCCCTTTTTTTGTGGGGGGGACTTCTTAAACTAAAAAGAAATTATGGAAAAACTATTCTTTGTGGAGGCACAAAAGAAGTAAAATTGTTTTAAGATTCTGAAATATCAACTGAATAGCCAAAAGTATATATATTCTTGTATACTTGATTTGTTTTTTTCTTTTTATAATAAATAGTTACTGCAAAACATATTTCATATTATGTCAAAAATCATTGGAAATCTGTATGGATTCTTCTACAAATTTTAAGGGATTCTTTCTATGAAAGTAAGTCAAATTCATACCAAAAATCCAAAGCAAAAATTCTATCACTGATAGCTATAATATATGTAATTTGGATGTGATACTAATGATTAACAAAATATATTGCTGAATTAACACAAAACATATTTGAACAGAACTTGATATACAAACAAATACATATTCAAATATGTTCCAATCTTTACTATTAATGGCAAAATGTGGTAGGAAATTAATTTCTTTCTATTTTGAATGGTTTATTCTAAATCATTTCTATATATACGTTTCAATTTATTTATTACAAATTTGTTTATATATCTCCACTCATAGACTCTTTATTTTTTTTATCTTTATTCATCTCTAACTCTTTGATTATTTTTACTTTATCTCAAAGTCATATCATCATAACCCTTCATCTCAAAGTCATATCGTCATAACTCTTTACTGATTAATGATAAATTTGTCATTGTTTAGGCTCAATCTTATCAAACAACGTTGGTATTTTCAAACATAAAGTAAAAGAATCAGAAATAATAATAGCAAATTTTAAATTTATACAAGAAAATTGGAAATACAATGCAAAATTTGGGTGAGGTACTGCTATTTATGTTTATAATACTTGAAAAATATCTAAATTGGATTTTTAAAAAAAATGAATCTTTTCCTTTAAGAATAAATGATTCTAATAACCAAGTGTTTGATACAGAACTTCAAATATAAGTAAAAAAGGCAATTATAAATTGTTTAAACAATAGAATGAGATATTATTTATGCCAGATAAATCTGAAAATATTATAATGGACAGAGATTTCAATTTACCTAATCTTGATTGGATAAATCATTTCATTGTGTCTCTGATAAATTCAATGTGAGTGTTTTTGAATACAAAATGAACAGTGGGATTTGTTTATAATGAAAGGATTGTATTGGCTCAAAGAAGAAGATACAAAATGTAAACAAGTGGGAAAGAATTAGAAAAAGCTATGTTGGATCAGGGCTTTTTTCAAATAATGCATGTTTAATAGATGTAAGTTTAGTCACACTGTTTGGTAAATCTGATCATGTATGTATTGAAATAGAAGTTAAAGTAAAACCAGATTTTAAATATAGAATCAGAAAACAGAAACTAGTCTAAACTTTCTGAAAAGGGAGATATTATTAATTGGAATTATAGTTCTTATACTCCTGATGTTGATAAAAAGTAGGAAGAATTAGATAGAAAGATAAAATCAATAATAACAAATATTCTTGAAATTATGATAAGATTTTCTGAACAAAGAGATCCATTAGAAAAATTAATTTGGGATAATCAATGTTTATCTAGGAAAAGGAAAAGATAAAGCTTGGAAAGAATTTGGAATTATTTCAGTTATGGAAAACTATAAAAATGCTTTAAGTTAACAAAATGAAAATGAAAAATTGAAAGCTGAAAATAAAACTGTTAAAAATATTAAATACAATTGTAAACAATTATTCAAATATGTCAAATCAAAAATTAAAATTCACAAAAATGTTAATACAGTAAAAAATGATGAGACAGGTGAAATAATGGACATGCCTGTTGAAAAAGTTGGTGTACTAGCAAGATTTTTAAAATTTATCCATTCTTCTACATCAAAGTTGTTTTTGTGGAGGGTAAAAAGAATTACTGATGAGCTAAAGGCATTAGAATATTATGATTGAACTAAAGTCATAAAACTATGATCAGCCAAGTTTGATGCTAGAAAAATTATGGGACCTGATGAAATACATCCTAAAATATTGAAGTACTTATCATCAAACAAAAGCCTTATAAATACAATAAGTAAATTGTTTGAGAAATATATAGAATATGAAAAGATTTCATTCATTTGGAAAATGGCAATTGTTATACCACTACATAAAAAAGTTTGATATGGTAAAACATGTATTTTGTGTAAGGTTTTTTAGAAATTGATTAGAAATTACATATTAAATTTTATAAAGGAAGATATATATTGTAATCAACATGGTCTTGTAAATAGTAAACCAACATCATCTAATATTTTGGAAAATATTGATATTGTAAATTAATCTTTCATGGAAGGGGATAATGCTGATATCATATATTTAGATTTTAGCAAGGCATTTGATGTAGTATTTCATATCTTGCAATTGAAAATGAAAAATAGATATTTCAAGATAGATTTTAACGGATAGAACTATGAACTTTTGTTACTTTTAATATTCATAAATGATATAAAATCAAAAAACTATTTGTTGATGATGTTAAACTACTTGTTAGACCAAGAAATTAAGTAGATGGATCTAAATAAATTGTCACTTGGGAAGATATTTGTAAATTAGAATTTAACATAGAAAATGTAAAGTACAACATATTAGATCCAAAAATATTCCAGATCACAATTAAGCAACAGGGAGATCAAAAAAGTAAATGAAGGATGCAATTTAGTGGTTTACTTTGATGATACATTTAAAGCTGACAACCACAAATGGACAAATGGAATGATTGACTGGATAGTTATAAATTTTATTCCAAAGGAGGTAAATGTCATTTCACAAATTTATAAAACCTAAATAAGACCTAGAGAATACTGCACCAAGACTTGAGCTCCAGTGTTTCCATAGGGAAATTGGTGTGTAATATAAACATTTCATATCATTGAAAGAAGAGTGACAAAACTAATAAAAAGAGTAAAAGATTACAGTTATAGGGTGAGATTGGAGAAGTTATTTTCCTTAAAAGAATAATGAGAGGTAATTTAATTGACACTTTAAAAATAATGAATGGAATTTCTAATTCTGCTTGATATTTTTCAAATATTTCTCCTCAAAGTGGGAATTAACTGTCAAGGCAATTCCAAAAACTAAGTCTGTTAGCCAGTTGGATTTTTTTGCTTATAGAATGATATATTTTTGGAACAAATTGCTTCATCAGTTAAAAAATGGCTATAGTATAAAAATATCAAGATTGAATTAGATGATTTTTGAAATAATGTTAAAAAGAATTTAAGAAGGCATTTTTGTTGGTGGGGAAATATCGTATGAATTACTTTGAAGAATTTGATCTTTATAAACGTATTATATTAATACTGTATATGTTCTGTGCAGAGATGATTTTTCTTTTCTTTTTGATAGAGTTGATGTGTGAAAACCGTAAAAACGGGGAGATACCCAAAAAGGTATACCAACTGTAAAAACAAACCAAAAAAATAAGTTTTTGGAATTAAAACAAACAATATAGTCGTTAACAAAATTACCTGTTCCAAAATTCTTATAAACTACATCTTTAAAAAAAATTCTTAGATCACCAGTAATTCAAATATAACTAATGATATATGTAAGCCATTACTTGGCACTGAAAATCACTTTCTTCTTTATGTCCAATGCCAAATAAACAGACTGAGTGCCAAAATTTGCCCAAATGTTTGGTAAAAATTTTGAAAAATTAATCGCTAAATCCTTATATTCTCCTTGCTGCTACCACAAATAGTACTACAGAACAAAGACTAAAGATAAACAAAAGACAAGGGAATGGTGAAGTTGATTGATCTTGACTTATTGAGGGATCAATGGTTCAATTAAAGATGAGGTCAAGGTCAGTGTAAAGATGTCTATAGTTTTTGGATAAGCTGATCACAAGAATGATACATGAATGTGCCACAGATTCTTCCAAGCAACATCCCTCATGTTTTGAATTTAGAGTTTTTCGTTCTCCTCTGGTTGACCTTAGAGATTCCTATCTACCCAATTATTTACTAATAGCTGGAGATAAAACAAAAGGATTAATGCTTTTCCTGAGGGCATTAGCATGACCTAAAATACAAACAACTTTGTACAGGATTTGAACTTGGCTTGTTTTCCATGTCGTACATCACTGATCCTTGAGGTATATTTTCAGTTTAAAATGAGAAATTTTCACAGAGCTAGGCTTACTGTGTATATTGGAGAGTTAGGAATGTATTAATAGATTTCATTCAGCATCATTTGTAGAAAGAGTGGGTAAAATCCAGTCATTCACTTGCTGGCCTTGTGGGAGGGATAATACAATAAACATAGGAATAAACAGAAAGAGTGTGTCAGCAACACAATCCCAATAAAACAAATTCTCTGCAACAATAATAAAACAGAAATTTGTTATCTTAAAGTGATGAGAGGAAATGGATAAGTTATTAAATTTGAAGTATATGAATAAGAATATCCTTGCAAAGGAAAAGTTCTTGATTGAAGTAAGATCTTGTGTGTGAACATATGGTGTGTTTTTCTGTCCATATTATAGAATTACTTATTCAGCAAGAATCTTGCTTTGCTAGTTCTGCAGTGTGGCCTCTCCATGAGTGAATGTGGATCTGCTATAGTTAACCAGTTAGCTACGTGAGATGTTAGTGGATTTTGGGTATCTGCATCATTAAGCAAGCTATCAACTGTTTTGTCTACTGTGGAACATTTTGTTAATTGTTTTTTCCAGTAATCCACAAGTGTATGTTTGAATATATAGTATATACATATAATACACATCAGTATATATATATATATATATATATATATATATATATATATATATTGTTGTTGGCAGCCATAGTCGAGGGCGACCAGAAGGCTCCCTTTTCAATAGCTACTACACCAATGTGTAGGGAAGGGCACTACTCTTTTCCCTGGATTGCTCCACTTTACCCTTGATCCTTACCTTATAGTGCTGAGTGTTAAGCAAGGAGGTATCAAGTACCATTTTTAAAGCCTTTGGTATGATGCAACCTGGGATTGAACCCAGGTCTCCCGGAACTCTACCCACTTGGCCAATGAGCTGGTTAAATATATAAAATGATTGTTTGCATATTTCATACTTCGGGTCTTTTATTGACCATTTTATGTAACATGTTTTTTTTAGATATGTGGTTTGTTAACAGGTACCTATGTATCTGGAATTACTATTATATTTTTAGATTGATGCAAGGTTTATCATTATTCATTTTTTAAAGACATGGCAGGTTTGATAATCACACACTACTATGTTTCAAGAAAACCTACTGGTCAAAAAGTAAGGAGATGGGCCTCATTTTTTAAAATTGTCACTGAATTATCTAAAGTTAAGCTGTCATCCCTCAATAGGTTGTTTAGCTGTGCATGCATTTTTATCTATGATTAAAATATTAAATTTTAAGATTCAGTCTTGATATTTTGTATTGCATCAAATATATATATATAAGTGTGTGAGATATAGATATATATATAAGTGTGTGAGATATATATATATATATATATATATATATATATATATATATATAAGTGTGTGAGATAGATATATAGATATATATATTAGTGTGTGAGAGATATATATATATATATATTAGTGTGTGAGATATATATATATATATATATATATATATTAGTGTGTGAGATATATATATATATATATATATATATATATATATTAGTGTGTGAGATATATATATATATATATATATATATATATTAGTGTGTGAGATATATATATATATATATATATATTAGTGTGTGAGATATATATATATATATATATATATTAGTGTGTGTAATATATATATATATATATATATATATATTAGTGTGTGTGATATATATATAAATATATATATATTAGTGTGTGAGATATATATATAAATATATATCTATATATATTAGTGTGTGTGATATATATATATATACATATATATATATATATATATATATATATATATATATATATTAGTGTGTGTGATATATATAGACCATGTATATTGCACGCTTGCATATTTGTGCAAACAAAGGCTTATCAAAAAGTACTAGTTACATGAAACCATAAAATTGTGTGTAAATTATCATTGTGAATAATGGTTGATTGAAGCTATAATTGTTTATAAATTATTATCATTAGTTACAAAAAACATATAATTGCTTGAATTATTAGTATTAGATAAGAAGACTTGAAACTGAATAACTGTATGCAAGAAAATTATTATAGGAAAAAAAATGTGGTGAAACAATGAAAATACAGTTACAATTACAATCAGACATGTACAAATGAATCAGTCAGCTGAGGTTGTAGAATACACAGACTGCATCTGTGCAGAGGGGTAAGACACCCTCAATGAGTGTCCTAGATATGACACTAAACAATCTGATGGTGAGGTTCCAGTTGGAACTTTGCAGAATATGGAGTACCCCTTCATTAACATCGCTCTCAGATTCACTCTGGCTCAGAGTGGTAGCACCTGATAGGGTCCACTCTATGAGTTAAATAGAACTAAATTGTATACTTAGGCTAAACTGAATTGTATGGAATAGAACTGTTTATATGTATGAAAATAGATTTGGCATTAAATAACCTAAAATGGTTGATATGCCATAAAACCTAACCAAATCAAATGAATCAAATTTTGGCATTAAATAACCCATAAGATACTGATATACTGTTCAACAAATCAACCAAACCAAACCTTGACGTATGTGTTATAATCATTCACCGCGTATATTACATACTTGTACCGGCACATTGGCCTAGAGTGTTCGTCAATGGTCCAGGAGACCTGGGTTCAATCCCAGGTTGAGTCATACCAAAGACTTTAGAAATGGTACTTGATACCTCCTTGCTTAACACTCAGCAATATAAGATCCATATCAAGGGTAAAGTGGAGCAATCCAAGGAAAGGAGTAGTGCCCTCCCCTATGCCTCACTGTAGTAGCTATTGAAAAGGGAGCCTTCTGGTCGCCCTCGACTACTGTCACCAATTACTATATTATATACTTAAAAGTATACATAAATGTATGTATTTACTTATATGCAAAATACACACAAACCCTCATATAGATACTGATTTGTAATATATTTAACTACATGCACACACGAGTATTTAGATCTGTATTAATAAAATCTATTGATTAGTCTGTATGTACACACTATCACATGTTAATCAATATTCTTTCCTTGACTCATCAATGATTCTTCTCCACTCAAGAAAAACTAAACATCTGTCCCCAAATATAACTGACTTATCAAATTTAAATAGTAGATAACTGAAAGAATTCAATTAAAGCAAAATAGTCAATACATTTTGATAATTTTTTTTTGAATGTGAGAAGACAGTTACTGAAATGAATTTGCTTTCAAGAATTGATTTTCTTGTAACTGTCTTTATAATTTATTCCATATTCAGGAAATCTTTGCATGATAAGCCATTCTCAAAATTAAGAATTTTTTATGTCTTTGTTTTGTCTTGCATGTTGTTTTTTGTCTTTGTTTTGTCTTGCATATTTTTTTTTAAATCAATTGTCTGTTGGCTTATTTGTTTTCTTTGATAAATTCTTTTGAACTTTCAAACTACCCTTGAAGAAAAGACAATATCAAGAAAATCAAATAAAGAAATAACCAAATTTTTACTAAACTCAAATCTTTTGTGTGCTGTTATTATGGCAATCTACTCGACAGGTGCAATTTTTACTTTTTACTTGGATAGATTTCTATTGCAACTCTGATTCCAGCCATCATTTCAACTAAAATATTCTGCTGCAGTTATTTTCATTTTGAATAAAAGTTTAACCCAATTGCTGCCATTGTCCCATTTATAGGGAGTTTATAAAAATGGCTATAGTTCATATCCCAAGCCAATGCTTATTCATACTATATATATCTATACTATTCTTAGGTGTTGTAGGAATTATTTCTGGAAACCCCTAACCATGATAATTATTAAAGAAAACTTAAAAATGTTTCCCAAGAATCATTCTCTCAAGGACTGGGTTCACTCTGAGCTGGAGCTTAAATGACTTCTTGAACATTTTAAATACTTGACTGTTTTAAAAACTTCATCGAAAAGAAATTGAAGAAAGTTTGAATATTATCACATTACAAAAAAAGCAGTGTTTGTGTTTAATATATATATATATATGCTCCCCCATGGGGGTTGAGCTCTCTGGCAAAGGAATTGTCGGCCGCTGCTAGCGTAATGCAAAGCTCTTCGAAAGAATTGAGCACTCTGGTAGCCGATAGGGTATAAAAAAAATGTAAGCAAAGGCTGCTGCTGCTGTTTCTAAAAATAAAAATACCTTAAAATTCCCTTAGCCAACGTGGTCCGCTTGGTGGATGAGTGGTCTGAAACACAGTCTAACGTAAAGTTGGACGGGTTTCGATCCCGGCTTCGAGCGTCCTGCGTGTCTAGCCACACTGAAGAGTTCTGATAGAACGAAACAGTCTATCTATGGATGACTATATATATATATATATATATATATATATATATATATATATTTGTTATGATAGCATAGACATTGAGTCAATGGTAAGTAGGGACTGTCTATTTCTCACCTACACAAGCATTGGTTTGATGACCCAATAGGCAAGAAACTAACAGTCACCAAGAACCATTGACTCTATGTCTGCACTATCATAACTTAGATATACAAAGGTCACTGAATAAATAAGGTGAATTTTGCCCCAGCAGTTGGCAGTAGGAAGCTCTGTTTATAGTAGTCTCTTTTTCAAGGAAATCAATCGTGATGGGTCCTTTCATGTTTCAGCAGACTGTCAGCATGCCCTTCTTTTATTGACTGTTGTGCCCAGAACTTTTCTTTATCAGAGAGTCCATGGGCTATCTTTTCCACTCTGACTCATAGTGTCAAACCAATGCTGTATACATTTTTTTGGCTAAAATATGCTTCTATGTACACATCACACTTTCTTCTTTAAATTTCACATGATTTGCTCTTCTCAGCTAGCAAAAGTTTGATGAGAGATCTCTTTTTAAGCCTCAAGTACACTGTCTAATTTGTTGTTATTTTGAATTAGTGCAAAAGAAAAATTTTGTGAAATTAAAATAAGTTTTCCTATAAACTAATTCCAAACAAGGCAAAAACTACACTCATGGAAAAAAATTATGAAAAAAAAATCCTTTTTTTCAAAAAAAACATTCCCCTCATTTATTGAATGATCCACATGTATATATATAATAGGTTATGAAGTATAAAGAAGTTTTGGTAATATGATGTGCTGGGAAATTATTTCATGGGTGACTGGCTTTTATTCTTATCCCCATTCACTTGTTATTTTTTTTTTGTTTGTTGACATTGCAAAGGAGTTAATGATAGAAAAGAAAAAGACAGGGATACTTTTAAACTCAGTTTTTATTTTCAGGCTTTATGACTAATTTGTGGTGAGGAATGTTTTCCAGAACCAGTATGATAACCATGCTTCCCAGTAAAGGGGTGAGAGGAATCTCAGGAATCATTTTTGACAAATTTTGAATCGTTGGTATCGAGTATAAGAGATATGAAGGTCATTTTGGCAAATTGTAAACTTGAGGTTCTGCCATGTATGTCTGTGTTCAGTCAGTGTGTTTAACTGCTATGAGCAGGAGGGGGTGTCCTCGTGGTGTAATGGTTAAAGTGATGGACTGCGGGATCGTAGAATGCGAGTTCGTACTCCAGTCGCGCTATTGCGTTCACTTTTGGGCAAATACCCTTGGGAAAGGTATGAACCCCCTTATCCTCCCAGCTATGGGTTAAATAGTACAACTACTGTTCTTCCAAGAGAATAGCTTTGGCATTAAATAAACTACAAAGGTTGATATGCCATTAAACAAAGAAACCAATTAACCAATATGAGCAGGAGACACAGCATGCTGCTCGGCTAGAGGCCTAAGCAGATATGTGTGCTCCAACTGGCTATCAACAGAAAACGGACATTTGCTCAGTCAAGCTATGTCGAAAGAATTGAGAAAGAGTTTCTCTGGGGGTTGTCTCCATGGTGTAATCGTTAAAGAGCTGGACTGTGGAATCATAGTATGTGAGTTCGAACTCCAGTCACGCTATTATGTTCACTTTTGGACAAATACCATTGGGAAAGGTTTGAGCCCACTTATCCTTCCATGTATGGGTTAAATAGTACCACTACTGTCCTTCTCAAAAGATGGTTTTGGCATTAAATAACCCGAGAAGGTTGATATGCCATTAAATAACAAAAAACCCAAACAAACAAAGAGTTTCTCTGTGGCACCAGGAAGCCCTCTTTTTAGGCCTGTGTGGATTGCATTTTCTCTCAGAGGCCTCCTGGGAGATTGTTATTATTTTTGTGTCTATTTTATTTTTATTTTTCATGTTATTGTTTTTTTTTTAATTTCTTACTTAACCCCCACCTGGTGCCTCCTCAGTCACAAAAATTACCCTTATAGAATGAACCTCATACATACTCTGCCACTTATTTTTAAACACTCATTTATATATTATCAAATTATACTGATAAAGTGGAGTTATCTGATATTTTCAGAATGCTCAAGAACAGCTTTGTTTACAAGATTAAGTTTGGTCTGTTGGGTTTTATGGCATATCAACCTTTGTAGGTTATCTAACACCAAATCCATTTTTATGTTAATAATCTGTTCTATTGAAAACAATTCAGTTTAGAATAAGTACACAGTTTAATTGTCAAAAACATTTCCATTTCAAACAACTCAAGCAGTTATATGTTACAATTCAGTTAGTGTAAATACAGTTTTAATGTCGAAAACAGTTCTATTTGAAATAATTCAGTTAAGCATAAGCACGCAGTTTAAATATAAGTTCAGTTTAATTGTTAAAAACATTTCTATTTCAAGCTATTCAGTTTACTCAGACAATTCATTTTAGCATAAGTATGCTGTTAGTTCTATTTAACCCATAGACAGGACCCTATCAGGTGCTACCACTCCGGGCCAGAGTGGACCTGAGAGCGATGGCAATGAAGGGGTACTCCGCATTCCCCAAAGCTCCAGCATTGCTGGAACCTCACCATCAGTTTGTTTAGTGTCATATCCAGGACACTCGTTGGGGGGGGTCTTACCCCTCTGCAGAGGTGCAGTCAGTGTATTCTACAGCCCCAGCTGACTGGGCAATTACTAGATTAAGAAATTTTACTAAGTTCTGATCAGATACAAATAGGTTATGAATATAGATAGATTAATAAACTATTGATGAAAAATAAAACAAATACGAAAATAGAAAACAAAAAATATATATGCATTACAAAATACCCCATAATTTTACTTTTGCTAAAGTTTAACTTTCATTGTCAAAAAGAAAGAACCAGTTTCTTTCAAATGGCTGCCAGCCCACCAGACATGTTTATGTGTGCAGACCTCTTGAATCGAACAGTACATACTATATAACTTTTATAATATTATTTCATAGGTGAAATGAAATTATTCTTTAGAAGCCCATAAAGTATTTACTCTCATATGATTAAAATGAAAGTTTATTTTTACCTAGAGGTTACTTTTTTTGTATTATCTATTTTTTCCTGAGTGAAAGAATGAGATAAAAGGTTCATAACCTCAAGTCTTAACTTTATAAATTTGTAAACTTATTATTTCAGGTTAAACACTTTACACCATAAACATGATACTTCTGTCTGAATGCTATTTTACTATAGACCATAAGCCCAATATTTCAAACTCGGTGAGATCATGCAAGACATTAATTATAATGCACATATCCCAACCATGCTCAGCTCCTTTTTTTTTTTTGTTAATGGAATAAGATGTCTGTGCCCTGAAGCAAAGTTGGAAATTGCTTTTCTTTATTTCTTTTAAATCTCAATTGCTTTTGTGAATTCTATGATCTCTGGTAAAGGATATTTGAAGGGCCTGAGGATAAAAGTTTAAAGTGTGAAAAAACAGTTACCATTTTTAATACTGTCTCATTTTTCTTGGTTATCTTTGTCTATTTTACCTTCTGTTAAAAATTGAAATAAAACAAAAAAAAATGAGTATTTATCAATGAAATGAAATTCTGTGCATATATAATATTTTAACTCTTTAATTAATGAGTTTAATTAAAACAAGAAGAGAACCATCATCTTCTTGAAATATTCATTGATAGAGAATATCTAATGATTTTTATTAAAACCAGCTCTCATTAATTTTGACAGCCATGAGGAGGTAGGTGATTTAGAGTTACAACTTAATAATGTCTTAAAGTAATAATTGTTTCTCTTGTCTATTCACTTTTCTGAAGTGAAAAATAAATTTTTGCTGGGTTAAAAAGAAATTAATTTTGCTACTCTAAGACCCATGTGGTTGTTGGTGAGCACAAAAGTGAATTTTTTATTTTCTTTATTGTTAATCCTGCTACTTCTAAGCAGTAACTGTATTGGTACTACTCTATGGATACACCACCTGGACCCTAACAAAATGCATGGAGAAAAGGGTAGATGGGAACTAAACTAAAAGGCTTTGTGCTGTTTTGAACAAATTCTGTAAGCAGCACCCAACAAAGCAGCAGTTGTACGGCTACTTACTTCTCATCTCACCAACCATCCTAGTAAGACAAACTAAGAAGACATGCAGGTAACTGCTGGAGAAGTAAAAATAAAATTATAGGCAATGTTCTCTTATGGACTCTCATACATGGATGTGCCAGTATGGGCTGATCAGGAAGTACTTACATACATCAGCTCGGTGCCGACACTGGATGCTGTCTTGAAGACCTGCCAAGAGCAACAAAGGATAGGGACAGATGGTGAGAAAGAGTCAGGGAATACCATGCTATCAGCATGACTTGATAACAAAGAAATTGTTTATGCTGATCCTTTCAATGATTGAACTCATCATCCTTGGCGAGTAAACATAATTGAATCATCCTGTCCTATCTGCTGATTTGAAATGGGCTGCCTCTTTTATATAAAAGCTCCAAGAGGTTTGTTCATAGGGGATACAATTCCTTCACCTTTGGACCAGCCACCTGGCATTCATACCTGGTGGTTGGAATCATTGACAAGCATAGATTCTTATTGCACCAAGCCTTTTAGCCTGGTGAATAAATGACAAGCAAAGACCCACTCGGCACTGGTCTTTCTGATCTGGTGAGCACCTGATCCCAGAGGCCCACCCCCTGGTAACATGGATAAAAATTGCCACCTGGCATTTAAGCTGGGTGCTTGAAATGTTTTTTTGAATACTTGACTTCAGAGGCCATCCCTGTCAGGCTTTATGTGCTCTGCATGTTTGTGTTTATTGCTTGCCATCTGAGGCACCACATTAAAGGAAGCTGACAAGGCCAAGTATTTTTTGCACCTATTGTGAATGAGTTTCAATTTGTACACACTCACCCTTATAAAATGGCCTTGTGTCATATTCTGGCTTTACGGGAAGTTAATTACATACAAATAATTCACTTGCTTTTGGGCAGTTCCACTCGGCACAAATGGCGGGTGGGTAATTAATTGAACACTTGGTCTCAGGGAGCTTTACCTGCATTGCAGGTTGAGTTTCTTGCTTGGTGCCTAAGGCTCCCCAAAAATTGAATGTTGAGAGGACCATGGATTTTTTGATCAGCTGCACAACTCTTGATTTGTGCATGGCTCCCCACTATAAAATGGCCTTGTGCTGCATTCTGGCTTGGTAGGAAGTCAGTTAAATACCAACACTTGCATGACTTATAGTTCCTGTTCCCTCAAGATCAACAAAGTTAAGCAGTGATGAACCTGTTCAATACTTAAATGAGTGACCACTTAAGCAACAACAGATACTGTAAGAAACTTTAGGCTTCTATGCCATATCTAAGCAGAGCTTAGTAAATGACAATTCACTTGCCATTTGAATCTATGCTTGACAATTTGAACATCAATGATCTTTTTCATATTTGTAAAACTTATAAAATTAATAGTCATAAGTATATTCACTTGCTGATTCTTCCTTTTTTTTTTCTTTTTTTTTTAAGGATTTTTCTTTCAAAAATAAAGTTATATCATATGACTAAATATTATCATACAAGAATTTTTCTCCTTTAAAGAATATTCATAGTATGATTTAATTCCTAGTGTCAGGTAAAACAGACATGGAAATGTAAATTACATACCAATTCTATGTCTTCCTTTTCAAGACTTCAAAACACTTGCCTAAAATTTTTATACTAATTTCTAAAATATTTGGAAAAGAGCAATTTGACTCAGTTTTCTCTTCTCTTCTCTTAATAAAGCTGAATGAGAAGAAATTTTTAAAAATCTTTAATAAAAGAAAAGGTAGAGCCATTTTGTTCTAATACTTAGCAATTTGCACAAAAGGTTTTTTTTGTTTTGTTTTTTTTTAAATTTATTTAGTCTCCTTTTTTCACACTTAAATATAGCTTCAGCTTTTAAACAGTAATTCCATTTCAGTTCAGTATTTGTGGTAAAGAGATAAATTGAAGCTCTTCAAATATGAGAGTCCAGAAAAGTTGACAGTCTTTATTTTTAAGTTTTGTTTTGTAGTGGCTAAATTTATGGTTTAGACAAATTGCAAAAAGACATTTTGAACTAATATTGTAAATTTTTTACAGATTACTTTCAGCCTGTAATGCATCAAACAGATTTAACTTTTCATTTTTTGGTTGATTTTTCTTCCGATATAAACCTCTTCAAAATATGTCTTTTAGAAGAAGCTCTGTAACTTTGAATGGTAAATTCCAAAGAAAAATTACACAATTTAGATTTTAGAGGATTACTTGAAAGTTTCAAAATTAGTCAAAATTGTTTTTACTTTTTGCTAACTGATTTTTTATTGTAACATTTGATCATACAATCAGAAAAAGTTTAATCATACTAGAATGAGTTAAAAGTTTTGCTATATTTTGGTACATACTAGTTTGTACTCTTTATATGATGTGACTGAAGCAGTTCTTGCTGCGGATAGTAGTCGGTGCATTAACATTCTGTGTATCGCTTCATTCTGTGTAAAATCACACAGATTAATGTAGAATGTTGTCCAATTTGAGAACTTAGGCTTTGTAAGTTTAAACTGGGCCCTAATGTCATAGAAGCAACCAAAACATTCATTATATGAAAGGTGAAGGCACAGTTGATCAAAGTACAGTTACTAGATGGTGGAAGAAATTTCACTCCAGTTAAAAGAATCTCAAAGATCAGGCAAGGTCAGGTAGACCTAAAATCATAGATTCTGAGGCTATGTTGCAGCCATAGAGGTATATTGCTAAATTGTGCCTCACATTACCAAACAATTGCAAAATTGTTTATTCCTTTTAAAGCAAATTATAAATATACTTTGAATTTAGAATTTTTATATATTTGATTTTTGTATGAATTTTACTATAATGGCAAAATTAGCCAATCTTAAGGAGATTTTTATTTATTCTATAATATAAAAAAGTTCTAAGAGAATAAATCAATTTTCAATCTAATTTGTAAAATTAAAGGTTGTATGTTTAGATCATGTTGGGGTGTCATCATTTTGTTGAAGTATGTTACTTGGAGGAATGTTACTTCCCCACAAGTATAGATATTAGAACAAACATGTTCAATTAATATCAGTATATTTCATTTTCTGAAAAAATCTTATAAAAAGAATACAAAATGAAATGAACTACAAAAAAGTGAATAAATAGGTTTTTATGAAAATGTTCTGATCCTCTGTATGTGAATGTTACTAAGAAATATTAAAGTTTGTGAGAGACTTCAATTTTTTAGGAGCGTTCTCTAGTTTTTTGCTGTGTCAAATTAAATATGTCTACATATGAGCAAGTGAACTTCAGACACTGTATGATGTTTACTATACTGTTGTGTCAAGTTCAATGTGACATAAGGTTTGAAAGGAATGAAAATATTTCTTAGAGAGGATTGAGATATATTTTATTTCAAGACATGCAGCAAGTAAAAGTGAATGAGATTTTCCTGCCTCTTTTTTATCTACTGCTTTGGTAATCCCATCTAGTGGTCATTAGCAGAACTTCTTTGGCACAAACAAGAGTGGTAATCCTACAGTGGTTTTTATTTCTACTTATTAATTTGCAGTCTGTGTTGTGATTTGATTATAATAGCGAACAATCTGCAATTTTTCTAACCATGATAATATGGCGTAACTGTGATCATCATAGAAAATAGAACCAGCTACACAAGTTCAAATCATGGATGAGGCTGTTTCATTTTATGCTTATATCTTTGGAAAGGTATAACTCAATCCTTTCTTCCTTTTGTCATCTGTTGGTAAATAGAATAGGAGCCTTGTAGCATTGATAAGGCGACCAGTCCATGAGAAGGTAAAACTATAAAATGACCTTGCTCATAGCTGAGAAGCTGTATAAATACAAACTTTAATAATGATCAAACTTTTGAATGTTTAACCCCGGGAGATAATTCTGAGTGTAGTTTTTTTCAGTTTAGAATATCAATTTCAGCTGCAATGTCTTGTCAGTGTAAAACAAAAAAAAGTCCAAGAATTGTGGATGATTACAAGCTAATAGCTGAAAGGCTTGAATTTAAGTATATAATTTGTTAAGTAATGTAATTGAATAATTCTGATATTAGAATCTGAAAAGAAAATCATATTACCATTGAAAGATGAAAAGAACTGCAAAGATTACTGATTTATAAAATAATAGCTTTATTTTAATGGTATCATTATTTTCTTTTTCTCTTCCATCTTCATGATTTTTATACAGTTTTGAACTGATATATGATTAGATAGAATGTTAAAATGCAAAGTATATTGTTGATCACTTATCATACACTTACCTGCAGAATAAATGTTAATACTGAACAAGTATTAAGGTAAAATTTAAAATTAAACCAAAATCTTTCAAAAGAAGTTTTTTTGTTTTTTTAAGTTTACTTGTTTTTGATTGATGTGTTTACACAAATTTTTGAAACTGTCAGTTCCTATTCATTTTTTATAAATTCTACAAATAGGAAACAAGTTGACATAGAGCTTAACAGCCTCTTTCCGTGGCCTTTAATAAGTCATAATAAAGAAGAAAATTCACATTTACTTCATTTCAAATAGATTCACAGCTTCTGACTCCACTTTTTATTTTCTTAGATAAGCTTTCAAAACAACATTTTTAAAAAATGAGTGAATTTTTCATGTGTATCTATACTCACATATAGCTTTTCTTTTTTTGTTTTATTTCTTATTTTTTAAGTTTTATATGAGTGTAGAATAATATTTGTTTTTACTTTGTTTTGCATTTGTTTGCTTTTTGGCTTTTTTTATAAATTTTATTTAGAAGTCTGGAAAATTTTAAGATTTTGAATGCACAATTTTTTTTCCATTTGTTATCAAACTCTATGTGCAACTCTGAAAACAAAAAATTAAATATCAAGGAAAAATATTATTTTCTACAACATAAATGTATTAACTCAAAAGTAATTTACCGAAAAGTATGACAAGCAACTTTCAGTTCTAAATTAAGAAGCTTAAGTATCTCCATTAGTCTGAAATTTAATTAACTTAAAAGTATGAATATTAAGAAATGTCAGACTAAAGTTACTTTTATGAATAAACTATTTATTCATTCTTCTTACAATTTTGCATTTGATATTATTGAGGCATTTTATTGAAAAGTATATTTTTAATCTTTATATTAAAATTTAATAGATTCTGAAAGGTCCTATCTAGCTTATACTGGAAATAGCAATCTAAAAAAACAGCAGCTGTTGGACCACATGCCTCCCATCTTATAAACCTTCCGAGCAAGACATATGAAGCACTGCTGGAGAAGTTAGGACAAACTCATAAATGACATTCTTTTATCATCAAGTCTGCATCAGTGTTAGCCGACCAGTAAAAACTTACATTCACTAGCTCTGTGCAGACACTGGGTGCCATCTATTTGACTTATTAAAAGTTATGGCTGATAAGGAAATATGGTAAGAGGGAGTCAAAGGAATCCATGATGTTGGCACATGATGATGATGATTACCAAGTAGGCATTACACACATTTGATCAGGACTTGATATTGTCCTAAATACAAACACAAAGATGTTTTAATATTCACTATGAATGACACTCATGGAGAAGTAAGAACAAACTCATAAGCAATTTTCTTCAATAGACTTCTACACATAAACACACTCATGTTGACTGACCAGCAAAAACTTACATTCATCAGCCCTGTGCAGTCACTGGGTGCCGTCTAGAAGAATTACCAAGAGCAATGATTTATATTGACTAATGGCAAGAGAGAGTCAAAGGAATCTATTCTGCCGGCATGCCTAGATGATGAAATTTTAAAATTAAGAATAAAGATAGTACTTTCCAAGAATACAGTGCATTAGATAGCAATTTTTTGGTTTACTCAGTGCTAACAAGCTCATTATGATGTGCTGTTGTCACTAGGTTGCAATTGTGTACAGACAGAGAGAATTTTAGTTATACTTTATCTACTCATGTATCATGCAACTTTCTGGGACCTTTTGCACCTAGAAATTGAAGGTGGACCAGTTGGCCTAGGCCTAGCCATGGCCAATTATTTGCACACATAAAGATTGTATCTTGTATATGGTGTGGAATTCTAATATTAGGCTAAGATTTAGCTCTCAGAAAGTCACATGATACACAAGTATATACAGCGTTTATACTGTGAATTTGCGTTTAGCCAGGAAGAATTTATTTGGAATTTATACTTGAATTCCCCAGTCAACATCTTTATTCTACTTTTCTTGGTTTGAGTGTGTTTCTTGAAGGGAATAACTTTCTCTTAGAATACTGGAAACTTCCATTCAAAAGCATTTTAGTATACTTGTTAAAAAGGTGATAAAAATCAAAGACTACCTCTCTGAATGTCCTCCACTTTTTCCTTGGTTTGCTGCATTGAAGATCACCCCCAACTCCTGACTTTTCTTATTCTGATCCATTTTTGGTTCTGTTGGCTCTCTGCCATCATAAATGACTTCTGGACCATTCAGTGTACACAATACCCAAACTATTTTCAACCAATCACAAGTCTTGTGTCTATTTGCACCAAATCTAGCAGAAGATATTGACAAACACACCCAACTTAAATAGATAGTTTAAGCCATTATCTAGTTTTTGGATATTTGATATATCAAAGAAGATAAAAACTGTCTAAACTATCAGAAAAGGAAAATACAAAAATATTTTTAAAAGAATAGCCAGGTATGAATATTTGATCCTTGATATTAGAAATATTTTCCCTGGTCTTACCTCCATAAGATATTAATATTATTTAAGTCACATCATATAGTAAAATCTCTTGTTTTTTAGTGTAACTTACTGATAGTAGAAGAAAATAAATAAGTTTGTCTTTATGAACCTGAATATTACACTGGCAAATGATGCAAATATATTATCTATTATATTAAACAGAGTCTCAAATCCAAAGTTTTAAAAGGGTCATTATGTCTTTGAGAAGAGGCACAAAAGTGAGATAAGTGGGAGCAGCATGATTTCAACCAGTTTTAATGCTATCATGCAATACCAGATAAACTATTTTTTATTTATTATTCTTTTATCAAAATGAATACATATATGATAGTAGGATATGTGACTTGATTCAAAATGTTAAGGAACAAATTTTCTGTTTAATATCTCAATATTTTTATTAATTCCAGATTTTTTTTTGTTTTCCTTTTTGATTGTTTCCCTTTTTTTCCATTGTATTTCAAGGTTAAATTTCAATCAATTGTACTATGAATTTTATTAAAACAGAAAACAAAAGCAAAATTCAAAGTTTTATCACATCCTCTTTGGATGTGATAAAACTTTGAATTTTGCTTTTGTTTTCTCTGTTTTAATAAAATTCATAGTACAATTGATTGAAATAGCAAAAATAAATTCTCTGTATTTAACAATCTACTCTGAAACATTTGTTGATTTGCCATAAAACCCAACCAACCTGAAACATTTTTGGTGACATTTTTCTTGTGTGTGTTGTCTGTCATCTCAAGTACATCCTCAACATCAATATAAGTTTTCAGATCTACCCCTTCTCATGCTATGAAACAAAAAAAATTCCTCTGGTTTTGTTGTATGAGTTAATTTTCTCTAATTTCAGTCAATCCTTCATCACAATAAGACTTTGAAAGGAGCCAATATAGATTTCATTAACATCCTCATCAAGAAGGTTTTTTCAAATATATATAAATTTGATTATTTCAACTTTTCAGCTTTTGATCTAGAAGTGAAAGTGACCAAAATATCAAAGTAAATTCTATCCTTCTCTGAGGAGAAAGATGGTCAGGGACAAGGGACAAATTATCAAGTTTTTGGAAAATATTAGTCACCAAATTTTCTGCTTTATGCCACAGTAAGATCCTGCCTAACAAGTGTCCTGATATGACACTAAACAATCTGATTGTGAGGTTCCAGTAATGCTGGAGCTTTGAGGAATGCACAGTACTCCTTTATTGCCATCGCTTCTGGTCCAGAGTGGTAGCACCTGAAGTAGAGTTGGTCTCAAAACTTAGTGATTGTTCCAGTATATTGTAATAAAACATTAATAACAATTTAAACAATATTAAAATCTAAATTAAAATAATCTTTGTAAATTTCATACTGACTAAAGATATAACAGAGCCATTAGTTGAACCTAAAAATTACCCATAATTAAACCACAGATTTTGATATTTTATAGACCCAGCTTTTTTCTTTTAATATTTAAGAGATGATTTCAAACGCATCTTTTTTGAATATATATCCAATTCTGAATATGTATATTTTTACACAAGGCAACTAATTTTTCTCTGAAATCAAATTAGATAGTTTGTATAAAACTGAATTTTGCTTCTAGGCTGGGAAAGCATTTGCCATTTTTAAGTAATGTTTGATTTCATGGAGGGCAATTTTTATACATTGAATTTAGAAACAAATTCAATACAAACTGTCCACTTCAGCAACACACTGGTGAAAAATGTAAGAAGTGCTATTTATATAAAAATGATACCCATTTCATGATGAAAAACAAACCGTGCCCTAAAAGTATTCAATTATTCATTTGATAAAACAATTTTAGAAGTATGAAAATTACATGTGGATTTGTGATAAGTTTTCCTTAACAAGACAATGTTAAGTTAGTATTGTGAAATAGAAATAAAACTAGGGTTATATTTTGTTTTTAAGTGTTATAAGAAATTCTTTGTGAAAATTTAACATGAAAACAGTTATTGCTTAGTTTTTTTGGGGGGAGGGGGTGTCTACTAAAAAGGTATCTATTGTCAAAAGTTCATACAATATTTACTTATTGTCTTGTTCAAGTAACCAATATTTTTGGGAAGCACTTGAGGTATGTGTGTGTGACAAAACCATAGTATATAATACAAAACTACGTCAGGAAAAATTATAGACAGAATTTTCAAATTAGAATTTTTATTTTAATCTGTTGTTTATTCATTATTTGAGAAGTAAAATATTATATTCATGATATAATTAGATTGTGGTAATTATTTCCCTGTGATCACACTCATTTATATATGAAAATTTAAAAAATTGAATAATTGTCTTAGCAGTATTCAGTTAAATTTTTAGTGTATTTTGAAACAAAAACTTGTGAAAATAATTTTTAAGTCAGTCAACATCTTTTTTTTTCTTCAAAATCTTAATTAAATATCATTTGGATGTTGTAAATATTTACTTTTCTATAAAGATATGTCCCTAACCCTTATTTGTGATTGCCCAGTCGGCTGGGGCTATAAAGTATATTACTTCTCAACAGAAGAGAAAGATCCTGCCTAACAAGTGTCCTGATATGATACTTAACAATCTGATTGCAGCACCTGATAGGGTCCTATTTATGGGTCAAATAGAACTAAACTGTGCTTATGCTGAACTGAATTGTTTAAAATAGAAGTGTTTTTGACACTGAAACTGCATACTTATGCTAAACTGAACTGTTTGAAATAGAACTGTTTTGAAATCAAATGTTTGTAAACCAAACTTATACTAAACTGAATTGTTTAAAATTTCATTTGGCATTAAATGACCCCAAAAAGATTAATATGCCATAAAACTAAACAACCAACCAACCTTATTGGTGACAAAATAATATTGTCATCAGTTATTTAAATTTTTAAATTTTTAATCTTATAAAGGGGATTTTTAATTCGCTGCACATTATGTATGGGTAGTTTGTTGCTGATGGTTTTATCAAGACCCAACACTAAATAAACTAAATGAAAAAAAAATATTCACTGGTACATATATATTTTATTCCTCTTAAACAAATCTTTTTACTCCCATGAATAAAGCAGTTTTTCAGAACAAAATGTCTGTAAAGATTTTTTCCCTGCACTGAAATAATCTATTGCTTTTTTCTTTTCTTTTTTCTTTTCAAGATAATCATTCATTTTTCTTTTTTTCTTTCAGGTAAGTCACTTCTTTTACTTGGTACATGGTTTGCACACAGTAAAAAATATCTCTGGAATTAAAAACAGGTAAAGTAGAAAAAATTATTGTTTCTGACACACAAGTTTTATGAACAAGAATATATAAAGAAATGTTTTTTAAGAGTTTTAAAAATATTTCAATATTTGCTTTAATTTAGCTAAGACTTATGAGTATTTCTTCTGGTGTTTTTAATGAAAAAAAACTTAATAATTTTTCTTATGAGTTAAAAAATTAAAATCCTTTTAATCCTGGAATATTTTTACATTATTTACACATGAAATTAATCAAAGGGGAAAAAAGGCTTTTTCTTTTTTTGAATTATCCTCCATTGTGTCATGTCTCTCGAAAGAGTTTATAAATGAACCAATTTTTTTTTTTTTTTCTTTTTCCAGTTTTCAAAAAATATTCTTTCTCTTTCCCCATGTTGATGTGTCAGTTTTATTTGATAATAAGACATTTTTTTAATTATTTTTTTAAATTAGTGTTTTTTGGTTGTTGTTTTTTTATATGCACCCCCTGATGTTTGCATGCACTTCAAATATTCAGCTATGCATAGAATCCACAGCTCCAAAAATAATTTGATTTATTTATAGGATTTTGATTTTTATGGTCTTGATATTTTTACTTGGTTTTGATTATTTCAATTTGGATTTCATAAAGTTTTGATACACTCTTGCACATATTGTATATTTATCAAACATCTATATATAATGCAGCTTATTCCATTAGGGGAAATTTTATAACTTTTTTCTTTATAATGGCCCAGTCATCTACAGTGAATGGATAAGTAAAAAAGGTAAAGGGTAATGTGTAAAAAGAATGTTGTTTATAGAGCTGTGCTTAGTTCAACTATTGCTTTATATGGATTGAATACATTAAAGATAATACTGTATTTCCACATTGTTTTGGAGGAGACAATGTCTATGAGATTCTATAACAATATTTCAAATACTGTAGAGTGAGGCTATAAGTACAGTGAAGTATTTGCAAAGTTGCCAAAGGTACAAGTGTAGCAAGCCTGTCGCAAAACAACTAAACTGCTTACAGAGCCTAGCATGAAGCTACACTAAGCACAGCAAATTTACTAGTCATAATATGGCCTTACTAATTCTTGCATTTTTGATAATGCAAGAGCCTTTCTTAGAAAGAAAACTTGATTAACAAGAAATTTTCAACTTTTTCTTTTTTGCTTGCCAGGAAGCATGTGTATTTGTATAGTTGGATGTAGTCAGTCAGGTCAGACTGGTAATATAAAGTGTTGATATGATTAAATTTATTGAATTGATTAATTCATAAAAATCCTATTTTGGTATTGAAAAAATTAAGTCAGTCACCTCAACTTTTTATTAATTTAACAAAATTTAATTTGGGTGCTAAACATTTATCCTTTTATATACTGTTGTGTAGGATATGGTGAGAAGGGTAATTTAATTTGTGGGTCATTCTTGGAAGGGCAGTCTAATTTATACTGTTTTTGTCTACATTATAGGTTGCTTTTTTTGTTTTTTATATGCTCTATCATTCCATATTGAGCACTCTTACTTGATGAACATAGCAAATAACATAACTATATATATATATATATATATATATATATGTTCACCCATCCCCTCTACTATGACCAAGATGTGACAGGAGGTCAATTTTTTAAGTTGGGGTCCAGCTGGTTTAAATTCATTGTCTTCATTTTCTTTCTAGATTAGTTGGCTTATCATGACTAGAGAGCATAGTCTGACCAACTATTTACCCTTATCCAGAGGGAGAAATAGATTCATACCTTTGCAAAGAGCACTAACATAAAACCCAGGATTTGAACATGGCCCACTGAATTCATTAAAAATAACTGTTATAAACACCCGCAGGCTTAATATGATAATTTTAGTAGCTCTGCCACACCTACAGACACACATTTCTTTTAGCAACCCCCACACCTGCAATCATAGAATATGATTAATTTAGAATCCCTTACATGGACATAATATAATAATTTTAGCAGCCCTGCTACACACCCATTGGCATATAATTATTTCAGTTGCCATCCTTTCCTTCAGAAATAAGAATATAATTAATTTAGGATCCCCTCTTCAGGTATAATAATTCTAGTTGCCTTCCCATCACCCACTTGCATGATATGATTATTTCAATAGCCCTCTACACCAACAGGCATAATATGATAATTTTAGTAGCTCCCTATACCCACAGGTATAATTATTTTAGCAGCCCCCTCCACCCACTGGCATGATATAATTTTAGTAGCCCTTCTAATACCCACAGGCATATAATTATTTTAGTAGTTCCACCACATCTACAGGCAAAATATAATCATTTTAATAGACCCCCCCATGCAGTTAGAATATATCTTAGTAGCCCCTCCCATACACATACTCATAAGCATAATATAATAATTATAGTAGCCCCCACACCGAAAGGCATAATTTAATTATCTTAGTAACCCCCGTCACTCATAGGCATTATATAATGATTTTAGTAGCTCCCCACACACACCTTCTGGCATAATATAATAATTCTAGTGCCCCCCCTCCACTTCCATGGGCTTGATATAAACATTTTATAGCCCCTCCACACACCAGCAAGCATGAGATATAATTATTTTAGTACCCCGCTTCACACACATACATTAAAATAGATTCATTTATAACTGCTTTTTGATGTTTACTTAGCTTAGCTTCATATGTCACAAGGGCAAATTGTAGGGAATAGAAGGAGAAAGATTGTATTGCATCACTCTATCAAACACTTCAAAGAGGAAATGGCTTGCCTTGAAAATCCTGCCATTTTTTTTAATAAGATGATCAAACACTAACCTCTGGCACTTGTGGGAAATACATAACTATCTCCAACACTACACAGGCTATGTTATCATAGTGTTTTGAAGCCGAATACAAGCCTTTATAATTTTGGATCAAATGATGCAACTTCCATCTTTGTTCTTTGTGCGAGAGATGAAAATGTTTTTGTATTTGGTTAAAAGGCTCTTGAAATTATAGAAGCTGGAGATATTTTGAAATTTTCTTTATCAGGTTTTATGTGAACAAAAATATTGCTTTCCATTTTGCTTATTTTAAATGTCATTTAGTTTTAATGTTACATTAATATCAAGTTTAATTTCTTGGTAAATCAGTAAGTCTATCAACTAATGAAGAAAACAAAAGCTATTATTTATTTTACACAACAATCAAAGAAAGCAATATGAATGTTCCTATTGTCACCCATAAGAAAATAAATGGAAATTTATATGTGTAAATCAGTATAATAATAGAAAAAAAATCATTAAAAATCTAAGATGTTCATTTATTTGTTTTTTTTAGCTTAAGTTTAGTTTATCTAACTGGGCCATTGGCCTAATGAGTAGAACATTTGGGAGACCAGAGTTCAATCCCAGGTTGAGCCATACCAAAGACTTAAAGAATGGTACTTGATGCTGCCTTGCTTAACACTCAGCATTATAAGGTACATATCAAGGGTAAAGTGGTGCAATTCAGAGAAAGGACTAGCCCCCTCCCCTACACCTCGATGTAGTAGCTATTGAAAAGGGAGCATTTGGGTCACCCTCGACTAAGTTTGCCAACTTTACTTACTTAGTTTATCTAAAAGACAACGATAAGTGCAAAGTAAGGAAAATTGTATGGACCTTTCAAGTGGAGAAAGCTCAACTGCCTCCTTACATTAGAAAAAAGTGGAATTCCTTAATGTATTTAGAAATGGAGCTGTTTTAAACTGAAAAATAAATAATAACCACAAGAGACTTGGAGCTAACAGACCAACAATGGTATCTAGCAAACAAAGTCCTATTTTATATTTTAAAGGAATACAAAGGGGAAAAAAGAAATTAAATAATCTCAATCATTAGCATAAATTAAAGTTAGTTACACAGTATCATTATTTCATACAAAATATATCTTTTTCAACATAATCTTTGTCAGTGAAGAGTTACCTCATTGGTTGAAAAAAGTTAGAGGTGTGTGTATTTTTTTTGCCACGAAAGACCAAATGGATGTGTTTTGGACCAGCTGTGAGAGTGACAGTATTTTATGTGGGAAAAAAATGGTCATTCTAGGTTCAGCTCTTTTCACAACAGGCTATTTCTGATTGGCCAAAGAGCCAGCTAATCAGTGCATGAGACTTACCTATATAAACATGAGAGAATCCATTTTGGGGAGTTTTTCCTTTTGAAAACTTCATAGCAAGATTGGTGTGATTTATGCATAGACAAGTATTGGTATTAAAAGATGTGTTTTGAAGTATGAGAAGACCAGCTTCAAACTTTTTTCTTGGCTACTGTGCACAAGTGGTGAATATCTAGTGTTTTATTATGTCTCTGAATTATTTTTTCATTCACCTAAGAATCAATAATATAGACATGATTAACATAGCCATATTTTGTAATAATATAATGTCTGTAACTAGCTCAGACACTCAGCAGGGCTTGGGGAAAAACAATTACGACAAATGTTATTGAGTAAATTTTAACATATATTTGGGAAAAAAGATAACATTGTATTATTCTGATAAAATGCAAAAAGGTGTTTTTTTTATATTGCTTATGGATAAACAACATTAACAGTCTTACTTTTGGGACACGAATGAATTTTTTTACCGCCTACTCTTAACCAATTCCTTCTTAAACACATTATATCTTTCCATTTGATTGCAAATATTGGTTTTGGTCTTAAATTGACCTGTAGTGATTGTTCGTGACCCCAAAGTATAACACCACTGATCCCTTGTTCATCATTAAGCCAAGTTTCATATATATATATATATATATATATATATATATATATACTAATATGCTGTCCCCTGTGTCCAACTGTTTGGCTGCCAGTATTTCTAGCTTTATTAATGGAGATATCAAACATTGGCTTGTGAAAGGTTAAGTTTTCAAGTTTTGTTTCTCAAAAAATTATTCAGAATTGCACTCTCACCTTTTATTATTTTGATTGCTTCATTTCAGACTGGAGGGTTTCTATCCTTCCTTAAATGTATTAACCCTCCTGGTCATAAATTTCTTTTCAGTTTTAATCTTCACCTTCTCACAAAGATAACCTGTTGTTTTTTTTAATTTTAATAATGGAAACAACACAGGAGAAAAGAGTAGCTCAAATAATACCGAACAACAGTCTTTAGATCCTGTAATGATTCTTAATAAAATCCTTTGAGTTAAAAATAGAATCATGGTTTTCTACATAAATCAAAAGTCTTTTCAGTTTTTAATCTTAATGTTCCACAAATGATACATATCAATAATTCTAGAATTTCTTAATGTTTACAAGTGTTGTTCTTCTTTATCTTGCATTTAAAAGTGAGATGTTCTTTGTTAATGGTTATCTTCACAGGAAATGAAATTGACAGAGTTCAAATCCTGGATGAGGTGATTTCTGTTTCACTTTGCATGTTGTCCTTGGTAAATGCGTGGGTCCATCTCTTCCCCACCCCCACCAGTGGGTAAACAGTAGAACAGACTGAGCTTTTTTAGCTTATTTTATGGCAACACATCTCAGAGAAAGAAAAATTCAAAATTCAAACTAGCTATACTCTGATTAAAAATTAATGAAATTCTAGAAAAAAACCTCTCTCATATATAATTTACATAGACTTTTTGAAATTTATAGCGACTCAATTTTTATGAAATTTAAGACTTGTTTAATTTTTTGTTCAGTTTTTATTGAGTAAAGATAAGAATTTGTATAGTTTATATAATGTTTGAAACACAAAATTACACAGCATTTAAAATAAAGGCAAGGAGATTTTCACGCAAAAATCAAACTTTCAGTGAACATAAGTTCACAATAGAAGAAATAAATTATAAACAAACACATTCTAGTTGCAGTATAAAACAGAAAGGTTTATTTATAATTTGGTTGAAAAGACGTGATATTTTGTTTGTGTGTATAATACAAACCCTTAAGCTTTTGGCTTAAAAATCTGGATAAAAAGTGTATCATAGACAAATAATTTCTGTGTGTGTGTGTGCATATATATATATATATGTAATCTTTTACCATCATCAAGTCACACTGACAGTACAAATTTCCCTGACTCTCTCTATCTGTCCCAATCAACCATCGCCCCCGGTAGGTCCTTCAAACTACATCCAGTGTCTACACAAAGCTGATATACGTTCTTGCTTGTGGACCAATACCGGTGTATCCATGCGTAGGGGTCCAAAAAGAAAGCCACTTATAGGTTTGTCTTTGCTTCTCTAACAGCATTGTTCATTTTACTTGGATAGTTTGTAAGATAGGCGTTAAGTAGCCATGCAGCTGCAGTCTTGTCGAGTCTTGCTTCCTGGATTTGTTCAAAACAGCCAGTAACATTCTTGTGTAGTTCCCATGTAGCTTTTTCTCCCAATGTTTTGTTAGCCACCATGTGGTGCATTCATTCAGCAATATTGACACAGCCTCAGCAGGTGATAGATCCTGATATATTTTATAGAACAGCTCAAACTTCTATATGATCGATAACCTATGGATAGCATATGTTGATATCACTTTTAGTAGATGAGATATTGCTGTTGAGGTATCTGAACTCGCCAACAAATTTTAGACTCTTGTCACTTGAAATGGAGGTGGCTGCTTTTTGTTTAAAACATGAGATCTGTTTTATTTGCATTCACATGGAGACCAATGCCTCTTTTTGCTTTCTCTAGACAATGCAGGAAGGATTCAACTTAGACACAGGTGTATTTATAAGAAGTGCTTGATCATCTGTGTAATCTACATCTGTTATAGTTTCTGCTGGATATCATCTGGTTCTTGCTTTTATCTTATTAGATCTATCAATATTCAAAGTACATAGTCTTGGTAGATTATAAACAAATATGATACCAATGTATCTTCTTTCAAAACTATGACAAAGAAGTTTGTGTCTCCATCAGGTGAGCAAACCATATCTATGATTTTTTTATAAAGCATCATTATAATTTTAACAGTTTTTTTGCGAGAGACCATATGCTGGAAGTATTTGCTCCATTTTCCTTCAGTGTATGGAATCAAATGCCTCAGAAAAATCTTAGAGTAACAGTGTTGCCTTGAGATTTTTTCCACATACATTTTTGATGATTCAATAGATTTTCAGAATTTGTAAAGTTGTGGATCAATTTCTCCAAAAACCATTCTGATTTTTCCTAAGAATTTTTTTGATTCCAGGTTTGATATAGTTGAGAAGTAGAGCATTGTAAACCTTAAATGCAGAAAGAGTTATTCATCTGCAGTTCTTAATCATTCTGAGGTCACCCTTCTTTGGGAAGGAGAGGATACAACCTTTTTTCCATTTCTCTATTGTGTCATGTTTACAGACAGCATTGTATAATCAAAGAAGTATGTCATCAAATTTCCTTGTCTTCCATACTTTCTAGGATATTTTCTGTTTTTAATTTTTTTAGTGCTCTGTCAAGTACTTCATTCATAAACTTTCTATGTTTGATGTCTTGTTGGCCATTAATAATTTTTCAATATGTTTATCAGTGACCAAGCAGATTCTTGAAATGTTCTTTCCACTTCTGAAGTCTTTCTTCTTGACTGACAGCTCTTAGTTTTTCTCTCAAGATGCTCTTCTTTCCATTCATTTTATTTATTATCTGCCATGCTAATCATTTTTGTCTATCTTCTACCAAGTTTCTAATTTTATTGATCTGACCTTGAACATATTCTAGTTGTTGTCTTTGGAATATGTTAGTTCTCCCTTGGCTTTCTGGGCATTTGTTACGGATTTTTTATTGAGTAATGACAGTATTATCCTGTTAGCTCATTTTTCTTTTATTGCTATTGTCTCCCATGGAACTAGATTTGGCTCTTGGTTTGGTTGGAATGCATTCAACTACTACATCTATATGGGTGGTAAGTTAAAGTAAAGTTGGCGACTGTAGTTGGAGGCAACCAGAAGGCTCCCTTTTCAATAGCTACTACACTGAGGTGTAGGGGAGGGCGGTACTCCTTTCCCTTGATTGCTCCACTTTACCCTTAATACATACCTTATGTTGCTGAGAGTTAAGCAAGGAGGTATCAAGTACTATTTTTAAAGTCTTTGGTATGACGCGACCTGGGATTGAACCCAAGTCTCCTGTATCATTGGTGAACTTTTATTTTCATCATTTGGAGTATGACTTTCAAATATCTCCTGAAGAGTATCAAACTTGTTTCTTATAGCTATTGTATAATGATTTCTAATATCATTATTGATGAGTGAGGACCAGTTATACAGTGAAGCTTTAACTGTTTGTCTTATTTCTGTATAAAATCAGGTGAATCTTTGCCAGAATAGTTTGGTTTGGTTTGGTTTTATGGCATATCAACCTTTATAGGTTATTTAACGCCAAATCCATTTTTATGTAAATAATCTGTTCTATTGAAAACAATTCAGTTTAGCATAAGTACAGTTTAATTGTCAAAAACATTTCCATTTCAAACTATTCAAGCAGCTATATGTAATAATTCAGTTAAGTGTAAATACAGTTTTAATGTTGAAAACAGTTCTATTTGAAATAATTCAGTTAAGCATAAGCATTAAGTTTAAGTGTAAATACAGTTTAATTGTCAAAAACATTTCTATTTCAAGCTATTCCATTTACTCAATTCATTTTAGCATAAGTATGCTGTTAGTTCTATTTAACCCATAGATAGAGGCCTATTAGATACTACCACTCTGGGCCAGAGTGGACCTTGGAGCAATGGCAATGAAGGGGTACTCCGCATTCCCCAAAGCTCTCACACTGCTGGAACCTCACCATCAGATTGTTTAGTGTCATATCCAGGACACTCATTAGGTGGGGGGTTACCCCTCTGCAGAGGTGCAGTCAGTGTATTCTACAGCCCCAGCTGACTGGGCAATTTGCCAGAATATTTCTGTGATCAGAAGATACTATTTCAAAAGAGGAGTATGCCTCATGTTTCACAGCACTATTTATCTACTTCTGCCTTATGAATATATTATCTATCTATGCTTTTGAGTTATTTGGGTTGATGTAAATCAATAGTTTTCATTTCTTTTTTTTTTGGAATTTAGTATTAAGTCATGCTAGCCTGTTCTTAAGTAAAAAAAAATCTGCTTGATGTTCCCAATTTCTGTTTGACGAGTAGAATTCATTATTTTTGTCTGCCTATTTGAACATTCATGTCTCTACCAATGATTAGAACACTGTGTTTGGGAATGTGTCAGACAAAGGAAGGTAGTTTGTTGTTGAAGTTGATGTTGTCTGTTTCATCTTTAGCATTGGCAGGACTGCAACAAGAGATGATTGTTATCCAAGGGCTAACATTAAATGAAGAATACATCATTCTCAGTTGGATTCTCTTTATGCTTTTTAGTGATTTTAAGGCATAAAGACTAAGAAGTATTCCTTCATCTCCTATGATGGCATTGATGAAGTTTTCCATGCAGATGCCCAGGCAAATGTTCATCTATTACCAGTATCATGGAATTTTATTTCGAGTTTGCTATAGTAGTATCTCTATTCTTGTATGCATAAATGAGTAAAGTTGACCTTAGTCGGGGGTGACCCAAAGGCTCCTTTTTCAATCGCTACTACACCAAGGTGTAGGTGAGGATGCTACTCCTTTCCCTGGATTGCTCCACTTTACCCTTGATCCTTACCTTATAATGCTGAGTGTTAAGCAAGTTGGCATCAAGTACCATTTTTTGGAGTTTTTGGTATGACTCAAACTGGGTTTGAATCCCGGTCTTCTGGACTATTGGTGAACACTCTACTCTTTAGGCCAATGGCCTATGATGTCTACATTATACTCAGCTGCTAATGGTGTCAGCTTAGATAACTGGTTTACTCTATTTAAAGTCATAACAATTTTTTTCCATCTAAGCAGCTTTGGTTTGGGTTTGAAATAGGAAGCTGATTTTTAAACATTGGGGCCAGAGCTCAATCTTTTAAACCCATGCAAAGGTAAATGCTCTTTGGACATATGGATTGAATTAGAGCCTGGCTAATCTTTTATTGGCTTTTTTCTCATCAACTGACACTACTCTTGTAGATGAGTAGCTGTAGTTTCCTGACTGAACTATTTGATCATGTTTATTGACCTATGAAACTTCTTATTATTATTATTCTTCTTCTTATTATTATTATTATCATTATTATTACTACTACCACCTTTAGAATTAAAATATTATACAAAAATAAAAAAAAAAGGGAAACTTGAGTGATAGAATTTGAGATACTTCTCCTGCAGTTCAATTAAAGTAACTTAAAAAACAATGTCAAAGATAAATAAAAAGAAGATTATACTTAAATAAATATATATATATATATATACAGTTATTGATAATCTTTCTTAAAAAAATTAGCATCACTTAATTTCATATTTTAATCTACTGTAAAGACTTGTACTATATAACTGTTGCAAAATAAATTCTGTGCAAATTTAAAAGATCAAAAGAAAAAACCAGATAGTGATGTACAAAGCCCAAGTACCTCTATTTATATAATGTAGAAATATAAATGAATAATAAAGCTTAGGAACTTGTTCTAAACTTATGATTAAATATAATTTTCATGAGATAAGGTTATTTATGATATTTTTTTAAATAAAGAAATTATGTATCAGTTTAATACTGTAAATAAACAAATATCAATCATAAATTTGTATATAATTAGAATATATATAATTTGATTGATGAATAAAGAATATGACTCAAAGAATAAATAAATAAATAAATAAATAGATAAAAATGATTACTTCCCTTATTTGCTATAAAGTAGCATTTTCTAGGTGTGATGAAAAGGACATTTACACATGTATATATTTCTATTCACACCAGGAAAATAGTTCTCAATAAAATTTAACTATGGAACAATAAGATGATTAACAACAATGACTATAAAACTCAATACTTAGTCCCTTTCATCCTATTCTATTTGGTTCCAAGTGCTTCTATGAATTTCATTTAATCTTGTAAAAGAGTGTTGCACAGAATAGTTATTTATGAAAATTTTCCTCACTACAATTATTCACTCAAGCAATATACATAAAAAAGAAATTAGCCTATTATACATATTCTATGTATTACTTGCCAAATGAATATATATTTTTTTAAATTTCCCATGATGCTTTTTGGATAAATCTAAAAAATATTTTTGTTGCTTATGAAATTTCTTTGGCCATTAATCAAAATATTGTCCACATTAAAGTGTGCATTCTATTTTACCAACTAATTGATTCATACTTAGTTTAAGAGGTTCCATATAAGAGGCACCACACAATTGATGAATAAACTTATATATTGGAAATTTATGAAAGAATTATTCTCTAGACATCTGAGTGATTCACAAGTTCAAAAAAATATTTGGTTACATTTTTAAAAAATATGATGGACAGAATATTTGTATTGAGTTTCAAGGAAGATAGCATAAAACAAATAAAAATACGAAAAGTAATGAAACAAAAGAGAAAAGCAAATAAAAATACAAAATATAGATTTTATCAATTGTATTGAAAGAATAGTGTTAAGGATGCAGGAAGGAAATATTAGAGGAAATCTTTGTTCAAGTATGACATATGTTGTAGTTCACTGGGTGAAGTAAGAAAATAAATTTATATATTAGCATATGGACCGGTACATACAAGTATCATATATATATATATATATATATATATATATATATATATATATATATATAATGTTTAGTGTTGCTTAATAGGAAGAAAAATGGAAAAGCTGAGAAAAAAGAAATAAGAGTAAATATATGAAACATTTGAAAAAACTTGTCATCTAAAGTTGTGAGTAGCTATGTTAGAAATTATGTGACATTAAAAGTGACAAGAAAGATTATAGATCTTTTTTTATCTGAAAAGGAAATGAAAGGTGAAGAGAAAAGGAAAAATTATAAATAAATGATATGACGAGATGGAAAAGGGGATGATTGGAAGAAATGATGAGAAGAAAAAGGATTGATTCAAAGAGATGATAAGAAAAAGAAAGAAAATGAGAATATGAGAAAGGGGAAATGAAAGATGAAGAGAAAAGGAAAAGGTTTGAATAAAATGCTGATGAGAAGGAAAAGAGATGAGTGAAGGAGATGGAAAGAAAAAAGAAAGAAATGAGAATATGAGAAAGAGGAAATAAAAGATGAAGAGAAAAGGAAAAGGTTTGAATAAAATGATGATGAGAAGGAAAAGAGATGAGTGAAGGAGATGGTAAGAAAAAAGAAGGAAATGAGAATATGAGAAAGAAAGATGTTAAAATTTACAAAGAAATAAAAGAATAAGAAGGATATGAAAGTGCTAAGAGAAAGCAAGGCATGAGATATAAATGAACAAAAACAGATGTAAAGAAAAAGAAAAAATTAGGAAACAAGGATAATGAGATTCGGTGATGCTGATTACCATTGTAAGATGAAAATCAATAAAAAATAACACTGCTTCATCTGACTAATAAAGTATGGATGACTAAAAAGACAAAACCTGAAATTACACACAATGGCAAAAGTTTTTTTTTTTTTTTTTAACTCCTAATGCTAATAAACTGTATGATGCATAAGCATCATGATTTAGTTGATGCATAATAGTCATTTGCAAGGAAAATCAGATCCATGAACAAAGAACATTATTTTTGTACCTGCTCATTTGGGGGACTTAAAATATGTCTACTGTATGCCTTACAAAGGGGTGTCCTGTGTATAATGGTAAGCTGCATCTAGTGGTGAGGCTCAAGTTCTGGAGCTCTGAGGAGTGTAGTGTACTTTTTCATTACCATTGCTCCCGGGTTCACACAAATCTGTAATTGTGGTGCCTGTGTAAATAAATGATTATTGACACAAAAAGTCATTTTTTTTAGAAATTCAATGGAACATTGAAATATAGTTATAATTAGAATCAAAGATATCATATTTACCAACCTCTCCACTCGGGCAGGATATGACACAAGGTCAATTTTTTAAGCGAAGTTTAACAGGTTTGAATTCAGAGTCTTTCTTCTCCTAGACTAGTTGCCTCACCAAGGCTGAAGAACCTAGTCTGCCCTACTATTTACCCATAGCTGGAGGGAGAATAATTGGATTCATACCTTTCCCAAGGGTATTAGTGCTATGTAAAATGCAATCAGTCTCAAAGATACAGAAGCTAATTAAATTGTGGCATTAAATAGCTCATAAGGAATTGATATGTCATTAAACAAATCTACCTACCAAAGTCGGAATTTCCGTTCATTTGGGAAAGGCATGAATCTATATTTTTTCTTATAAATTTCCTTGAATTTTTTCCTATATATGGTGGTGTATGATTGTACAATGGTTGCTTGTGGTGCAGCCTTCAATTTATAGCTATTTTTCTTTCAAGTTCAAATAATTTAATGTTCGTATATTAAGGTGTGTTGCGTTCTGGTTAGTGAACGCTAGTAATATTAAATAAAGGACAAACCACGATATGTGAGGAAATAGAGTTATATTCTCAGGAAAATGTATATACAATAGAGAGACTGTTAGTAGACAAGAACATAGGATTAGTGAATACAGAATAAGGATATAGTCCAATGATAGAATTGACTTCCGTTATATGAAGCGGCTCTTCACCTGCTCGACCGCTGGTATTAGTAGCTACTGCTATATATGGCAGATGGACAAGCTCATTGTGTGGAAAAGGTGGGTGATACCCAACAAGGTGGTTGTTATTTTTGTTCCTGATTCTTTTACTGTTCTATTATCTTGGCTTTCTTTTGGGCCATTATTCCTTCATAATGTTTGGATAATTATTTTTATGACATTCATTTTATTTAGAAATCTGTTATGTCTTGTGTGTAGGATTTCACTTTGTTAATTAAAGGTCATGTATAGTGATTCACATATGTATATAAAAGTTTGGATGATGTAGACATTGAGTCACCAATGTATGGTGACAAGCTGTTTCTTGCCACTTCAATCATCAGACTGGATACATATATACTCTATCACTGATATTGACCACTCTTTATTTATATGTGGAGAAGTACTCACATTATGAAGGTCATCATTGGAGGAAAAAGTAATGGCAACAAATCCTGGTCATAGCTGATTGCATCTCATATAGTGTTAATACTCTTGAGAAAAGCATGAAACCAGTTATTCTCCCTCCAGCTATTGGTAAATAGTAGGGCAGACTGGGTTCTTTAATTGGGGTATAGCAACCAGTTTAGGAGTAGGAAAACTTTGAATTCAAACCTGTTAAATTCCACTAAAAAATTGACCTTGTGTCATATCCTGTCTGTACAGAAGGGTTGGTTAAATATATATATTTATATATTTTTGTATGTATGGTACTGAAACCATGTTGGATGCATGAAGAACCAAATGAAATTCTTTTTTTTTTCTGATTTTTAATAATTTTTGGTAAAAATGTTAAGAAACTTGAGAAATGAGGCATTACATGTTTTGAATTGAAAAATAGCATGTTTCTTGACTCAAGGTTGTTATTTTCTTGGTCCTACCAAAAACTCTTCAATAGACTCTTGTGTCACACCCTGTCTATACAGAAGGGTTGGGTAAATAGGTATACATATATGTGTGTGTGTGTGTATGTTTGTGTGTATGTGGTACTGAAAAAATCTTGGACAAATGAAGAACCAAATGACAGTCTTTTTTTGTGATTTTTAAGGTAAAAACATTAAGAAACTTCAGAAATAAGGCATCATGTGTGTTAAATTGCAAAATAGCATGTTTCCTGACTCAAGATTATTATTTTCTTGGTCCTACCAAGAACTTTTCAACAGACTCTTGTTTATGGATATAAAGAAAATAATGCATCATTAAGTCCAGAGACACACTTATAAGTTAAATTTTGATCTGAAATGTTCAATGTCTAATGTTTGATACAAATAGATAACAAAGATACTGATAAAATCTGAAAATATCATGGCATTGATCTCTCTGATGTTGAGTAATCCAGTGAACGTCCTCTTTTCAGTCAAGTCACCAATGTCTGCTCCTTATCCATGACATTTAACTGGATGAATATTATCTTTTAGCCAATTAGCATGCACAAATCATGATATATTATTTCAAAATATAATGGAAAAATATTTTATAATATGCTTGATTGGTATAATCAAGTGATCTGACAATTAAATTGACAGTGCTTCAAAGAATTTTCACACATTAAATAAGAACAAAAAAGAAAACATCAAAATAGAAGAAATTCTGTTGACTAGAAAACTGTCGCATAAATGTACTTCAGAATGTAAATAGATAATAAAAATGTTTTTGAAAAAAATAAAAAGTTTTGTTTTCCATACAGTTAATTATTGGTTGAACCAAATATGTTTTTGTTCTTAGAAAAAACTTTGTCTACTCTTATTGAATTGTTTAGTCAGAAACTAATTAACCAAATGGATGCATGTAAACAAATACTTCCTGCTTTTGAAATAATTGCTTTGTGATTTGTTATAGTACTTTAGTTAAAAAAAAAAATCCCGCCAGACATATGGAAACAACAATAAAAAGATATAAAAAGAATTCGACAAACAAAAATAAGTTTCCCAAGTTAACACATTCACTGTTACCTTTGGTATTAGAAAACCTTACGACTCCACAGTGACCAGTTAAATTAATGCACTTTATCTCACTTACCTGGCCTTTTATCCTGGTTATAACATTAAATTGCATTTGATGGTGAGGCTCCAGTCTTGGGGTTTTGGGAAGGACCACTTCATTGCTATTACTCTCAGGTCCATTCTGACCCAGAGTGGTAGTACTTGTTATCTAAGAGTCAAATAGAACTTTTAAATCATTTACTAAGGCTTATTATTGTTAGTTATTTGAAACCATACAGCTGTGAACAAATTGTTTCTGTTAGATAGGAATACTTGATAAATAGAAGTACTAATGTTAAATAGCAATACTTGAAACCATTTAACCGTGTGCATCCAAAAGATTAAGATTAAATACAATTATTAGTGTTAGATAGCAATACTTGAAACATTTAGTGCTGATATATATATATATATATATAAAACAGGATTTGACATTTGATAACCCACAAGGGTTGATATGCCATAAAACACCACCAAATCAATTAACACTGTTTAGTACATGGCATTTATTCTGTGGACTGTGTAAATCTCACTGTAACATCTGATTTTTAATATTTGGTCACAGATTTTGACCACAAGGCTTTGGAAACTGTGTTTCCTAATTTTTTTATTGTTGGCTCATATAACTTAACTTCATGAGATCAAAATCTTAAATTTGGTGGATATACATCTCGGTGTTTATTCTGTGAACTGTGTAAATCTCACTAAGACGTATGTCCACCAAATTTGAGACTTTGATCTCATGAAGTTAACTTATATGAGCTAACAATAAAAAAAAGCCTTTCTGAGCCTAGTGGCCAAAATCTGTAACTAAATATTAAAAATCAGTTGTCAACACCTACATCCACACTTTGGTATATAAGTAATAATTACAACAGGAAACTCCTTTTGCTATCTTCTACTTTTGTTGGGATTGAGACCAGTCAGAACTTATTCTACCCTCAGAGAACAAGTAAAGCCACTAAATATGCCTGAGCTAGTTGGATGTAAGAAATAAGTTCCTTCATCCTGATGTTAGGACAAGAGAAAACAGCATTTTTTTTATCAAACATGTTTTTAAACATGGGTTATATGTATTTTAACTTAAACATATTCAATTCATTGCATGTAACTTTCTCATTTTCCATTCATTAAAACTGTTATCAGAGGTAATGCAAGAAACCTGCAGACCTTGCAACAGTGGGTGGCAGTGCTAGAGTTCTACAAGTGGGCAGTATCTCAGAGGAAACCAAAAAGAAAATAACAAAGGAGCAATTTGTTGTTATTGCTGCATGACACTTGTGTTTTATGATATATATATATATATATATATGTTAATTAATTAATTATAATTTAATATACATCATCATAATCATGTTGTACTGCTAGCACGGATTTCCCTGATTATCTTTTGCCAGTCATCTCTATTATTCATTGCATTTGGCAGGTCCTCTAGACTATATCCTTTGTCTATATAGAGCTGTTACAGATAAGTTCTAGCTGGTCGTCCAACACCTGCTTGTCTGTGTGATGGGGCCCACAGGAGAACGTTGATTATGAGTTTGTCCTTACTCCTCCAGCAATGTCCTGCATATTTTGTTTGTCTAATTTGGATGGTTTTAGAGAGGGGAGGTAGGTGGCCGTACAGCTGCTGTTTTGTGGGATGTTGCTTTAATATAGCTCATAACATTCTTGTACAATTGCCATCAACCTTTTTCTCAATATGCTTAGTCAGCATATTTGTGGTGCATCCATATGATAGTATGGACATGACCGCTGCTAGCCATCATGTGAATCTGCTGAGTTTCTATTGTAACAGCAATCCATGATTATATTGATGCTTCTATTTAGGAAGGAGTGTAGAATTCATTGTTAAAAGTTGTCTATGATGCTATTGATGTTTCTATATAGAAAAGAGTGAATGATTCTAATGAACATTTCATAATTATCACCATTGAATCAAAAATGTGTATGATTTAGAAATAAAGGCTTACCCGACAAAATCATCATGCAGTTGCAATTATGACTGGAAATTCAAATGTATTTTAAGTATATTACTTGAATAGATATGACATTTTGATGAGGTGGATATTTTTGTTAAGTTATGATCATGTATATATCATCATCTTCATCATCATCAGGTCATGCTAATTGCTCAGAATTCTCACTCTCTCTCTCTCTCTCTCTTGCCATCTGTCCCTATCATCTATCACTCTTAGAAGTTCTTCTCGACTGCATCCCCTGTTTTCACAGAGGTGATGTATGTAAGTTTTTGCTAATCAGCCAACACTGGCATATCTATGTTTAGGAGTTCATTTGTCATATTTATAAATAATGAGTGCTCAATATTACTGATAGAGCATGTGTATCTAAGTAAGGTTAGTAGAGAGATAACACACACACACACATATAAGGATGTGTAAAACAGATTTGAATATGTTTAATTCACTCTCTTCTTGATAGTTCCATCTTCTAATGATTGTTCTTAACATGGACATATCTTATTTATCTTCTTATGATGTTAAATGCCTATCAAAATCAAATTAAATAATATAGCATGGAATTTATTCAAATACTAGAATAATTCTTAACCTCTTAGCTTATAAAACAAATTAATCTTCAGTTGTAGAAGTTTTATTTGTAAATACTTTCCAACATTTTATTATATTAGTTGAATAAATATGAAGTAACATTTTACCAGATGTCAAACAATAAAATTGGACAATGAAAAAAGCAAGTATAATTAAATGTAAACACATTTATATCCTGAAAAAATTTTATCTTATAGCTCATCAAATGCTCACATTTAAACTTCCCAAAAAAGATAATTTTTTAAAAATAAATCTTTACTTAAAAAAAGAAAATGTATCAGTAATATACTGGCCTAAGAAAAATGAAATGATTGATGTGAGAATTTGTCGATTAAATATTTTTCGATAAAAAAAATTTGAAGATGTATTAAATTATTCCTCTGATTGAAACTTAGCCAAAAAAAAAATTATTGTTTGAACTGGAAGATAAGTGTATGCAAATCAAGTTGTCTACTCTTCCCCCCACTTTTTCATTCCACAAATACATCTACTTTAAAAATAATTTCAGTGAAAGACAAAAACAGGAAAGAAATATTTGGAAACTATTTATTGTAGATGTTGATAGAACTCTTTGTTGCCAAGTCCCTTTCACTTTAGATAAATTAAAGTAATATTCATCACAATGCAATCAACGATTTATGACTCAGGCCTTGAAATATAGAATTTAAAAGAAGTATTTTCTGTCATCTTTTAATTTTAGTCTTTTTTAATACAACCAACTCTCACAGTTTTTTCTACCACACTGAAGGGCAGCACCTATTATTAAAAACAAACTCACTGTGAGACTTGAACTCAACTTATGAGATTGCCTTGTTAATAGGGCTGCAAATACACAAACTGTATCCCTTGCAGAGGGGTTAGCCCCCCACTTCCTCACAAAATGGATGGCCCAGTCAGCTGGGACTGTAAAATACACTGAATGCATCTCTGTAGAGGGGTAAGACTCCCCAATGAGTATCCTGGATATGAATCTAAACCATCTGATGGTGAGGCTCCAGTAATGCTGAAAGTTTGGGGAATGCAGAGTACCTCTTTATTGCTATCACTCCCAGGTCCATTCTGGCCTGGAGTGGTAGCACCTGATAGGATCCTATCAATGGGTCAAATAGAAGTGTTTGATCCTATTTACCAACCCCTCTGCTAGGGCAGGATATGACACAAGGTCAATTTTTACGCAAAGTTTAACAGGTTTGAATTCAGAGTTTTCCTTCTCCTAGACTAGTTGCCTCACCAAGGCTGAAGAACCAAGTCTGTCCTGCTATTTGCCCATAGCTGGAGGGAGAATAATTGGATTCATACCTTTCCCAAGGGTATTAGTGCAATGTGAAATGCAATCAGCCTCGTCCAGGATTTGAACTCGTGTCACCATGTCCATTTCCTATGACGATAACCATTACACCACAGGCAGAAGTGTTTGATATTTAAACTTTAAATATGCCAAATTGAATTGTTTGAAATAGAACTGTTTATATGTATGAAAATGGATTTGGTATTAAATAACCTACAATGGTTGATATGCCATAAAACCAAACCAAACAAACAAAAAATGGGCAATCTGGGTATGAAAGTAAACTGCATCTGATGGTGAGGCTCCAGTTCTGGAAATCTGGGAAGTGTGGAGTACCCCTTCATCACCATTATTCCCAGATCTACTCTGACCTGAAGTGTTAGTACATGTTAGGATCACATTTATGGGTCAAATAGATCTATTTAAAAATTATTAGTATTAAATAGAAACACTTGATACCATAAAACTGTGAAAATATTTGTATTAAGGATAATTACTTGAAGCTATTATTGTTGACTAATAGTAATTAATTTTCTTCAAACCATATAAAATAATTGTTTTTGATAGGATTGTGTGCAAAAAAAAAAAAACCGTAAAGAAACAACTATGCAATATTGTAAATATGAATGTATAATAAATGCAATACCTTACCTTTTAAGCATAGATTAAGTCTCAATGAGTTGACTTGTTGTTTTAATTAATTACTCAGTCAACTAGCTTTAAAAACTATTGGTATTGCAGAAGCTTAGATCCTGCCTATAAAGCCATTACTTACTTTGTCTCTTAATCTTTTGTTAATGTGTTTACAGCTATAATTTTTCATCACACATTTTTAGTATTAATGAGATATTTTATTTGATTCCTTCTTTGTTTTTTATTGATTAAGCATTTTCAGTTATTATTAAATGATTCTTTAAAGCAGTAATTCCCAATGTAGGGTGCATGGTAATATTTTGGTGGGGCTTGTTTAGAGACCAAGTTAATAGCCTTTTATACTTCCTTCATGTGAATCAAAATAAAATTTTAAATATATAAGAATTAGATATTACAGGAGGGTATCAGAATTTTAGAAATACCAAAGTGAGGCATCACCCAAAATTGATTTAAAGGGACCCGAGAAAAAGTATGGGCAGAATGTAACAGAAGGTCAGTTTTTAAGCAAAATAAAGCTAGTTTAAAATTTAGAGTTTTCTTTCTCCTAGACTAGTTGTCATGCTAAAGCTAAAGAACCAGTCTGCCCTACTATTTAATCATGGCTGGGGGGAGCAGATATGGATCCATGCCTTTTCCAAGAACATTAGCACAAAATGCTGTGTAAATAGCCTTGTCCAGGATTTGAACTAATCATGTTAATTTCCTTTGACAGTAACCATTATGCTAAGAGCATCTCGACATGTAGTTTTGTTTCTTTATTGATCTATTTAAAAGGGAAATTCCATGGTGTAATAGCTAAAGTGATGGATTGCGGCTTCAGAGTTAGCAAGTTCAAACTCCAGTTTTGCTTTTACATTCACTTTCAGACTAATACCCTTGGGAAAGGTATGAACCTCCTTATCTTCCCAGTTAAGGCTTAAAGAATATTACTGCTGTTTTTCTACAATGATGGCTTTGGCAATAGATGACCTACAACAGCTGATCAATTTTATCTCATTTTTATTACTTCTATCATGTTTTGTAGATGAACCAATGTCACTAATTATTAACTTTCACAAGTATTTTCTTTTATCATATAATTTGCATATTTTTTTCAGTGCAACTTCAAAATACCAAACCGAGTGAGTTGCAATGAAAAGAATCATGTCTTATCAAAGGCCTCTACTGCACCTGGTGTTTCATTATCAGTTAGTGTCAAAAATTATTGTTTACTTGTCATCCATTTATCAGAAAATGACTCTCACCTTGATATATGCCATATGACTAGTGGCATATACATTAAGCAATGCTAAACTTCAAGTCGTTTTTCTCAACAAAACATCATTGTGGGGCTTGTCTAGAAATTCTCCATGGAAGTAAGAATAGAATAGTGAAAGAATAGTAATGTTATACCAGTTGTAGAGTGGTTAATGACATAAGAATACTACAGCAATCAAATCAATCAATATATATAATGTGAGAAGCCTACCCAAAAGTAGGCTCACCTTTAGAATTAGCACCTGAAAACCTATTGCTTTTTTTAACACTTTCCATTTGCAAGGAATTATTCTCATCATCAAATTTGCTAGACTCTTTTTCTTGCCGTTCATTCCTATTGCCCATCACTCCAGTCAAGTCCTCTCAACTGAAGTTTGTGTCTGTCCAGCAGTGTTCACCATGTCTTGTTTGTCTTATTGGATGGTTTGTTAGATGAGAGGTAAGTTACCATACTACTGTTGTTTTCTGGGGTGCTGCTTCCAGCACATAGCATTCTTGGGTATCTCCTTCCTAGATTTTTCTCCCAGCATTTTGTTTGCATCTAATCATAACGATAGCTTGGAATAAATCCTGCTTTATCATTTCAGAGAGATCAGATTTCCATGTGATTGACAACCTGTCAATAGCAGTTCATGCCTTAGTTGAAATTGATTTCAGTTGATGAGATGTAGCTACTAAGGTATGTCAAATGGTCAACTATTTTTAGAGGCTCAAAAGTGAAAATAGTTCCAACTTGTTTAAAACACAACTTTGTTTTACCAGCATTTACATAGAGGCCAATGCCTCTTGCTGCTTGCTCCAGGCTATGCTGCTGGGATTTGGCTTGGGCAGGTGTATTTGTGAGAAGCACTAGATCATCTGCATTGTCTGCATTTGTCATAGCTTCTGTGGGATATCATCTGCTTCTTATCATTTTTATTGTTAAATCATCTTCTTTTATTAGACTTATTGACATTCATAGAACATAACCTCAACAGATTATAAACAAATATGGTGCCAATGTATCTCCTTGAACTCTAGCCATTTACCAGAAAGTGACACCCACCTTGATATACACCATGTGACTAGAGTTGTATACATTAAACAACTCTAAATTGTAATAATAAACTTCTGGTCGTTCTCTACAAAACTGTGTAGGGGTGTCCCCTTGATGTAATGGTCAAAGCACAGCCCCTCTCTCAGTGAGTGCCTTTCATATGATATTGAATTGTCTTATGAGGCTCCAGTCCCAGAGCTTTGGGGAATGTGGAATACCTCTTCAGTGCTATTACTTTCAGGCCCACTCAGAGTGGTAATATCTATTAGATCCCCATCGATGGATCAAATAGATTTAGCTAATCATTCACTATACTTGAATCCATTTAACTGCATTTAAACAGATCATTGTTTGGTGAGAGGAGGTGTCGTCGTGGTGTAATGGTTAAAGCGGTGAACTCTAGAGTCGTAGTTAGCGAGTTCAAACTCCAGTCATGCTATTATGTTCACTTTCAGACAAATACCCTTCGGAAGGTATGAACCCCCTTATCCTTCCTTCTATGGGTTGAATAGTACCACTACTGTCCTTCTAAAAAAAGATGGATTTGGCATTATATAACCCAAGACAGTTGATATGCTATTAAATACCAAACAAACAAAACTGTGTATAATGAGTTTCCTTTTTAAATACATTTTTGAAACTTTTTCTTTTGTTGCCACTTTGAATTTGTCAAAACATGCAAAAATATATTTCCATTCTTGTAATATTTCATCATAAAATGTCAGAGAAAATAGACGAGTATATAGAATATTTGATATTCAGTTTGCCTGGTTACTTTTATTTAATAAATAATCTATGATTTAACATTCAACCAAGTTGAATATTAAATCTTCAGACTTTAAGATTTTAGTCCAAGTTGACTGTATTATTATAAAATGCATTTCCTTATAATTATGAATAATTAGTATCAAATTTTACATACACACACCTAAATGCACAAAACTGCTTGAAGTTTTTGACATAAAAAGTAAAACAGAACTCTATATGTTTGAACTGAATGTACTGAATAACCTTAATTTGGGATATTTCATAAAGGTCAAAGCATAATGTCTCCTTTCATGAGTTCATTAAAAATGCACAAATGAACATATTTTGAAAGGAAAACTTGATTTGGAATCTAGCCTAATACAGAGCAAAAAGCAAAGTAATAATCACAGCTAATTCTATAAACATTTGAAATAGTTGCTTTTGCAAATGCATTAGAAACCTTTAAAAGGTGCTTTATTTAATACTCAAATAAGGTAGGTTTATACAAACATACCTTTATATCAGTCTCCTTACCAGACTTTACTCTTAACTCAAGTAAGTCATTTATGGTGTATGTTTCTCTGATATCTAATTATGGAAATTTATAAGAAAAAAAACATTTTTTTTTAGCTAATGCTTACCCTGAACAAAGTCAAATTGGCCACTGCTCAACAAAGGTTATGTTAATGAAATGTAAATGAATAGGAAAAAGAGCTGCAACTGTAAATATGGATGGATAGATGGACAGCAACTCAAGTGTAAAAATACTTATTCACCTTGGAGTGAAAGATTGATTGATTGATTGATTGATTTCAATGGCATGACAACCTATTTGGGGCTATTTTGTGCCTACAATTTAGGAAATTGTGTACATAGCGCGAATAAGTTTGACATATCACAACATCAGTACAGATGAGTAACTTTGTAAACTCTTAAATGGTCCTTCTGAAGTGTAGGCATAGGCATAAGTAGTTAGCAGGGACTGGTATATCACATAGTCACTCAGGCATCTGTCACAGGGTGTGAAGGTTGACATAGAAAACAACACAAACACTTTAGTAATTTTCTTTAGGATTTATAGTTGGCTCGCTACTGTGAGTTGTCCTATGAGAGAGAGAAAGACTGGTTAATATTTTCTATTCAAAAGAGAGTAGCATCTTTTGGGACAAAACTTGGGCCCAATTTCCCTCCTCACCAGCCAGTTGAATTCTCCCATTCGAACACAAGTTGCCCCTCATTTCTGCCTGTAATTTTGAAGGGAGAAATATATCCATTTTCAGTGGTTGTGCACATGTGCAGAAGATTTGGACCTCCCCCCCAGTTTTTTTTTCTAGTCATTTTCAATTATCATAGTCATTCACCTGTCACAGGCTGACCTACAATGAGTGCTTTGGTCTGATTCATTTAGGGGTCAACTGGCTGTTCATAGACTGTCTGATTTTCCTTATTCCCCTTTTTTTTTCTAATTTTTCAGTTATCTATGAGCTATTCAATTACATTACACTTCAATGTCTCAAGTCAATTTCTAGAGTCCAGCACTCATTGACAGTCACAAGGCAAAAATGTCAAATGCTAAATAGTCACAACATATGTGACATTTCTTTGTAATTGAAGGATTTATTTTTCCTAGAAAGCGATCAACAAATTATGTAATTCCACCTGGAAATCATTTATAGCACATAAAAAGTAAGTTGTTGACAACCATAGTCAAGGGCGACCAGAAGGCTCCCTTTTCAATAGCTACTACACCAAGGTGTAGGGGAGGGCGCTACTCCTTTCTCTGGATTGCTCCACTTTACCCTTGATATATACCTTATAATGCTGAGGTATCAAGTACCATTTTTAAACTCTTTGGTATGATGCGACCTGGGATTAAACCCAGGTCTCCCAGACCATTGGCGAACACTCTAGCCACTAGGCCAATGAGCCGGTTTAAGAATTTATCTAATAAATTCTATATTTATGTTTACATGTTTTGTAATTTCTATATTTTGTACACAGTTATATCAAGTGTTCCTATCTCATAAATATAATTTGAAAATAGATCTATTTGACCTAACAGGTATTACCACTCTAGACTAAAGTGGGTCTAGGAGTAATGGCAATAAATTGGTGATTCCATGACTGGACAAAGTTTCTGGTGGAAGCTCCCAGCTTAATGATACTATGTCATGGAGTTGTCTGGAAACCATCCATGGAAATAACAATAGAAAAATGATAATAGTAATGTTAAGCTAATGGTGGAGTGGTTGAAATCATGAAAAGGTTTCTTCACTAACCAGATCTAAAAACACATGTTTTGAGGAGCCTGCCTAAATCTATGATGAGTATTCCATATTGTGGGTAGAGCTGGTATTGAAAGATACCCAGTAGAGTTCCATTTGTATATTTTTGCTGTAGACAGAAAAACAGATAAAAATTTCATCTTACATTCTTCCCAAAAGGTCAACTTCTATCCTTAATTTTGCTATCAGATTGATGAATTTTATTCCTTTTTTATTCTAAAAGAAGAAAGATAAGGATGCAGAAAAATTGTTTTAAGTTTTTATTACCTTTTAGTCATTAAGACTAACTGTATTGTTAATGCAGCAATATATTTGGAGCCATTTTAAATGAATAAATGTGAGAGAGAGTTTAATATCAGCTTAGGCCTACAAATTGAAGGTATGAGTCAGTGTGCTGTACTAGTCCTTCAAAAAAGTTGGCTTGCCTTGAAAATAAGTATCTGGAAGTCTGATTTTTCCTTGTGTTTGAACACTTTCTGTTAGCAGAGAAATGTGCTGCCAAACAGGTAGAAACGTCCTTGATATATAGAAGAAATGGTTTGTCATTGTTGTCAAGAGCGGGCGTAAAAGGCAACAGGAAACTGATTCTTGTATTAATTCAAGAGAGGACACGGTTGTTAGTGTCACGCTTTCTTCCTCTCTCTTAGTAGCTGTTCCTTCCTTCTTTCTCTCTCTCTCCTTCAGGTCCTCGCCTTCCTTCCTTCCTTCTCTTTCCTTGCGATGTAACACGTTCGTCGGGCAAATGCACTCAGAACAAAAAATCACGCATTCAGCCGTTACCGTGCGTATTTGTATTATTGTGAGATCTCGTAACAATTTGCATACGTGCAAATTACCTCTCGCAGGTTCGAGATTTCCCCTCGTCAAATATGCTCGAGGCAGCCATATCGGTTTTCACTCTACAAGCCAGACACGTTCGTGCGCGCTTCGAATGCCCAGGTACGTTACCTTCACAGTCATAACTATTTATTGACTGCTGTTTTATTTAGTCAATAAAGAATTTGTTGTATGTATTTACCAAATCCCTCTATAAAAAGTAGAACGTGACACAAGGTTAATTTTTCAACAGAGTAAAACTGTTTTGGATTTGGTATTTTCTTTCTCTTAGACCAGTTGCATTACTAAAGCTGAAGAGCCCAACCTGCCCTACTATTTGCCTATTGCCACTGATGGTGGTGGAAATATAGCAAACATTAATGTATTTCTCCAAGGCTATTAGCACAAAAGGAAATGCCAACAACTTGGTTCAGGATTTGAACTTACTTTCTAAGACAGTAACCGTTATACCACATACCTCTTGTATGCCACATAAAAAAAGCTAATCTTTCTTCTGATCAAATACATAAGGTTGATGAGGCAAATTAATTGCTGAATTTAAAAGCAAGTTTTAAATCAAAACCAAAGACATATTCACTTTATGCTCATTAAATGGGCAACACTAATAGTGCTTAGAATACTAATTTTAAATTATGTTCCTTGTTGTTGCTGCTTTTACTTGAAAAGTTAAGGATTTTCTCCAAATTTTCAATAGCATTAGCCAGCCAGTACCAAAAGAAATGACCAGAGCCCTTAAAATCTTAATAGGTTACAACTGAGTTTGATTCTTCTTAGAAAAGATTAAAAGAAATTGAAGAAAATAAGAGTTCATTACTATATGGTTTGATTTGTTTCTTTGTTTAATGGTATATCAATCTTTGTGGGGTATTTAATGCAAAAGCCATCCTTGTTGAAGAACAGGAGTGATGCTATTTAAACAATAGCTGGTGGGATAAGGAGTTTCACACCTTTCCAAGGGTATTATTTTGAAAGTGAACCTAGTGGCGTCACTGAAGTTTGAACCCTCTTACTTCAAGGCTTCTGTCTAACAATTTAGCCATTATGCTATGAGGACTCTCCCCATTTCTATTAGACAATTTAATTTGCAGGTTGAGCAAAAAAAAAAAGAAAATGACTAAACAAATAATTTTCTCTTAAAGGCAGATAATCAGGATATTGAACCAATGAGCCATAGTGATTCACTTCAGTTGAAGATTTTAAAAATCATTAGGAATGGAAAAGGCAAAAAGAATGTCAAAACTATTCTCATTTAATCAGGACAGCAACTAGACATTATTTTTGCGACTGATCCCGGAATCCAAGAACCTGAAATAGTACTTTTGTTCATGATCTCAGGTCAAAACAAATATTGCTTGAAGCCATCCTATGTCTGCCAGTCTATCGTCCGCATTAGTTACGCCTGTCTGTCAGTGACACTAAAGATTGCAGTCATTTTGCTCAAGTGTCATAGGAAACAGTGATGTGGATTGACCGATGGTGCTCTTGTGAACCAGAAAGTGAAGGATGTAGGAATTATGATAAAAGATGATTGGTAAACGAGGCATTATGTCTTCTTTGTCTATTCAATTTATGAATTTTTTTTTTGTTCTAATTTATTTTCCGGTGTTTATTCAGAGATATAGACAAAATAATATTGATTGAAAATATGGAAACCTTTTCAGTTTTCTTGCCTTTTAAATTATCAAATATTTTAAAGATTAATTTGAAAAATCTTTTGTTATTGTTTGTAATGTAAAAAATACAATGATATTTTAGAAAATACAAAAAGGCTTTGGGTTTTTTTGTTGTTGTTTTTTAGATAAAGCATTGTTGTTTTGATCTAGATTTTTTTTCACTGATAGAAGCACAGTGCCAGATCAGGTTGTATCAAATGTATTTTCATTTTTAAGTGATCAAGTATCCATTTAAGGTATTTAAAAAATCTTTTATAGAATATATATATTATGCTCTTAGCTCTTATAAAGCTTTTAGATTCTATTGGTTAGTTTTTCTACTTTCTTGTATTTTAAAGTATTATATCTGACACCTGACCTCTTCTGGTCATAATGCTGAAAACACTTGAATCAGTTTGGGGCAGTATAATCAAATATTATATAATTTTCTTTCATTTCCTAAATTCTGTGAGCAGCTTGAGTAGTTTTGAGACCCCATTTAAAATTGCATCTCAAAATTACAACAATGTCAATACTTGTATTCTCTTTTGTAACCAAAGGTATAGCTGAATAGTATTGATAATATAAACCTGATAATAATATTGATATTGTTGTGAGATCATAGTGTACATGAAATAAGTTCTAGAGTAAAAATCTCTAAGTAAAATAAAAACTCTGTTATGAAATGTTAGCCAAAGAATTTGAAAATTTAACAAAGCCGATGAATACACTGAGAAAAACACAAATAATCAAAACAACAAAGGAGAGGATACTCATTTGAATGATTTATAAGGTTAGGATGAGTTTTTCTCTTTCTAAGCTAAGTTCAATAATTAAAAACATAAATAAATTCAATGATATTACTCCCTAAATTATTATCTTTACAAGGACTAGAATACTAAACAACATTGGTTCAATAAGTTCTCTCTCCTAACATCTAGTTATTAGCTGAATTTTGGTCTGAAATTTTCCTTTTATAATGTTTGCTTTCTATGAATAATCATCAACATTGAATTAAATGGATTGACAAGGAAATAGATTATGTTGAATTTTTTTATCATTAGACTACAGTCATATTGATTTATTTGTACCAAGCTCCTTGGAAGGTGCAATATGTAAGGATTATATAATATTCAATGCTAACAATTTCTCTCTATCATATATGATGTATTTTATTGAACTCACCTGAAGCCCACTTGAACTTGGTACACCTGCCTGAGTTTATTACTTTTAAAGACTCTATTTTCCACATCCTGCTGTCCCTATAGAAATTCCATCATTTCAATTATTTATTCACTTTTACATGACTTTCTACAAGTTTAATATAATTTTTCAATCTCAATGTTTCTCTATAACTATCAAGATTTTTTATTCTATGTCCTAATAAAAATATGTCACTTTTTTATTAAATTTAAAAGTCCAGTTCTTTTTTTTAATATATAGTATGAATCTACTTTTATTTTTTCATAAAAATGCATTTAACAAAATTTTTATTCAAACCATTTGTGTATTTTATATAGTTGAATCAATAAGCCCAAAGCCCTACTTAGGAATTAGTTGAATTTTTGTTAGAAATTTTCACTGTTTAATGTTCAAACTAAATGATTAATGAAGGAGCACTGCACTGAGATTATGGAAAATAAATATTTTTGTAGAAAATGTTTTTACACTCACTATGAATTCATGTATATAATATGCCTCTCTCTATCTCTCTTTGCAATATATATACATATATATACATGCACATATATATATATATATTCAAGTATGTACACTCACAAGAGTGGATCAATAAATCTGTTGATTGGCAATTAGTTATTTGCAGAATTTTGATCTGAAATCTTCATTGTTTAATCTTCAATCATATGATTAATCATCATCATGTCGTGCTGGTAGCACGGATATCCCTGACCCTCTCGCTACTCCTCCCTATCGTTCATCGCCTCTGGCAAGTCTTCTGGACTACATCCCGTACCCTCACATAGTTGCTGAATGTATGTTCATGCTGGTCGTCCTGCTTTTGCTCAGCCATATGTGGTGGTCCATAAGAGTACATCACTTATGAGTTCATCCCTGCTTCTCCAGCAGTGTCCTGCATGTCTGGTTCAAATATTTGATATTGAAATTAATGATTTTTGTCATGAAACTACAGACTTCATTTTGTACTTATGTAAGTAATATAAATGCAGCATATACTTTACTCCTCTTTTTTGCCCAGTCAGTTGGGGCTGTAGAATACACTGACTGCTTCTCTGCAGAGGGGTAAGACCCTCTCACAACAAGTGTCCTGGATATGATACTAAACAATCTGATCGTGAAGTTCAAGTAATGCTGGAGCTTTGGGGAATGCAGAGTACCCCTGTATTGCCATCGCTCCCAAGTCCACTCTGGCCCGGAGAGGTAGCACCTGATAGGGCCCTATCTATGGGTTAAATAGAACTAACGGCATACTTATGCTAAACTGAAACCGTACTTACATTTAAACTGCAGGCTAATGCTAAACTGAATTATTTTAAATAGAACTATTTTTTGACATTGAAACTGTATTTACACTAAACTGAATTGTCTATCATAGAACTGTTTTGACATTTAACTGTGTGTAAACAAAATCTGTATTTATACTAAACTGAATTAGCTGAATTAGAACTGCTTGACTAAACTGAATAGCTTGAAATAGAAATTTTTTCACAATTAAACTGTGTACTCATGCTAAACTGAATTGTTTGAAATAGAACTGATTATTTACATAAAAATGGATTTGGTGTTAAATAACCTACAAAGGTTGGTAGGCCATAATATCCAACCAACCAACCAAATTTACTCCTCTTTTGAACCTATTTCATATGTTTAGGATATCACTCAATTTATACAAGCCATCTACTTAAAAGTGTTTTTGTCTAAGGTATTAACAAATATTGGGCAAACAAAGCTGACCTTTGGTAATCACTCATAAATCAACATGCACAACAAAGGCATATAAAAAGGCAAAAGGAAAGAAACAATCAGAGATCATAGTTTCTGGTACATTCAAATCTTATTTTCATTTGATCCTTGAGGGTTATAAGAGGCTAAAGATTATCTAATGAATCGATAAAAGATTTTGACAGATGGTTTATTGCATGAAGGTTTCATCTGTTTGTCATCTTTTTGAAATACTGTAAATGACATTTCTTCTCAACTACCCAAGGGAAATTATATGAGTTATGATCCAAAAGTTTCAAGGAATTTGTATTTATTCTGAATGTACTAAGACTTTTGCCATTACTCTTTCTTTATTCACTGGGGGACTTCTTCAAAAGAGTTAATTGAAGTTGCACATAAGTCAGCCCTCCATACACACATATATATTGTCATCTACAGACAGACTGTTTCGTTGTATCACAACTCATCAGTGTGGCTATAATTGTTACTTTGAGCCCACTGGCTGACAGGTGGTTCCCAAAAGCCCTTGATTACTTTTTTTCCTTTATGATTTATTATATCAACTAATATAGATTTTTCTGACTTTCTACCAAGTCAGATTTGACTTGAAATCATTTTATAGTGGGGTCCATGAACAAATTGAGACTCATGTATGGCTATCTCAAAAATACTTAATTCTTCCCTTTTGAAGGCACCTTTGGTGCCAAGCAATAAACTTAGCCCTACCAAGCAGGTGTTGTTTGGGGAGAAAGCCCCTGGCAACAAGCCAATCAACTTAATACAACCTATCTTGCACAAAATCCACATGTGGCTGCTTGCAAAAGCAGGACAACCAGCTTGAACATACATACAGCAGCTATGTGAGGATACGGGATGTAGCCCTGAAGACCTACCTGAGGCGATGAACGATAGGAGCAGTGGCGAGAGAGGGTCAGGGATATCCGTGCTAGCGGCACGACATGATGATGATGATATATACTGAGTTTGAAATGAAATGTAGCTTGATGTTATTACTGAGGAGTTTTCTGTGTACAGTGATAAAAAGGTTATTACTGAAATGAATTATAAATTAGGTAATCAAAATCAACAACAGGAATATGAGTTGAAACAGACTTGGGAAAAGTTCTTTCTAGAAACCATGGAAACTTATTTATTTTTTTCTTTTATTTGTTTTTAAGTAGTTCCCAAATACTCTTAAATTCTATTCTGAGTTTCCTGATTCGGTTAACCAAACATATTATTTCTGAGGTTTCATTCAGGCTTTTTATTCACCATTGTGTATCCTTGAATTATGTGAACCTCAAATTACTTTCACAGTATGATAGATAATTGTATTATGGAGTGAGTTTTATATATATATATTTCCTTATTTATTTACCAACCCTTCTGCATGAGCAGGATGCAACTCAATGTTAATTTTCTTAGCAAAGTTTGACAGTTTTGAATTCAGAGCTTTCTTTCTCCGACACTGATTGATATACCAAGGTTAAAGAGCCTAGTCTGCCCTACTATTTACCCATAGTTTAAGGGAGAACAGTAGGATTCATATCTTTCCGAAGGGTATCACTGTGATGTGAAATGTAAAAAGCTCAACCAGGATTTGAACTCTGGTTTCGATGTCCATTTTTTACAATGGAACCATTATGCCACAAATGCTTCTAATATATATACGTATATGTGTGTGTGTGTCTTCAAAACAGTACATAAAAAGCTTGTAAAATAAACACTTGATTCATTTAACAACCAAAATATCTGCATACAAACTACTTGCTTACAAATCATATATATGCAACAAAGCAGGATTTGACATTAGATAACCCATAAGAATTGATATGACATTAAGCAAATTAACCTAACCTAACCTAACCTAAATATTTATTATGAATTAACCTTATTTGATGTGAGTAGAGCACCCAACTGACACACTCAGAATATACACCCCAGTTGTGTCATATCAAAATTATATCAGCTACAGTATCATCCAGAAATAAGTTTGGTTTGGGGTTTTTTGTTTAATGGCATATCAACCATTTTAGGTTATTTAATGCCAAAGCCATCCTTGTAGAATGACAGTAGTGATACTATTTAATCTATAGCTGGTGGTGATAAGGGTTTTTTGCTTTTCCCAAGGGAAGTAGTCCAAAAGTGAACATGATCTCATGACTGGAGTTTGAACTTTCTTAGAATGATTTCTCAGTACAGCACATTTGCAACTACATGATGAGGTCCCCCCCACCTCATTAGTAAGTACATCCTCTACATTTTTTTCTAAATTTTGATTTGATTATGTTCCACAAGAAGTAGTGAAATTATGGTATTTTCAGGTCTAAAGAAAAACATTATTTAGGCTGTATTTTTTGGTTGGTAATAATCTAGAATCAGGCTTAAAATAATCAACAGCAAGAAGAATTTTTGGTGAGGAGGGGATTATTTAAATTCATAGGATAGAGTCAAACTTTGTGATTGAGTAATTTTATGTGGTGTAGTCATATTCTTTTATTATCACATGTTTCTACTATGTGATTGCCCTGAGTTTTCATTAGCATTTAAGTTTTCATGGGTGGACTTGCTAGCTTCTCAAACTCTGGTTTTTAAATTCTGGGCTTTTTTTAAAAAAAACCTTTCTGGCTATAGAAAGCAGTCAGCTATACTATTTAGCTAGAGCTGGAAGGAAAAGACATGGATTCATGTCTTTTCAAAGCACAATAGCACCAAGTAAAACCTGAGCATACAAAACCAGGATTTGAACCTGGCTCGAAGAGTCCATTTCTTTAGGATGTAACCATTGTGCTACCAAAGCCTCTCAATACATACATATGTTCATTATAGATATAGATAAAGATACACTGAATATTGAAATCATGTTATTCTTTTTCATTTGTCTGTGTATATTGTATTGGTATTTGGAAATAACAATGTTTGAATCATACGATCTAAAATTAGTACAAATTATTAAGTTTGCTTCTTTCCTTAGTGTGCAGTATGAAACTGTAAGCTCTAAAAGAATGAAATTGCTTGTTAACACTAAAAATAAAGATTGTCATTGTTCTTCAAGAAAGCAGGAACCAATTTTTAGTGTACTTCCACCTGCAAGGCAGCATCTGCAGCTTCTATCTTATCTGAGTTTAAGCTCTTTGATGCAGAATGCCACTTCTGCAGGTGTTTTATTGTTTTCCAAAGTTCTCATAGGTCATTTTTTAATCATGGTTATATATGCTTCAGCTTTCACCAATACTTTACTTAAAATTATTTGTTTTCAAAGTAAAGACGTTTTCTTCTTTCTTTATTCATTTAGCATCTTCATTCTTAGTGTTTTTGTTCTTTATACTATTCATACAACCAATCGCTTATAAATAAAATTCACCGAGAAGTTTCTATATGATATTCTAAATTAGAAAATATATATTATATAAAGATTTTGGATAGTTGTCAGACAGATCCTCATAAAAATAATTAAAGAGTTAGAAAACTTAGAATTGAAATTTAAAACAATTAAAATGAACAAAAGTATTGTTTATGGCCCTAACTCTTTTGATATTTTCTGCTGAACATCATGTTAATATATACTGTAAACCTGATATTATAGGTTCAGCTCTCTTTTACTATACACTGTAAGTCCTTATATTTTGCACTCAGACTGTCAAATTTTAGTAAGAAAAGGTTTAATATAGTGACCATTTACAGGATTTCTTTATACAGGATGATGGGATAACTGTCATAATGATTAATGACGAGTATGGATTTATATAACCTCAAACCAGACCAGATTTGACATGAAGTCATTTTATTATGTGGAGGTGGGGTCACGAAAATCAAAACTCATGCATAGCCATCACAAAAAAATGTGCTTGATCTCCTCGGCATTCTCTTTTTGCGACCCCCTCAGGTGCCAAGTGATAAGCTCAGCCTTGCTAAGCAAGTAGTGCCTACAAGAAAGGCCTTCTGGGATCAGGCGATCGACTTAATATCACTCACTTGGCGTGAATGCCAGGAGAGCCTTGGAAGCTAAGTGAGCAAGATTAATAGAGTAGAGTGGTAATTAAACACTTAAGAAAATGACTCTCTCATAATTATTAACACCCTCCCCAAAAGTAAGAGTTAAAATTCTGTTATCTTGACAGGAGTATATATATATATATTAGTATTGAGCTACAGAGCAGATAATAAGTTTATTTCATCATTTAATTCATTATTTAGATAGGCACTTGGTTAACAAGTTTGTGTAGTGCTCCCATTCATCTGAGTTGACACTAGGTGCCGTCTAGAGGAATAACCAAAAGAGATGGCTGATAGTAATGGATTACGAAGGAGATTCAATGGAATCCTTGCTGTTGGCACACTTTGATGATAGTAGTGTTTTGTATTGATTTTAATGTAATAGTTCAAATACTGACTACAAAAATCCCTACATTTTTGCCTATGTTTCAGAAACTGTAAAATAATGCATTGTGAAATTCTACATGATATTTTCTCGGTTAGGTTGCTAAAACTGTAATTGTATATCGAGTAATTTAAATGCTATGAGAGATATAGCATTTTTAGAACATATGTTGTGTACAAAATGTAATTGTCTCCCTTTCTTGTGATTTATGGATGGAGCTTACGATAATCACATGACCAATGGCCATGTGACAGTTTGAGAAGTGAGTTCTAATGCTTTTTGACCAAGAAGGTCCTACCGATAGGACGTCTACTTCATCCTCTGCTATGAGAGAAGCATGTGCATACAAATCACCTCATGAGAACTCGCACTACACCAGACCTACATAAGTGTAACTTCTGCCATTCATCACTTTGTTCTTGGAGTAATTATTTCACTTTTATGTAGTATGGTTTGGGACAATTATCATTGTGTACCATCTATGTAAATATTAAATGTTTGCAGTTTAATTTTTCGTGTCATATAGTCTTTCCTTGCTGAACTATTCAGTGTTAGACTATCAACAAGATAGCCTAACGCATTATGAGAAAGTGGGGTTGGTAGTTCATGCCACTATCATACACTACATAAAATTCTTATACATACAAGCTAAAAAGGTCACTTAAAGTAGTAACTTTATAAGTGGAACCAGTTGTTTAAAACTACGTTGGCACATGACACAAGAAAGCAGAAAAAATCTTGGTGCTCTTTTGCCCACAGACCTTTGCTTTGGACTTAACTCTGTCGCCTCCCTTGAGGTTAAACTAAACTCATTTTTCCTTACATTCTGAAATGTATTACTGAAACAGTGTTCACATTTTTTAATTAGTACATCTTATTCCATTTTGTGTTCCTTTTGTGTGCATCTAAGCGAGTGAATAATTCTTTCTCAGTTGAATTAATGGTTTTTATTAAAATGAATATTATTTGATGATTTAACTTTGCTGCTTTGTGTATTGAATTATCATTCATTTCCAGTCACATTATTATGTTCACATCTTTAGGAAAGATATGAACCCCTTTATCCTCCTAGCTATGAGTTAAATAGGATCACTGTTGCTCTTCCACAAAAATGTGGCATTAAATAACCCAAGAAGCTTGATGTACCATTAAACAAAACCATCAAACCATATAATTTATTCAGAAAAGTTAACAAAGATTAGTCTTTTGGTTCTTGTCTAAGAAATTTTAGCTCCTGTTATCTTTTAAATAAAAGTAAAATGAACTAAAAACGATAAGTCAAGGCATTTGTCCAATTGGGTCCAAATATCTATGGATTCAATTCTGGCTTTTTAGCTGGGCCATCTAGCATTTGTGCTGGATGGGGTATCAAGTCAACAATATATTCAAGGCCAAATGGACCCCCACTCTGGCTGGACCACCTTCAGGTTGGCAAAGAATCATAGACCAGGACAGCATGACACTAGACCTTCGGGTCTGGTTCAAGTATTGAGCAGACATATGAGCCGGCTTACATTGCACTTAGTCAGTCCAGATCCGGCAGGGTCACCTGGCTCAACTTTCCCCTCCCCTAAACCCCCATTATGAAAAAGACTTTGTGTCAAATCCTGTCAGATGGGAAGCAGCAATGATAAATATCTTCAATTAACTCATCTCACTTAGCAGTTACTTCCAAGTTGTAAGTTTGATCCTCACTGGGTGCTCTATAGTTACTTAGAATATTTCCTAAATCTAAGCTATGCTAACACTGGTTCCTAAAAGATCCTTAAAGTTAAATAGTGATGTTGTAGGGGGAGCCCCGATGAAGGTGTATGGATATGTGAATTGCCGGTAGGATGTCTGTGTTTCTCTCCTCTGGTAGATGTTAGTCAGCAGGTGTTGTTGGAATTCTTAGACTCAGCTGTCAATTAGTTTGTGGTGACAGTACGTCTAGAAGGTGAGGATAGTCTCTGTACTTGGTGCAGATAGTAGGTGTAGCCATATGGTCAGGTTATAGATATAACTGGAAACAGTCAGTGATGTAGATGCATTGCTTGCAGAGGCTGGATGATCGATGTCCCAGTTTATTCAATCCTTGGTTGACCAGGTGTGTGTCAATGTGGCCCTGGGTGTTGTTGCTCATGAACTAGGTGTTGCAGGTGCTATTGCTTAGTTGCATAGGAATGGCTGCTGAGTTAAGCTGGGGATCGTCTGTAGTTGGTGCTGTTGCTTGGTTGTGAAGGAATGGCTGCTGGGTTAAGCTAGTTTGTAGTTGGTGCTGGCTGTTGCATTGTTGTCTCATGGTATCTGCCAGGAACTTGTGGTGAGGAGATCAAAGGTGGTATCAGAAGAATTTCTGAAGTTAGCTCTTAAAAAAGCTGTTTGAATGGGAGACTTTGTGAAGTTAGCTCTTAGAAGAACTGTTTGAATGGGAGACTTTCTGAAGTTAGCTCTTAGAAGAGCTGTTTGAATGGGAGACTTTCTGAAGTTAGCTCTTAGAAGAGCTGTTTGAATGGGAGACTTTCTGAAGTTAGCTCTTAGAAGAGCTGTTTGAATGGGAGACTTTCTGAAGTCAGCTCTTAGAAGGGCTGTTTGAATGGGAGACTTTCTAAAGTTAGCACTTAGAAGAGCTGTTTGAATGAGAGAGCAGCAGTGATTGGTTTGGTTGGCTGTGCTGGGTCTGTGGCTGTGATTAGTTGGATTCCATGTCTTCTGATTTGGCTGGTGGTGAGGATACAGACCCCGCATTAAGGTAGCTTAGTTTGATGGTGAGGACACAGACCCTATGCTGCTTGGAGAGGAACAGATGTTACCTCTCCTCCAGGTCTGAGCGGACCTGACCACCGACACCGATATTTGGTTGCTGCCTGTTGTGTTTATATAGCATCAGCCACTACAACACTACTGGGCCAAGTGAAAGGGCTTCTGTAAACGGGAAGTTCTTTTAGCAAATATAAGTAATAATGAAATACTTCTTAGTAATTTGAAGAGGAACTTTTAAATATAATGTATTTTATCCTGTGTTTATAAACTTGTTTGCAAAAGGCCACCAGAATTAATTCCTTTCGATAAATGGTTAGTGTGTTATTAACAGATGTTCACTTTGTAAACAAGAGCATGACATTTTGTTGTCTGACTTCACAGGTGACCCAGCATTTTCTCTAAACCTGGGATTTTAGGTATCATAGCCAGGACAGTTATGATAGTGATAAACCTACCCAGTACTTAAGTGTATGATCACTTAATAATGGCATGTATTGTTGCAATCTAACATTGGTGTGCCAGTATAAAAAAAAGATTTCAGTGAATAACAATTCCTTATTTTGATAATCTAATGTGCTATCCAAATTTTTTTTCTTCCTAAGGGATGGTAATCATTGAGTAACTTGACAAATGACCAGATTAATTGAGATTTTGGACTACACACACACACACATATATATATATATATATATATATATATATATATATATATATATATATATATATATATATATATATACTTCAGCAAATGAAAAACCAATTCAAATATTTTCATACTATACAAGATAAATATTGCTTTTATTGAGATTTTTCTTTTCCTAGAATATCTATAAAATTTTGACTGGACTCTGTGTGTGTGTGTGTGTATATATATATATATACATATATATGCTTATAGATAGATAGTAAGAGTATGTGTATGTGTCTAAGAAATATACAACATACTACATCAAATTCCCAGGAACTTAAAGCACAAAATGGGTCCCTAAAATGAACTGGTAGAAAATGAAGCTTTTATCGTTGGGTAACAGTTATTGCTATTGGTTATGGACACGACAAGTTCAGTTCAAATACTAGACATAGCTATTTGTATTTCACTTCACCATAATACCCTTGGGAAAGGCATGAATCTATTTGTTCATCCTCCCACCCAGCTATATTAAATTTTAGGGAAGAGCAAGCTCTTTAGCCTGAATATAACAATTAGTATAGGAGAAAGAAAACTCTGAATTCAAACCAGATGTCATCCATTTAAAAATTGACCTTATGTCATTTTGTGCTCATTAGAGTTGGTTTAATATTTACAACATTATACTAAGAAATTTACTCAAGTTTTGATACTTCAGGAAATGACTTTATTCTAATCAACTAACAAATAAGTTATTAATCTAGAGTATCCCGAGTTCAATTTTGTGATTGGATATTGACTGACACAATATTTGAGAGCAAGAATGACCTAAGTTATTCATCAGAAGAATAATATAGATTATTTCCTTAGATTTTTTTTTCTTTTCTCAAAGATCATACATCAGAAATAAACTGAATAACTCCAACTTGATTTCTTGAAATAACTGAAATCAATAATGACTTTCTTGTCCTGAATAGCTCAACAGAAATCCTCCTGTTTCTCTACAAAATATATGTACATATATCAATAAAACAAATCCTTGGTATGGATTTTTAAACCAAGTATTATATTTGAAGAAATTTAGATGATACTGAAGTACAAAATTATATTTAAGTTTTCTTTTGTAAAAGAGATCAGCCTGAATGATAGCAAACATAGATAAAAAGACAAATTTCAAATATTCAAAAAAACATATTTCAATTACATATCTGCTTTTTCACTGAGAAAGGAAACAAGCTTAATTTTGACCAATTTAATCAATTGATGTCAACTCGTCTAAGGCTATTTTATTTCAAGAGGTTAAGGATTTGCGATCATTGTACATTCATATTTACTTTTTTTTTTGTTGGTGTTTCTTATACGATTTTTTATTTGTTTTTTTAGCATGTAGTCTTATCAAATAGAATTAATTTTAAAACATATTGATTTGACCCGTAGATGGGATCCTAACAGGTACTAACTCACCAGGTCATGGTGGAACTGGGAGTAATGTCAAAGAAGGGGTACTTTACATTCCCTAGATCTCAGGAAGAGGATCTTCACCATCAGATGCAGTTTTGTGTCATTTTCCGAATACCCCTTTGGGGCAAAGTTTTAACCCTCTTCAGGGGATATAGTCAGTGTATTCTAAGCCTCACTGATAGAGTAGCAATTGAACAGATTAAAGAGAGAAAAAAATTCAAGGTTGATATCAATAAAAATTTATCATCTCATTTTTTTGTCAGAACAAATTTATCAAAATCAGATTGAGACTTTTTTTTAATAATATCATGTTCTTTTTTATAATACTGAAGTAGAATTTTGTATGTTTGCATCTGAGGTTCATGGCTACATAGACTGCTGAAGGATCTAATCTTTTGCACAGATATTGACTTGACCTCAGACAGTGACATCTTTAATGCTATCCTATGAATGGTTTTTATTATAAATATCAGACATGATCTTTCTGAACCCAAAATATTGAACTCATATTGTGTGGCAAGATAGCATTTAGCTAAGAATCTTCAGCTTCCAGCTTAAAAGGGTTAACTCCTGGCTCTCTACTCTTGAGACAAGGCTTTGTTTTGTTTTTATCAGTTATGAAAATAGACAAAATCAGAGATAGTTTAAAAGTAGAGACCAATATTAATCACATCAGCTTCAAAACATAAAATATGTCCACTCAGTTTTTCTGAATCTTATTTTTATTTTTCAAATAGTGAACAACAATATGAGGAAAATTAGATGATAAAAGGGAATCCAAATGTATGACATCTGACTACTATGGATGACCATGTATCCTTTTATAGTCTTTTTGGATCCAAATATTTTTAGATATAAACTTCTTTTCCATTAATGATAAATAAAAAAAAACCTTAATAACAAAACAGAGAAACTACTTTGCTTACATTTAGAAGATAATAATTTCATCATGTATTTAGAATTGAAATGACAATAAAATGCAAAGAAAAATAGGCAGAAATGATTTTCTTAGATGTTCCTTAACAATTTAGTCATTAGACCTATTATTCAGATCAACAAAAATTAGTGGATTTAAAATAAAAATCATTAGTATTCATACAATTATTTTGTATTTTGTGCATATCTTGTAAATTCATATGAACATCTGCTTGAAATATTTAAAAGATTCTCAATGTTTACCAATAGAGATGTAAGCTGAAATTTCACTGTAGGAAAATTTATGTAGTTAAAAACTTACTATGTAGTACTGCATCATCCATAGAAGCATTTATACAACTATATATCATAATCTCTTATGTCTAATTATATTTTTGATATCAGTATTTAATAATAAACATGTATGCATATAGATTCATATCATATTGTACTTTTTATTCATAATCATAATATATATATATATATATATATATATATATATATATACTCAGGATAATATTGCCAGAGTCGGTCTGATGATCTCAGAGGCAAGAAACTAAGTCACCAAGCACCAATGATTCTGTCCTTGTAATCCTAACTTAAATAAACATGTTCTGCCACTAATATTGAGCACTCTTTATTTATAAATATTGCAATCTATATTATTAGTATATGTTAACATGAAATACAGTATTTAAGTGCTTGTATATATATATATATATTTATAAATGTGTAAATGTATTTAACAGTTTTCAGTTAATGCAATGAATGTATTTTTGTGAATAGTTGTATGTATTTACTTAACCTCTCTGCCATGAGGAGGTGATTCAAGGTTAATTTTTCAGCAGAGTACAGCTAGTTTGAATTAAGAGTTTTCTTTCTCATAAACAATTTACCCTATCAAAGCTTAAGAACCCAGTGTGCCCTATTATTTATCCATCACTGGAGGGAGTACAGAGGGTTTTCGCTTTTTTAAAAGACATTAATGTAAAATGAAACACAATCAGCCTCATTGAGGATTTGAACTTGGGTGGCTGAATATATTTCTAATGACAATAATTGTTTTGCTAAGTGCTTTATATATATATATATATATATATATATATATATATATAATGCAAACAGCCATGTCCAGGTTTTCAACTCAGGTCAGAGAAAGAGAGAGAGGCACTATTGGTGTAATGGATATTGTTGGAGGAAATGGAGATGATGACCTGAGTTCAAAACCTGGACATGGCTGTTTGCATTTCACATACTGCTAATACCTTTGGGAACGGTATGAATCCAACTATTCTTCCTCCAGTTACAGGTAAAAAAGTAGATTAAACTCTTTAGCCTTGGGATGGCAACGAGTCTAGAAAAAAGAGAACTTTACATTCAGACCTGTTAAACTCTGCTTAAAAATTGACCTTGTATCACATCCTACTCATCTAGAGGGGTTGGTAAATGCATATATATATATATATATATATATATATAAATGTTCACTTTTGAATAGTTTTCTTGTCCTGATGGAATTACTCCCAACTCCAGTTTAACTGGACCAAATAATACCTATATATATATATATATATATATATATATATATATATATATATATATAAGTATGTGTGTGAGTAAATATGTGTGTATTTGTGAATATGTATATATGTGTGTGTATATATATATATATATATATATATATATATATATATATATATATATATATATGCTGCAGCAAGTGACAGTGGTGCCATGAACAAAGTTATCATCAGATGATAACTCTAAAGTCATATGTGGTTTCAGCAGCTAAGCATCATCACCACTGGCCAAGAGTATCCCAGCAGTATCTTACAATACCACCAGGCTTTGTTGGATGCTCATCCTATTTGAATGCCCAATCGAAATGTCACTTCATATAATTGTGATTGTTTTCACAATTTTACAGTAGCAAAGTATTAATTCAATGATGTAAAATTGGAATATAACATGAATATTTTATATATGTAAATATATACATATAGATATGCTTATTTATGTGTATGTTTATATATATATATATATATATATGTGTGTGTGTGTGTGTGTATGTCTCTTTTTATGTACATATATAATATGATATATTATGTGTGTGAGTGTGTGTGTGTGTAGTCTAGGTAAACCAAAAATCTGTGTATTTCTATTCTGATTCATGTATTTTTTATAGCTCAATTCATTTGTTTATGCATAAATTGGTATTATGTTGATTCCTACAGTTGTTATTTTTTTATAAGTATGCTAATGTTTGTGTAGGTGTGCTTATTATAAGGAAATAGCTGTCATAAGAAGATCAGAAAAAAAAACATGAATAAAACTGTTATGCACCTGAAATGAAATCCTGTCTAAGTACAGATTTAGATGGCTGCTTTGAATCAGAGATTAGAATTTCTTTTCCATTGTTTTCATTTTGATAATTTTGCTAAATGAAACCTAAAATTATATATATAGATATATTTAAAGAGAAAGTCATTTTTTAAGACAAATCTTTGAAATTTTCATAGATTTTTTTAGTGTTTGTTTTAATTTCTTTTTGTATTTATTAATTTTGGACAGAAAATATTTTTCTGTAAGTAGACTTACACAAGAACACATTGATAAAAAACAGGTTTCCTATATTTCTTAATTGTCTCTATTTTTAAAATAACTCTTCCAAGTTTAAAAAGAAAAAAAGTAGAATTTCACATTATACAGATTTTATTAAATATTTTTAATCAATATATTATGAGTAGATTTCTTTTGTGTGAAGATAGGTTTTTCCTGTATTTTTTCTCGAATGAGCCAACCCAAAAAGGTCTGTGAGGTACTGGGTTGGATTCTCAGTAGATGCACCATATTTCTAACATTTTGTCACAATTAATTTACCTTAGTAAAAAACAATTTTTTCATGAGTCTTTATTTTTTATTTTGAGCTGACTTTATTGGATAACTTTGAATTTTAATTAGATTTTTTCAATATGAATATTATTCAGAAAGGTTTCTATTTTAACCTATTACAACCTAAATATTCAATTTTCTGATTTATAATGAAATTATGATAAGGAAACACATAAAAATGAATAGTAAGCACATTGAAACATCTATTTAATCTTTATTATTGTAAATATAAATATAAACTTTATTAATGCAAAGTATACATTAAATTAAGCAAATTGTAAGTAATTAATGAGATTTTCATATCTATTCTAATTGTTCTCAATTGAGGACATTAGGTTAATGAAGCATATAACTCTATCACAGACAGATGTGTATTAAAATAATGTGATATTGTTTTAAGTGATGAATTTTGTATCTCTACATCTCGAATTTTTGATATGTTGTCTTTAAGTTTTTTATGCTAACCTGTTAGCTCCTTGGCTAAAAGTCCAACTGCCTCTTGGAATGTAAACACATCTTATAGTCCTGTGTTGATTATGTAACAGTCAAATGATTGACAAAAATAATCAGTCTGGAAGATGATGATCTGTCAATTGATTATAATCAAAATGAAAAAGAAACGAAGTTCCTAGAAGGTATGATTATATCTAGTAAGCTGATTGAATCATAAGATGAAAACGAAAAAAGCTCTCACTATTTTTATGCAGTCATGGACAGTGTTACTGCATAAAGATAGTTACTAAAATATATTGAAAGGTCATATTTTCACTTGGTCTAATCTCTGATTATTTTGTCTGTATTAGTGACAAGTCTTATCATAACTCTACAATACTAAAATAGAAGCCCAGTCACTTGGAGCTGTAGAATATACTGACTGCAGCTTAGCAGAGGGGTTAGATCCCACTTCACCAACAAGGATCCTGCATATGATACTAAACAATCTGATAGTGAGGCTCCAGTAATGCTGGAGTGTTGGGGAAAGTGGAGTACCCCTTCATTACCATTGCTTTTAGGTCTACTCTGACCCAGAGTGATAGCACCTGGTAGAGTCCTATCTATTGATCAAATAGAACTGTTTGACATTTAAACTGAATGCTAAATTAAATTGTTTGGAAGAGAACTGTTTGATCATTTTACTGTTTGTAAACAAATGACTGATGTTTGACTGAATTATTAGTGATACATAACAATACTTGGAAACCATTTAACTGTGTGCAAACAAATGAGTGATGTTGAATAGAATAATTAGTGTTAAATAGCAATACTTGTAACCACTTCACTGCATGTAAACAAATTATTAATGTTGAATTGAATTATAAGGGCTAGATAGCAATAATTGAAACCATTCAATTGTGTAGAAGTAATAACAATACTAAAAAAAAATAAAGTTGGCGACCTTTGTCAACGGTGACCCAAAGGCTTCCTTTTCAACAACTACTACACTGTGGTGTAGGGGAGGGCACGACCCCATTCCCTGGATTGCTCCACTTTACCTTTGATGCTGAGTGTTAAGCAAGGGGGAATCAAGTACCATTTTTTTGAGTCTTTGGTATGACTCGACCTGGGATTGAACCCCAATCTCCAGGACCATTAGCGAACACACTACTCATTGGGCCAATGACCTGGTCAATAACAATACTAGTGTGCAGAAAATTAGTTCTAATCCATGTAAAAAGGAAATTACCAACAAATTAATCTCTTACATACCATGTATATCAATTTAAATGTGTGCAAACAAATGATTGACGTTAATTTGTTACTGTTCCATAGCAATTCTTGAAACGATTTAATTGTGTGCAACAAATGATTAATAGTAAATAGAATTATTCATATTAGGTAGCAATACTTGAAACCATTTACACTGTGCAAAAACTGAGCTCAGGTTTGTTTAAAAATGTTATCAAGAAAATGTGTTTACAAATCATATATCTTTAATGTATATGTATAAACTGGATCTGGCATTCAGTTACCTACAATGGTTTATATGCCATAACACCAAACCAAACCAATGTAGCAATTTTATCAAGTTTTGCTTTTCTAAAAGATTGAATTTTGCTTAAAATTCCATGAAGATAACAAGAATGATTATTCTCCTAGCCAAGTAAAAAAAAGAATCTATATCTTATACAAAGATTAGCATAACACCTATAAAAATTATGGGATTATTTATGTTGTACTTTTGCCTCAGATAAGAATTATTTGTGTGCTCTGATAAGGATTAAAGTGCTGCTTCTCACTGGCCCTTTGCAGATCAGTGCAGTATATGCACACTCTATTTTTGATCAAAGTGTTGCTTCTTGGCCTTCTTCTTATGATCTGCTTAGTATCAAAATGTAACTTCTCAGCTCTTTGCCTAGGATCAGTGTAGTATCTGTGTGCTCTGCTTAGAATTAAAATTTCACTCTCTAGCCTCTCTTCCTCTGGTGTATTTTCTTTGCATTCTATCTTAGATAAAAATGTTACTATATGGTTTTCTGCAAAAGACAATGTACTATCTGCATGCTTAGTGTAGTTAAGTATTTCCAAGTTAATTTTGCTTTGCTGTTCAACCAATAGCAAATTTGCATAGAAGATATATCACTTTCTTGCTTAACTCCAAGTCAGGTATTTGAATCTGAGCAGGATTCACTTGTTAATTTTATGTGTGTATTTGTTTTAACAAGTCAGAAGTTATTGGCAAAGAAACAAAGAGTAAGATCACTGTGTTCATAATTATGAATAATAGCATCCTATAAAAAAGATATTTTTCTGACTCTCTCTCTTTATGCTGTATATCTTTTCACCACTTTGCTTTATATGTATTTACCCAACCCCTTTACTTCAGGCAGGATGTGACTTAAGGTCAATTTTTATATGAAGTATAATTGGTTTAGATTCAAAGTTTTCTTTCTCCAAGACTGATTTCCATACCAAAGTTGAAGAGCCCAGTCTGCTCAGCTATTCACCTATAACTGTTTTATATTCAAATTATTCATTACTATGATTACTCTATAGAGTAGAGTGATTTATAATTAAATGAGAAAGCTCTACAGAGTGTACGGATACTCTGCTGGTCCTCAGAAAAAGGTCAAGGAGCAACGTTTTGACCTAGAATGGTATGCACTCTTTCTATAAGTTTTTTTTTTAAACAAAACACCATTTAGTGTTAACTGGCCATTAACTTTTTAGAGTTCATGAACCCTTTTGATCTTATTTTTATTCTTAATGGATTGCTAATTAATGTGGAGTAAGTTTAATTAATTACCACATCAAAAAACAGAAAATAACTTTTCATCTGCTGCAAAAGGAACATGTTCTCAACGAAACCGAATTTGAACCCCTGAATTCAAATCTCAAGTTAGAATTTAATCACCATGTCACATAATTTAAGTTATGGATATTTAAATGTTATATGCACAATGTTACTCTTTCCATTGGAAAGCAAAACTACGTGCTCAAATACAGTAAATATTTTATAGCATTTTATTCTTGTATTCATATCATTTTATGTCAGTTTAAAAAAAATTGAATTTTATGATAAAAAGATGTCTCTTGTTAAGTAACAAAACATGAATCCTCAATATATTCAGAACAGTAAAAATTAGGTGCTCAGGTTTTGTCTTGGTCTCCAATTTTACATCCAAAATTATGCTTACTAGCAGTTTTTATTTTACTGGCAAGGTTCTTCCACTGGCCACCATGCAGGGTGTATTTTCTATAAATGTAACAGAAGACATCAGGATGTTCACACAAAAATGTCTATAAAAAAAACAAATGTGTATATTAGAATGTTATTATATATCATTATATTCTGTGAAAACTAAACACTGAAGCCCCATTTCTTCGGCAATATTGAACAAGAAAAGTACTCACTGAAAGAAAACATTGATATAACTTGATAGAATACTGTAGAGGCTGCTCACAGTTACTTGAAAGACTTAAAGAATTAAATAATTCATAATAAAGAACTGAAAAGATATTGATATTATAATTTAAAACAATTTATGACAGAATATTTCACAAGCTTTTGTTTACTTGCCTTGGCCCTCTTCATTGATAGTGAACAAAAGAACAGGGTATAACAGGCATACAAATAACCAGAAATTATAAAATATTGTTACATTCAATGCTCATGTATTGTATATTATTATTCTATTATATGTTGGAGGCCCTAAAATGCACTTGAAAGCTTTGTATATTAAATTATAAAACCAATTTTGTTGAACTAGCACTAGATCACCTAGTATAATTAGATACTATGTGTAACTTAAAATCTTTATCTGCTGGCAATGTTTTGACTATAGATTTGGAATCAGCATCCACCATTTAGTCTATAACATATGCTTTCCTCCTGGTAGCAAAATCTCTGTTAACCAGTGCCATCCCACACCTGGTAATCTTTACTTAGTTGAACTATTATAAAATAGCTGAAGAGCCCCAACTGCCCTGTTATTTACACATAACAGAAGGGGAAAGTAGATTCATACCTTTACCAAGGGTATTAATACAAAATGAATTCGAATACATCTGACCGAAACATTCACCAATTTAGCTTTCTTTTCTGATAATTATGACATAACCTGACCTGACACCTCCATGGTTCGGACTGTTATATGACAAGATAACAGCTGTGTCAGTGTCATTGTATGCAGGCATGTATGATGTATGACCTGGAAATGTTATCAGCTTCTCCTGGTGCAGAGCAAGGATCATCTGCTGGATTGTAAGGTAAACAGGTTATCCTCATGTTAGCAGGTTGAGTGCTATGAATGGAGATCATATAATAGGGGCGAGATATAGAAGATGGAGATAGATAGATAGATAGATAGATAGATAGATAGGATGTCACACAAGGTCAGTTTTCAGGTGGAGTAAAGCTTGTATGAATTCAGAGTTTTCCTTCTCCTTGACTGGTTGCCAAACCACAACTAAAGAACCAAGTCTGTATAGCTTGGGATATCTGTAGGATTGTGAGGTAAACAGGATGTCCTCATGTTGTCAAGTTGAATGTCATGAATATAGATCACATAATAGTGGCTAGTATGAGAAGACAGGGAGAGAGAGAGAGAGAAAAGTATCTAGACAGTAAGAAGTGAGGCTTATAGTTCACTCAAGGAGGAAAATGGATTCTAGCCAGCGTTAGTATGAGTGATTAACCAAGTTATTCTCCTATCAAACATTGACCTGAAAACCTACCTATTCAAAAGTTGGCCTGAATATTGAATAAAGTTGGATAAAAGTTACTAAAAGACATTTGTATGTCTAAATTTCTGAGATGAAGCTTGATAATTTTTATCACTTAAAGTGTTCAGACTATGGTCTTTATTTTATTTTCTATATTCCCAATATTTTGGCCATTGTGTCCTTTGGCCTCCTTCGGGTGTTTCATGTTGAACTTGGGAGCTCACACAGAACTATGAACGAAACCCAGCAGAACAAACAGCACAATGGGTATAGGTGTTTGGTTGAGAAGTGCTTCTAAGAGTAATCATTTGGAAGTTTCAGGTTCTATCCCAACTACAGGTAATAAAAAAAGAATACTTAGTATAGATTAACACTTGTACCTGGTCATGGTCAACCGAATTCAAACAATCTATCCCCGTGGATTAAATAAAGGATTTTGTTTGAAATTCTGTGAGGGCTTCCAAGTTTGACCTGAAATGCCTGAAAAAGACTGAAAAATGCATCAGCCTAAACATTGTGAATTTTATGATGAAGATGAAGACAATAGTTCAAATAAAATAATGAACCTACTATTTATTCTTGACAATAGATTTGGAATTAGCATCCACTATTTAGTCTAAAACGTGTTTAAACTCCAGCAGTAAAATCTTCAGTCAAGGAAAAGGTCAAGTCTAAATTTAAACCCCATGGGCATAAGATAAGCAAGTCCACTTGGTGAAACAAAAATATTCATCACTGAAATGAAAACACTTCACTGATATGGTGAGGTGGTGGCTCTTTACTCCACAAAAAAAATTGGCAAATTGTTGAAACATTTGTAGCTGGCAGGAGAACGGATGGATTCATGCCTTTTCTAAGAGCATTAGAGGGAAAAGAAACACTAACTACCTCGTCCAGGATTTGAACTTAGCACATCATGTTCATTTCCCAGAACGATTACCATAACACTAAGCATGTCTTTTTTCTATCATGGTATAAAATTGACCATGTACCATGATAGTTCACAACTTGGGATTCCTGGTCAGGAAAAGTGACAGCAAGCAAGAGTCACCTGGTTGCCTAGCTATACAGTGTAATATGACCAAAAAAAAGAACTTTCTTTTGAAAGTTGTTTTTTTTTTATCACTTTATATCACTTACTGTTGACAATTAAAACCAATCATTTCAAATCATTTGACTCACCTGACCTACCTGAAATGTTTTGCCATTGCTTGTTTGAATGAATATCGATCATAAATTCTTTTCACTTATAGGATTTCTTTCACTAACTATGCTTTCATTCTTCCATGAAAACCTTTCACCATTTTTTTAGCCCAACTTGTTGTTTCTATAGCTTAATAGCCACTTCGCCCTCATGAATCAAAGATGTCAGTTTCAAGTACCAAATATTCCAAGAAGACTTTGTTTTCTTCCACTCTGTTAAAATATAAATCAATACTCCAGATTTTTTGCATCTTAGTTTATTACAATGATTCTTATATATAAAACACAACAAAAAGTTGTTGGGAAAGAGATGTGTATACTATAATGCTGAAAAGAATATCAGTTGATTAAATTTAATTGATTATTTAATTCATTGATTAAGCTGGAGGAGAAGGTGGTAGCATGATTACTAACTCAGAAAATGTAATCAGTAAGCAGAGTTCAAATACAAACATAAATGCCCTCAAGAAAGATATGAATCCATTAGTTGTACCCCAAGCTATGAGTAAAATAGTATAGTAGACAAGGATCTCTAGTCTTAGTTGGTATCCAGTCACGGAAAAGGACAACACTGAATCTAAAATCAGCATGGGATGAATAACTCCACCAAAGCTAAAAAAAAGAAATAATTCCTATTAAAAACACAATTAGTGTTATAGTAAAGCCGTGTTACTCATGGTGTAGTGGTTAATATCATAGGAAATTGACACAGTGACCTGAGATCAAATTCTGGACAAAAACTGTTTGTGTTTCATTTCTCCATACTGCACTTTGGAAAATCATGAATCCATCTCTTAGCTATGAGTAAATAATAGGACATACTGATCTCTTTACTCTTGATATGGCAACCAGTTTAGAAGAAAAACTCTGAATTAAAACCAGCCCTACTCTACTGAAAAAATTGATCTTGTGTTGTATTCTGCTCATGTTTGGGAGGGGGGGATTGGGGTAAATATATGCTCAAAAGGGAATTTGCAAAGAGTAGTAGTTGTAAATTAAAGTGATTCTTATGCAGATGCACAATATATCATTACCTCCCTTAGAGAATTGGCACGTTTGTTAGGGGCCTCATAAAGTGTCACATGACAATCCCAGAAACTCTTTTCTCAATCTCTATTTGTCTTTATTCTTAGAAGAGTAGAGACATTATCTCTGACCTTACCAGGGAATGGTAAAATCACATTGTTATATTACCCATACCTCTTAAATACACCTTTTTTCTAATTCAAAGGCCCCTACACTTACTGCTTCTTCAGTATGTGGACTATCCTGCCATGAGAAATATCTGTGTATTCTTTTTTGTAATGTCACTTGGTTGTGAATTATGCATATAAGATGTTAAGTATACTTGTATGTTTAATTGAATTTATTTTGTTACTTAGTTATATGAGGTGGTTTGTGTTTCATTTTGTGAAAGGTATGGGAATTATTTTAAACCAGGTCCTTTTTATAGCACTGATGGATAACCAATTAGTTAGGGATTTTGAGGATAAAATTATAACTTAGTTATTAATTTAGATGGAAATCAGACCTGACCGATAAAATGAAACACAGTTTCTTCCAGGAAGCGGTCGTGTCGATACTGCTGTATGGATGCACTACTTGGACACTAACAAAACAGCTGGAGAAGAAGCTAGATGGCAATTACACAAGAATGTTGTGAGCAATATTGAACAAGTCCTGGCGGCAACACCCCACAAAGCACCAACTATATGGCCACCTGCCTCCCATCACGAAAACTATCCAAGCTAGATGAACCAAACATGCGGGACACTGCTGGAGAAGCAAGGATGAGCTCATAAGTGATGTACTCCTATGGCCCCCACATATGGCTGAGCAAAAGTAGGACGACCAGCTCAAACATACATACAGCAGCTATGTGAGGATACAGGATGTTGCTCTGAAGACATGCCAGAGGTGATGAACAATAGGGAGAAGTGGCGAGAGAGGGTCAGGGATATCCGTGCTAGCAGCACGACATGATGATGATGATTAATTTAGAGAAATAATTGAGAAAAATTTCAGGAAATCATGTTGTAAGTAGATAAAAGGAAAACATGACTTTTTATTTTTGAAATTTGTGCTACTGAGTGGCTATACCATAAGAAAGCTTATTTCTTTCTTTATAGGTTATTTTATTTGTTCCTTCTCCATGATATCTCTTAGCCTCAAGAGTGATAACTCTATATATTAGCTGTAATACCCACACTTCTCTGCAAACAAATTTTACGTATTTTCTATTTCATGGTAAGAAACTTTAAATTCTCTTTTTAAATTTTGATTTCAGAAGAACTTCAAGATATATATCTCTTGTTTGATTGTTAGGTCCAATTCAGAGGTAGAGGGAGAAGTAAGAATTTTATTCCTCTTTAATTTACCCTTTCCTTTGCTAAATATGATTTACAATTGTTGTGTTATTTTTATAGTTACCCTATTGTCATTTCAGTACTTCTTGTTCATTGAGAAATCCATATAATTCCAACAGGCTTGTATAGAAGGCTTTCTCTGCTGTAATGTTAGAAAAACAAAGGTATTTGTACTAAAAATAAGATGCTGTTTTTCTTAGAAACTTGAAAGCATGTCCCAAGTTATGTATTTTAAAAGAGAAGTATTTTCTATAAAGCTTTTCTAAGTTTAAAATAAATTCCAAAATAATTGTTATGAAAGGAAAAAAACATTTAAATTCAATCGAATAAAAACAACATATATCAAAGAAATTAAAATACAATGTTTCTAAATGCACTTTATGAATAAAAATAAATCCAGCAATTCATAAATTTAAAAAATTAAAATAAAAAGCAATTAAAAAGATATCCACATTATAACTTTTGCAGTGGACACAATTTCAGGGCCCACTGCTCAAGTAAGCCATTTTTTTTTTTTTTTTGGTTTTTCATAGCAAATTAATTGAACATACATAAAGTTGATTTTGACCAAATGAAAAACATGAAAATTTGAACTGTTATATTTCAAAATGAAAAGTAAATAAATTTTTGAATAAGCACCTCCTTCCACATTATTTTACTTTAAAAAAAACACAACTACTGCAAATTATTGAAATAATGAATTCCTTCATATAAGCATTGGGCACAAATTAGCTTCTGAAATGAATTGTTGTCGATTGTTATCTCTTATTTTTTAATTTTGGACAATTAATATCAGCACACATATCTAAAAAAAAAATTAATTAATCAAATATAACCTGAGTTACAAAAGAAAATTTGAATAGAAAAACTAAGGAGTGATTTTTTTATTTGAAAGGTTTATGATAGCAGTAAAAATATAATCAAAATAATCCATTATTTAAAAAAGAAAAAAAGATTGTAAACAAACACTTTTTAACGAGCATATTTTTTGAGCAAAATATGCAAATTAGCTCTCTTAGGGCAGCATTGTCAATATATATATATATATAGCATTTGACTCTAAATATTATCTGTATTGAAAATAGTCATTTTGGTGATGCAGTTATACGTAGAAATCTGACCTGGACAAGCAGACAGTTGCTGCTTTATGGGGTACTGCCTCCAGGACTTGTTCAGTATTGCTCGCTGCATTCTTGTGTTATTACCATCTTTTTATCCATACGTTTCTCCTCACTTCACTCCACCAATATTGTTCAAGAGAAAGGTGAGTGCCAATCAGACTTAGTACCAGTGTCATTACAAGAGTTTAAAGGACGGTACTGGACTTCCTTAGGGACTCCAGTTCAGAATACTTTCCCAGAAGTGATTTCATTTTCCACCTTTAACCATTAGATAATGTACAGCATCATTATTCTTTACATAGCCATCAATAATAGAAATATATTTCTGTTGTCATCTTATTGCTTACTAAGTTAACATCAGTTGGGTATGGCAAGGATTGAAAACCACTCTTCAGTAGTAATTATCTTTGAGATTATCTTGCTAATCATTAACCACCCCCTCCTTAAGCAAAACTTCCGTTAACTACTTCTGGGTTTAAAATTTATTCATTGATAATTCCATTTACAGGTATTTACAAAACCCAACCCCTCCACATGAGCAGGATGTGACTCACAGTCATTTTTTTGCTGGAGTTATACAGATTTGAATTCAGTGTTTTTCTTTGCCTATACCAGTTGCCATACCAAGGTTAAACAGCCCAGTTTGCCCTATTATTTACCCATAGCTGGAGGGAGAATAGTTGGATCCATATCTTTTCAAAGGGCATCAGTGCTCTCTGAAACGCAAGCAGCCTCTTCCTTGATTTAATATGTATCATTTATATCGTCAATTCAAATTACTTAAAAACTTTTGGTGTATTAACTGTATGGGGCATATGGAAGAGTGTTTTATGTGGTGGTGGTTAATTGTTGGTTTTGGGGGAAAATTTTGAGGTTTGTAAACTGACTTCTTTTTCTTCTTTTGACCCCATTCATTTGTTGGTTTCTTTTTGTCTGTCAAAGCTGTAAGAGAATTTGGGTGGAAGGAAAAAATACCTTTAGACTCAAATTTTATTTTGGAGTTTACACCTATTCTATGGTACAGAATGTTTTTCTAAACCAGTAGAAGTGTTTGAAGTATATTATAGAATCATCTTCGGTGATTACAAGTTTGAGGGTTCATCGTGTGTCTCACTACTACTAGCAGATGACACAGTGCACCAGTAGGCCCTGGGACTTAACCAACATGTGCACTCTCAACACGCAGCTGAGAGAAAAAAGTTCCTTCAAGTCGAGGTGATAAAAGCTTCTGAGAGAGCTTCTCTTTGGCACCAGGAAGCCCTACTTTTTAGGCATGCACCAATTTCATTTCCTATCGGAAGCCTCCTGGGAAGCTGTTACTTTTGCATTTTATTTATTTTATTTTTTATGCTATTGTCTTTTTCATTTTTTTTAAATCCCTGTAAGTGCTTTGACTGAATTTTGCTTGACAGGGTTTTTTGTTATTCATTTTTATGTTAGATGGGCTAAATTCCTCATAAGTGTTGTTACATTGTCACAATATTTTGGCTAGGTACTCTTCAGCATTCTTCTGATGCATTTACTGAGGAACATATGGTATCAACCCTTACTGGGAAGTTCCATACAAAGCAATGGTTGATATCACTGATTCCAGTATAAATAAACCAAAAGAAAGCCAGAGATTAAATGGCTAAAGGATTGTTGGGGGGAAAAATAGCCTATGAGAGTTGTCAATCCAACAGAAAAAGTGAATTTTGTATTTTTAAGACTTGCTTAAGAGGTGCAATAACTCTATATACTTTTATCTTGCTCACATCTTCACCATTATTTTATGCTGTTCAGGTTTCATAGCCTCAAGTTGATATATATACATATATATAATCTTATAGTCCTCTCTCTCTAGACAAACTGTGAAGATTATTAATGACATTATTTTCAGCACAATAACATGATGCTTAGCAAAATGTAATTTTTCCAGTGATGTTGCAGATTTTATGTTCTTTTAAAGGTTCAAAAATCTAGAAGATAAATAAATTAAAACAAAAACAAAATAGTTAATGCATTTACATAAGCAAGCATTAAATGCCCACACACATTTGAAGAGGTACACGTATACACACACACACTATATATATATATATATATATATATATAAGTATTCTCACTCTTTCTATACATATGTTGTATCATATAATTTTATTTGTAGTTTTTCAGAAGAAATAGAAGATTTTTTCAAGCATTAGAAAATGGTAATTCTGTTTGTCATGTAAACCTAGCAACAAACTGATGCTCAATATGTTTATGTTGATGAACAAGAGATTTGAATGATCAAAGTCAGTTCACACTTAACACTATAAATAAAATTTGAGATAAAATTTTCTTATGTCTTCCAAGTTGCAGGAGGCATGACTCTCAAAAACTAAGATGACAGGGCAAAATTATCATCATTTGTTTTACAGTCTTTTGTGAATACTGGTTGTACCTATATATTCCAATGCAATAATTAATAGATATCTTTTATTATATTATGTAAAATGTACATGTATGAAGCATCGGCCCACCATTAATGACTAAGTTATTTAATTACTGCCTCTTTTTTGTCATTTTTTCTCTTTAGTATAACTTTGTGAATCCTTGGAAAAGGCATGAAACCTTCTCTTGTTTCTCTAGCTGTGGGTAAATAATAAGGCAGATTGGCTCTTTAACTTTAGCAAAACAATTTACTCTCTTTTTCACTATTTTTCCTCTCTTACTACAACTTTGTGAACCCTTGGAAAAGGCATGAACCCTTCTCTTGTTTCTCAAGCTGTGGGTAAATAGTAAGGCAAACTTGGCCTTTAGCTTTAGTAAAACAATTTACACTCTTTTTCTCTATTTTTCTTCACCTGCTGTAACTTCATATATTCCCATCAGTCTGTAGGGGTCATTCTACTCGGATTAAAAAGAAAAATCTATATCTGAGTATCCTGTATACAAATATCGCACAAATTTATAAAACAACATGAAGAAACAATAAGAAAACCAGGTTGAATTAGTTAAACGTTTATTTACATATTAACAATTGTATTTACATGCCAATGTTTTTAGTACTTTGGTGTGCAGTGGTCAAAAGAGACCAAAAGTTCAAGAATATTTCTGGTGAGATGTCAGCACAATGTGTGTGTGTATGTGAACGGAGTAAGAAAAGCACATAGTAGTGGAGTATATGTCTGACTGTTGATCAAATGTGTGTAGTAGTAGGAGGGGGAGGAGGAGCCTTGTAATGTCCATAAGAAATTGAGTAAACGGAAAGATGGCAAACGTACTACTTTCGTTGCGACTATAAATGTTATTTTTTGGATGTGTGAACTTGCAGTTATCATTATAATGAAGTTGGAATTTTGGTCGATGATAGAAAGTCAGTGTAGCTGCCAGTCTGTCTTCATTACTATGGAAGTGTTTTGTCAAGTATTAGTATGTGTCATTTACTGTCCATGAGTACAGCTGTGTGTTGCTGTGTCTGGCTGTCTGAGGCTGTGTGTAGCTGTCAGAGAGGTTTGAAGGGCGTTGAAAGTATGAAATGAAGAGGTCTCTAAATCACATGACTTGGCTTCAAATAAAGATTTTATTTTGCATGGGACAAGTTCATTTGGAGTTCAACTGTGTGGATGTAGTTGAAAACAGTGAAACATGACTATTTTGCCCAATCAAGTTCCAGAAACCACTTATTTAATCTTGTACTGATCTGTACTAGAAGTTATGTGTCTTATTATTTTGACCCACTTTATGTGTATATATATATATATATATATATATTTGTGCTTTCCTTATGGGTTGTAGAATATAGGATCTTATACCCTATAACTTTGTGTGACCTAAAATAGATCTTTCTCTCTCTCTCTATATATATATATATATATGTATAGTGAGTGAGAGTGAGAGAGACACATTGTTTCGGTAAGTACTTGTCTTCTTATATACTTGGAAAAGAGATGTCAGTGAGCATTAAAATCAAACATATACTTTGATATGTTTATAAAAAGGAAAAAGGAAACAAAATCAAATTTTTGATTACTGATGATTAAATGGTATAATTCCATAATTAAAAATGTATTGATTAATGGAACTCTGCTCAGTTTTTCATCACTAATTACAAAAAAGTTGGGAAAAACCCTACAGTTCTTCTTGAGACCCACCATGTTTAAACATCATATTTGCAAAATTTGAATTAAATGCTTTTTTAGAAATTGTTTTGTAATTTAGTACTAATTGTTAAAAAAAATTCTTAATTTTTTTGAGAAATAAAATAAACATAATGGAAATGTTCCAAACCAAAGAGTATGTCTTTTAGAATACTGTTTTAAATGAAGACCCAAAAATAAAAGAAATTATAATATCAAAAAAGTTACATTTTTAATTCTTAGCTTCTTTTTATTGTATGGTCATATTTTTATTTCTTCATTTCTTTTTATTATACCTACCTATAATGTTAAATAATTATAGGGTAAAAAGAAAAAAAAAAGAAAAATTAAATGAAAGCATTATCGTTAACTCAAAAACTGATTTTTTTAAATGAGTACTTTTCTTCTTTGTTAAAGCAAAATATATTAATTTTTATTCACTGTAACTCAGAAACTTGAAAAAAGAAAAAAAGCTATTTATAGAATAAACAAATCCTTTTCATTTATTTTATACAAAATTTTCCTCCCAAAAATAAGGACATATTCTAAATTCTTAGCATTTTTTTATTAGTAGTTTTTTATTGAGTAAAAAAAAAAAAATTGAACAAATACATTTTTTTACTCCTGTCACTCAACAGGCAATTAAGAACTAAGTTTAAATTTTTGCCATATTCAAAAAAGGTGTTTAGAAAAATAAAATTATTATAATGTTTCAAACTACTCACAAGTTTTGGTTTAGATATTTTAAAATGATATATTAAAGGATATATTAAATGATATATCAAATTGAAAAAAAAAATTCCTCAGGTAAAAGAATATTGTGATATGTGAATTCTTAGATTCTTCTATCATTAAATTTTAAGAGGGTAAATAACTATGCTACTTTTTCAGAAATTATCCAAAAAATCATTCCGTAACTGAGCACTAATTGTAAAAATAAAATTTACTGGAGACCAAAAAAAATCAAGAAAATGTTTAAAAGGGTTACATATTTTTATATATTATTTTAAATGTAAACAAACAAACAAAAAAAAAAGATAAAATACTTTTCTCTGAATTTATAGACAAAGTCTTTCAACTACATATAACGACACTTTATTTTTCTTAATTAGTCCTTTCTTCCTCACTCACTGATGTTCCTAAAATCCTTTTAGTCCAGTCATTGACCGGGTACTTCTGCAATTATATATATATATATATATGTGTGTGTGTGTGTGTGTGTGTGTATGTGTGACTTTCCTTATGATGCTCTTTGAAAAGGTATGAATCCTTTTCTTCTACTTCCTTTTATAGTTAAATAGTAGGACAGACTTAGCTCTTTAGCTTTGGTTTGACAACCGATCTTGGAGAAGGAAAACCTCTGAATTCATAATCTGAGGAGGGTTTTCAGAAAAAAAATATCTGTGGTACATTGATGCACCATTCTTATTTATCAACTTATCAAAAAAGTGTTGCTCGACTTCCACAATTCTTTCCCCTTCTAAACAAATCACCTGTGTAGGGAGTTCAGTAGTTTACACTTTTAACTGAACTGTTGAGCCCTCATGTGTCTAGGTGAACAGGAGAGTTTATATATATATATAAAATATTGAAAATTTCTATTTCTATATATTATATTGAGAGGATCTATGAATGAATAATATGCCAATGATTAACATTTCACTTTTTTAAGTCATCTTCAGGGTAATGCTATGTGATGATGTATCAACTGAAAAATTATTTTTGAATGAAAAAAAAAATTCATAGCATTCTATTTTAAAATGTATTTGATATAATTAATATTTGAAAATTTCTTATTTTATATATATTTTTTAAAAAGTTAACATATTTGCTGTAAATTTAGAAAATTTAGATATATAGGATGTGCGTGTGTCACAAAAGATGACTGGCATATAGAAAGTTACAGTGAGGGAAGAAATATATAAACAAAATAAAATTATAGCACTTTGAACATTGATTTTATGCTTCTTACATCTATCAGTGATGATTGTAATAGATTGAGCAGCCAGAGTATTTCTCCTGGGATTGGCACTGGTGTTGAAAATGTCTCGTTCAACTGTATCTTATGAAGGGTATCTGCATTTGACATGTCACATCCTTTCCTATATTGTGGAGTATATTCATATGCTGACAATGTCAGTGCCCATTTCTGAATTTGTCATGAGGCTAATGGTGGTGTTGCTATTGTGCCTCTGATAGGCTTAAGAGTGGTTTGGGATCTGTCACTACAGTGAAGTGTTGACCATACATTTGATGAAAGGGCTTAACACAATATACTACTACAAGAATTTTTTATCAATTTGTTTATAGTCTTTTTTTAAGATGCAGGAAGTGTATGTGATTGGTTTCTCCTCACCATCATCTATGATGTGTGATATTACTGCACAAAACCCATATGGTGATGCATCGGATGCAAGGACTATTTTCTTGGTAGTGTTAAAGTGTACCAATGGTGTAGATTTCAGCAACTTCTGGGATTTGCAAGATGCTTGGTCTTGGTAAGCTGACTAGTTCCATTGTTCATTCTTAGTTCGCTGTTTATATAAGGGTGCTAGTATAGTTGATAGTCTTTGTAGGAATTTATGGTAATAATTTATCTTACTTAAATATGACTTCAACTGGTTGGTATTTTGAGTTTTTGGTGCTTCACATATTGTTCATACATTTGCCTTCACTGGTGTGACACTCTCCATGATGACCAAGTGTCCACAATACACTTTCTCTGGTACCATGAAGACATTGTTTTTTTAACCTGAGGCTCACATTTGATAGTCATTTCATTAACTCGTCCTAGTTCCTTAGATGTTCTACATCATTTCTGCAACTAACCAAAATGTCATCTAACCTCTGAGTTACATTTGTAATCCCAACCAACAAATTTTCCATGACTTGCCTGGGCTGGAGAAAATTCTATTGGGTAACCTCGTATCCATAAAGAGTCCACTACAAATATTTATTGTTGTATACACTTGCTGCTTACTTCATCTCTTAACAGCTGTTGGTTGGCATGACTTAAGTCTAGTTTGGTAAACTTTTGGCCACCTTCGATTTTGGTTAGTGAGTCTTCTGTTAGGAGGTGGGGTATTCATCCAGCTTTGAGGCTTGATTTACAATAACTTTGTAGTTTCCACACATCTTAATGCTTCCATCTGTCTTCACTAGAGGAACAATGGGTGCAGCCCACTTAGAATGTATCTTTGGAACTATTGTACAAATTTCCCTGACCACTGGTCCAGGTTTAAAATACCTTGGTATCACCCCTTCAGGTCCTTGAATGAGGGCCTTCACTCTTTTCATAGTGCCTAATTCTTCACGGAACAACTCAGGATATTGGTCTGTCACCAATTGTTATTGTTTATTCTTTTCCTCCTCTAGATAGAACCTCTGGGTCTAGTTCAATTTATAATGTTTGACTATTTCCTACCCATCAAATTATGACCTTTTCTTATGATTATTATTACAACTAACTTATTATATTGATCCTGATCGTTAGTGTTGAAGAAGCCACTTCCCTAACCCACAGGATAAAATAATAACAACACTTACCAGCTCAGAATTCCAGCTGGCAGACCAAAATATGTCAATGAGCGGGTCAGTATATATGCACACTAGCATAGCCACTCCTGGGCTGGCAGCCAATCAATCACTTCCTAGGAAAGGGACTCGGCCACCTGCACATTGGGGTAATCCACAATGCACATATAATCTTCCCTTCCGCATACTCTAGTCAGTATTCATCTTGATGTGTAATTTGAGATGTGTGAACAACATTCAAGAGCGAGTACAATATAAAACAGAACTTCGACAAGTGTTAACTTCTCTAGTTTGCAAAATATTCAGTTTATCTCCCGTATAAATGTATAACCTGGTATTTGATTTTTGTAGTGGTGGGCAATTTTTTATGGCTGCACATGTTATCTCACACATTACTGTGATTATGGCTCCTGTTATCCATGATTATTTTGTTCCCATTTAGGAATATCATGACCTGGTATGGTTTTAGTCTCCTCCACTCAAACATGGTGTGTCTTTTTGGTTATTCTTTAGACTCTGTATCTGCTGATACCAAGTGATGTGTAGATCTGTCACATCCCCTGTCTGTTACTGACTGCACCCCTCTCATTCCAGTTGGTGACTCATGACCACTTTATTCAGGCAGTCAACTACAGCAGCAACTCATCAAGAACCCTATTTTCAAATAATAATGGCATTTTGCCCTTTTGTGAATGCACTGATCTGGCTTGTGGTTTTCTCCGCGATTATAGCATTTGCCACTTGTTCCTGTCGGTCGCTTATTCTCTTAGTCATTTTTCACCCGCCTCTCTGTGTACCACACTTTCTGCTTTCCTCGCCTGATTGACTTCTGCCACTCAAATCAGTGATGTATTTCCTAGTGGCCTCCATCCTTTGATTTATTTGAAAAGCTCTCTTAAATATCAAGTCCCTCTTGAACAGTAATCTTCTCTATTTTTTCATTTATACTGCAAACAATTCTATCTCGTATCATTGTCTCTAGTGTTACACCGAAGTTGCAGCCTTCTGATAAACATTAAAGTTCCACCCCAAAGTTTGCAATCGGCTTGTCAGTTTTCCTGATATGTGTATAAAATTTATGCTGCAGGACAATTTCGGACTGTTTTGGTTGAAAGGGATTTTTAAAAACTTTGACTATTTCTGAAGAGCTTTTGTCTGTCAGTCTAATGGGGGCAAATGAATATCTGACACACCCATAGGCTTTACTCCCAATAACACTGAGTAGTTTGGCTTTTTTATTTCCTGCATTCTCTGATGAGTTTTCAATGTCATTAGCTGTGAAGAATTCTAATCTCTCCATGTAATAGGAAAACTCTTTGGTATATTCCTCCATTTTCCCATATGTAGCCATTTTTACTTCTACTTCATTGAGGAAAATTCTTTAAAACAAATAAGATAGAATAAAATAAAAATACAACTGATATTTTAAGTCTTTTTCTTTATGAGAAACAGGTATAACAATTTTTTTCTTGTTTTTAACCTTCATAGCTCGTTTTCTCTCAGGGTTTCTCTCTTGTGGTATATACCTCTGGAACAATAGCTGTTTATCCTCAGTGTCACTGTTATAAAACCATTGCATACAGACAAAATAGGAAAGGTTTAAAAAACAAGTTTATTTACAGCACAGCATCAGTGCTAACTACAGATACATATATAAGGAGGAAGACCGACCACTTAATATCACAATTACCACAGTTTGATTAATTTGAGGGTTTTTTTTTTTCCATGTAGTTTTTTTCTTTCTTTTTTTTTCCATTAGTTTATATATGGAACAGCACTCAATTTATTTCTATCTCTTTTGCATTCTATCTTTTTGTTTTCCACTCATATACAACTTTCATTATGTCAATCTTCTTCTTTGCTTTTATCACATAGTCTTATCCTTTTCAAATTTTTTTTTTTCTTACAATTCATTCCCCTTTCAATTTCTTCTTCTTATGATTGTTCTTTCATATTTTTTTTAATGCTTACTTGAATAATTTTTTGTGCTACATTAACAGTGGATTTTCATATTACTTTGTTATGAGACTAGATTGTATGATCTCTAAATATATTTATTACTCTTTATCTATAAGCAGATATACAGTATACATGTTTTTAATAGTTATTTAAATGAAATCTGTGCAGCAAACAATTGATTTTCCTGCATATCAATAATTTGAATTTTTTCTCTTATCATTTTTCTTTTCTTTTTTTTTTTTCTTTCACATAGTATAAGATGGTTTTTATGGTTTTAGATTTTTGCTTGGAACTGTCCTTTAGACATAAAACTTTTTTTGTTAATCTTGACATTGATAAATTTATATGCTATTATTTATTGATTTGTTGGTTGTTGAGGCAGCATTTTGATTTGAATTCGTTTGGCTAAAATCCTGTCTTACAAGATGTAGTTCTGCTTATCTCAATGAATATAATTTAGTGGGAAAGATAAAAGTAGTCAACTCATCTTTACACCTGAAAATTCTCTATTTCCTTTTTTTTTTATTTCTTTCTATCATACTGTATTTGTTATATCTTCTCTTTTGCCCAGTTAGCTGGGGCTGTAGAATGCACCAACTAAACCTCTCCAGAGGAGTAAGATCCCCCTTCCCAACAAGTGTCCTGGATATGACACTGAACAATCTGATGGTGAGCTTCCAGTAATGTTCAAGCTTGGGGGAATACAGAGCATTCCTTCACTCCCATAGCTCCCAGGTCCACTCTGTTCCTGAGTGGTAGCATCTGATAGGGTCCTATCTATGGGTCAAATAGAACTAAACTGCATTGTTTGAAATAGAAATATTTTGCCATTTAAACTGTGCGCTTATGCTAAACTGAATTACTTTAAATAGAACTGTTTTGACATTTAACTGTGTGTGGAAAAAAACTATACTTATACTAAACTGAATTGTTTGAAGTAGAACTGTTTAACGAAACTAAATACTTGAAATAGAAATGTTTTGAACACTTAAACTGTGTACTCATGCTAAACTGAATTGTTTGAAATAGAACGGTTTTTTGTATAAAAATGAATTTGGCATTAAATAACCTACAAAAGTTTATATGCTATAAAACCCAAACCATCAACAACTAACATCTTCTCTTGGACATGTTTTGTTTAGAACATTCACCTTTTATCCATCTAAAACAAAAAAAAACTCCTTCCTTTCCAAGTATTTTTCTTAGACCTGAAATTTCTGTGTTTTCTTTTCTTGATTTCTCTCTATCATACTGTATTCATTACCTCTTCTCTTGTACCTGTTTGATATAGCAGGATACTCACCTTTTATTCATCTTTTAAAAAATAAAAAAACTTTTCTTTTCATGTATTTTTGTGTTTTTTAACATGAAGAGTTGAAAAGAATGTTTTGAAAAAATTCCTGCTTCATTATGTCAGTTTTTAATCATGTTGACAAAAGACATGTGAATTATTTGCTCAAATTCTGGTTGCTTATATACACATCACTCTACTCCATTTTTGAAATGTATAAAAATCCTCCCTTCCCTTTTTATCACTGACCTTTTGTTAATAATTAAAAGAGTGGGTGAATAGGAACTTGAACAAACCACTCTTCATATACTTTACCTACCTAGATAATATTTAATACTGGATACCCTAAGGGGGACCCACCAATAGTGATGAGCAATAAAGATCAATGATGAGAGAGAGAGTCTATGCTATCAGCACAACTTGATAATGATGACAGTATATTTTTTCTATACTGCTCTACTTAAATCCTCTACATTTGTGTGTATCTTTCTAAGGATGGCTTATCAAAGGCAAAATCCCATGAATCTGACTTTTTAAATGAAAACTTATACAAAAACTTTGAAATGTTGTCCACAATTATTTTTTTCTATTTCATCAATGATGGAATAGATGAGGTCATATCCATCATTTTTAGTTTTGGCTTTTTTGTTAAATGGCATATCAACCTTCATGAGCTATTTAATACCAAAGCTATTCTTATAAAAGAACAGTAGAAATAAGTAAACCTAGCGACCATAGTCGAGGGTCACCCCAAGTCTCCCTTTTCAGTAGCTTCTACACCAAGGTGTAGGGGAGGGTACTACTCCTTTCCCTGGATTGCCCCACTTTACCCTTGATCCATAACTTATAATGCTGAGGGTTAAGCAAGGAGGCATCAAGTACCATTTTTTCAGTCTTTGGTATGACTCAACCTGGGATTGAACCCAGGCTTCCCGAGCTCTTGGCGAACACTTTAACCATTGTCACTTTTTAACCCATAGCTGGGAGAATAAGAAAGTTCATTACTTCCCATGAGAGTTCGTCCTTAAGGGAATATAATAGTTTAAATTCATTTACTGTAATCTCATTGTCCAGTACACCATGTGGACCCCCCATCATTTTCATATGGGTGTTCATAGGTAAGTAAGGAAAAAGGACTTGATATATTTGTAAAATAAGAAAAAAGAGGCTCTTAGAAACTCATCAGAAATTTTCATTATATGTCAAACTCTTAGTGTTTTATGTTTATTTCATATTTCTGTATCCATAGTATATTGTTAATATATATAATATTATATACAGATACTGCAAAGAAAAAACCAAAACAGTTGTATGGCCAATAAAACCTTCATCAGATGATGACATTGGGGTCAAGTAGGGTTTTAGTGCCAGCCATCATTACCACTAACAAAGAGCATCCCAGCTGTATCTTATTGATACCATCAGACTTTCTTTGTTTTCAATTACATCATAGGACTGCCAGATCAAAATGTAGCTTCTTCTTATAACCTTTTGCTGTATTCACAACTTTCTTGCATCAAAATGTTAATTTTTGAATAATTAAATTATTAATTATTAATCAATCATCATTATAAAATTAATTATTAATAAATTATTAAATTAGAAATTATTAAACTGAATAGGAGTAGAATTTCCATTAAATTCATATTACTCTAGAAGATCTCAATGAATATATATATATATATATATATATATATATTATATTTTTTCATCATACAACATGTGAAGGCATGTGCGATACCCTGCCCTCATCAGCCACCAACCAGGGTGATAACACTGTTTTGGTAGCTCAAGGTAGTACTGCCACTCCGGGCACTACCAAGCAGCTTTTGCCACCGGACAGGGTATTTAAAAGAAATATATATATATATATATATATATATATTTCATTAAGAAAAAACAACGAAACCAATCACAAAGGATTATAAATTTATTTCCATCCTGTTACGCATTTTTGAAATTTTCAAAAACACGAAAAAAAATTAACAGGACTTCATCAGATCAATTAGATAAAAAAACTAGAGTAGACACATTAGAGTGGGAGGGGATAGAAGAGTGGGAGGGGATAGAAGAGGGGTGAAGAGTTATCTCTTCATTAAGCCCACTTCCGTTTTAAATTTAAATTTTCGGTTGGCAATGTAGTACATTTATTTTAAAACAATTTTTTAAAAATAATTTTACATATAGACTTAAATTACAGATATTTCTAATTAGATTTAAATTTTAATTAATAATCTCACGTAAAGATGCAGTAATAGATATATTAAAACAAAAACAAATATTTAATTTACTTAAATATTTTAAAATTTCAAAAATTTCAAAATATCAGTTACATTTTTTATGCGTAGTACATATATATTATATGCTTTTTCATAATTTTCTATCTAATAATTTATTATATTTATTCTCAAAATTAACTCTAATTCTCAAATAAATTTATACTTTATAAAAAAATTTTTTACTTGTTTAATTATTTATAGTTTAAATTTGGCCCTATGTCTACACCTGCTATTAGTATATATATATATATATATGTACGCTAGATCAACTAAAAGCAGAGATTACATTGGACGTTCGTTCATCTTCATTTTAGTGCAGTTTGTGATTTAAAAACACATTTACTTCAGTTGTTGATGTCATAGCAACCGTTTCTGGATGTTGCATGATCACATGGGAGTGGTGGTTCCGCGTGCATTTCATTCATGTTGAAATCCCTCCTATATCCGTCATCTATTTGGTTCCTTTTCCTTCAGTTTTATCTTTTTTTATGCGTTACTGCACCAAAGCACTTGAGACAAACGTCATATATAATTCTGCTGAAAGGTTATTTGTTGATCAATGGAGCCCTTAAGATGGGTGGTGAGTAAAAAGAAAGCTCCTGGTCTAAGTTTGTCCAAGTAGCTATCTGATTACCCTCGGGCCACTAAATTCTTGGCTTGCTTGTAATGTCTCCAGGATGCTGGTGCTCAGCAATGGGCTCCTGAATACTGTGGGGGTATTCCTGATTCATAAGCCGATCATTCAATTTACATTCTCCGATAGAATTACGTTGTTTGCACCAGTGTACCTAGTGGATTTACTGTAGAAGATCTCAATAAATATATATATATACATATATAAACACATATTATATGATAATTAATATACACTCATACAATAATGAATATATATGCACACAGATACATATAATGATCAATATATACACCATCATCATGACGTGCTGCTAGCACAGATTTCCCTGACCCTCTCTCGCTGTTCGTCTCTATTGTCTATCACTCCCGGTAGATCTTCCTTAAAATATTTTATCCTTCATCTTTTTGCCTGAACATTGCTGGGTGACTCTGGTAGTTTTTAATTATTCCTATCGAAAACATATGTATATGCTTCTCAATCTGTTCAACTTACTTTTTTTCTTCTTTTCTAATCTGAATTTTGTCTTATTTTTTTTTTGTTTTTTTCACTTTTTCTCTCATTTGATTTTTAAATCCTCAAACTCATTTTTTCTTCTATCTTGACTGATTCATTTCAATCTCTGCTCTTCTTTCCTTGTAAAATCTTATTAAGGATACTGTGAATATGGTTTATAAATATGGTTTAGGATTTGGAATCTGTAATAATTTTTTATCTAAAATAAACCAAAATCTATCTTGCTTCTGAGATTGTATTCTGATTTCAGAATGGGTCTGCAGCAGAGCAAAGAACTCATTACTTGAATATCTGGCATCTTGAGTTTAAAAGTCTGATTGATCTAGTCAGATATCAGAGGTGTTCTTTTCTTCAGGCTGGCCATTAGAAAAATGCAAGACAAGTTTTGCTCCAGAGGTTCTTGCCTGTAGCATGAAATTCCCCATTGCAACAAAAATTGAAGTATTCAGAGTAGTCTTGCATCTGCATGACACTGTTCACTGATGCAGGAAAAATTTTGCCCTTACCCATGTATACTTACATGATCTCTGGTATTGTATTGCACCAACCTTCAGAGGTTGGAGTTAAATATTGACAAGGTAATCAGACTTCTTACCCTGAACTTTTCTACACTGAAAATAATCTTGTGATACCCGCTCAATTTTCAAATTTCTTATTGCACAGATACTACTCTGATCTTTGGTTGAGGGCCAAGGAGCAACACTTAAAACCTAATTCAGATAATTAACACATTATAAATGTGGGATACAGAACAGTCACAATACCAGTAATAATTTTGATTTGACAGCACAATATTTACTTATATCATTATCATCTTCATTGCCACCATCATAAGTCATGTTGAGTTTTTCAAAAATACAATGTAGCTGGGTATATGAAGAATTTTAGAAATTTAAATGGAATCATAATTTTTTTCCAACTGGTAATGATAAGGTTGACACCACTACTTAATGCACCCCAGTTGGCTAAGACTAAAGAATATGTAAACTGCATCTCTGCAGAGGGGTAAAACTCCCACCAATAAGTGTCCTGGTTATGACACTAAACTACATCTGATGGTGAGGCTCCACTTCTGATGCTTGGGAGAATGTGGAGTACCTTTTCATTGCCATTATCCCCGGATCCATTTTGACCTGGAGTTTCACTACCTATTAGGTTCCCATCTATGGATTAAATTGAACAATTTAATCATTTTTTTTAATATTTGAAGCCATTTAACAGTATAAAAACAAATTATTGATTTTAAATTGAATTATTGGTATTAGATGGCATTTCTTGAAGCCATGCAATTGTCTGTAAATAAATGAATTAATAATGCTGATTAGAATTACTACTGTTAAATAGCAATCCTTCACCATTTAACTATATGCAAACAAATAAGCACTGACTCATTTAAAAATGTTACATACAGACTATTCACTTGCAAATTATATATATATATATATATATATATATATAAACAAGATTTGGCAATAAATAAACCACAAGGGTTGATATGCCATAAAATACTTCCAAAAAAAACAAGTACTTAATCATTCTTTCTGTAAGCCATGTCAGGAGTCTTAGAATACACCAACTACATCTTCTACTGTGGGGTCAGTTTTACAACATTAATGGGTTGCCCTGGGTATGATGCAAAACTATATTCAATAATAAGGCTCCAGTTCAAGAGTTTTGAAGGGGACAGAGTCATCCATTTTATTACCCTTACTCCCAGGTCTACTTGACTCAGAGTGGTAGTACCTGTTAGGGTTCCATCTAAGGATCAAATAGATCTGTTTAAAAATTATTTATATTTAATATGGCTGAGTGCTAAAAATGTTACATAGCCATACAGGAATATGTGAAATAGACATATTCATACCGGTACACAAAACGTTCATAATGTCCATAATGCACATATAGATAACAAAGGAATCCCGAAACACAAAAACACTTACAACTTCTTAGTTCAGGTACAAAACTTTTTATTACCTTTGAGTTAAAAGGTTTTTCGACATGAGGAAGAGAGGAGAGGTACAATCTTTCAATGACGGCTTTTCCATCTGCCCGCAAAGCCGCGGCGCACTTCAAGGGTCAACCGTCTTCTTCCGAGGCAAGAACTCAACTAACTGACTTTTGTCCAATCCCCAAAATCCTACGCGCACGCTTCCGGTGCATGACGTCATTCACATCCCCTGGTCATATTTCTATCTGGGATTTTTATTTTGACATCTCTGAATGACACATCCTCCCTGCACGCGTGTGAATACCTGCGCTCATGTTTGCACCTAACTAACCCATGCACTGAGCTGAAAGGTTCCCAGCCTAACTAAACCCCAAGGCAAGATATATAAAACGAAATCCCTCCGCCATTATATTAAAAAAAAAACACATAAGAAGCAACAAGTCAAAAATGTAGATAGGAATATACAATGAATGCCATTCCCTAACCTCTTGGCATAGAATAACCCAAGATGGTTTAATATTCCATTAAAATTAATCAATCAACCTTTTAGACTGAGTATGAATTCACAGATGTCCTTATCATAGACAAGCCACTCTGCCAAACTGTTTTATCAAAAGATGAAGAGGGAATAGATTGCATTAGTATAGAGTCAATTCAAATGACTTCAGTCTATTTTCTATGCCAATAAACATTATCATATTTGTATATGTTTAATACAACAGGATTTACTTTAAATACTAATAAGAGTGTGAGAGAATACAGTTGCACAGCCTGAAGAAATTATTCTCATCAATAAAATAATGAATAAATACTTCCTCAGAATTGTAAGTGCATATGGAAAATATAACTGAATCAATCATTGACTTTATTTGAATGTTTCAAGAGAGTGGAGATATTTTGTCAAGTTCCTGCTCACCAAGGACTAAGATAAGCATTAGTATATATGTACACTGACCGGCTCATTGGCCTTGTGGGTAGAGTGTTCACCAAAGGTCTGGGTTCAATCCCAGGTCAAGTCATACCAAAGACTTTTAAAATGGTACTTGATACCTCCTTGCTTAACATTCAGCAATATAAGGTATGTATCAAGGTGTTAGATAGTCATTTACATGTTCATGCAGCATCACAACGACACAACAACAAAGACAGACGCACGCAGAAAGATGCAGGAATGAAGGACGCAAGAAGGAAACAAAGCAAGATAAAGATGCAGGAAGATTTCTTTAACAACATTTACCTCTCAATTTATTGCAAGGTTCGAAAGGGTTGTTCAAGGGTTTGCATGTGAGAGGGTGCTGGAGACCGAACATAAACTTCATATTTTGACCCCACTGTTATGACCGTCACGTTGTGTCTTTCTTGTTCTCTTGATGTTGGGGTCCACTCCATCGGGGCTTTCCGAGGTCCCCCGAGGTCGGGTGTGGCCTTCCCTACCACATCTGGTCTCTAGCTGTCTGGAATTCTACTGGCAACTGCTTTGGCACCCCAAACTCAACTCAATTATATAATAATTCAACGCCCACACGATCTCCCACTGGATCTTTGAAATCGAATGTTTAATCGTCATCAAGCGGAAATAACTGTCATGCAGTTCAGAGGTTACTCTCTTCCGGTGCATCACTGTAGTGGCACAATGGGACCTTCACCTTGTCCCATATCATAAGCCTTAATCCGCCCATGCGATCTCTTTCGATTACTGGCCATTGGAATGTGTCACTTCCTTCCGGGGTATCACCTTGGAATAGTATTTTTTGGCTGGGTCGAAGGTCAAAATATAACAAAGGGTAAAGTGGGGCAATCCAGGGAAAGGAGTAGCGCCCTCCCCTACAAGTAGCTACTACACTGAGGTGTAGTAGCTACTGAAAAGAGAGCTTTCTAGTTGCCCTCTACTACGGTCGCCAACTTTACTTCCTGTACATATGTAATATACTAGCATTGAATTTCATCATCATCATCATGTCGCACCATCAGCACGAATATCCCTGACCCTCTCTCGCCACCCCTCCCTATCGTCCATCACTTCCAGCAGGTCCTCGGGGCTACATCCCGTATCTACACAGAGCTGCTGTATGTATGTTCGAGCTGATCGCCCTACCTTTGCTCAGCCATGTGAAGGGGTCCACAAGCGTACATCACTTATGAGTGTGTCCCTACTTCTCCAGCAGTGTCCCACACATCTGGTTCAACTAATCTTGATAGTTTTTGTGATGGGTGGAAGGTGACTGTACAGCTGCTGCTTTGTGGGGTGCTGCCTCCAGGACTTGTTCAATATTGCTCACAGCATTCTTGTGTAGTTGCCGTCAAGCTTTTTCTCCATCCGTTTAGTTAGCATCCTTGTAGTGCATCTATATAGCAGTATGAACTTAATAGAATGAAAGACAAGATAAATGCATTTTTATGTACAAGAACATTTAACTTTTTATATACTAAGTTTATATACCAGTAGCATAAAGAAAAAACAATATACAAATATGTCCTAATATCTATAAATCTACACATATTGTTCCATGATTAAACAAAATGTAGGGTTGTTACAAACTGGAAAAAGGCTTATTTGACAAGTGGGGTTTATATTGCCATGTGGTTCAACCACTCACTAGCAGGATAAGAAATAACATTTCTTCTGTTCAAATAATAAAGGTAAAAAGGGCCAAGAAAGGATTTTCTGACAGCCACAAAACACCTCACAAGACCTCCTCCCATGGACATGCTCATTCTGTATTGTAGATGATTATTTATTTCTTCTATACACCAAAAATTAGAAAGGTTTTAGTTTGATTTATTTGAAATTCTGGAAACTTACTTATTTCCTTTGGATAAGAATGAATTAGTATATAAAAAAATTATTTCAAAAGCAAAAATCAGTTTCTCACTTGTTTTAAGATTTTCGTAGTCTCAAAGTAACACTACAAACATCAGCACTACATCATTTATTTAACTTTATGATTTGGAGAGTTCTAATCCAAAGAGATTAAATATCTATAGAGGAATATGAAATGAAATGTTAAAAAATGTTCAGCTTTATAATTCAGTGGGAGTATTGAGTGGTGCAAGCTAGATCAAGTATAATCTGTTATGAAATAATCTACAAAATCAAAACCTACACACCGACACAGACACACACATAGATGTGTGTGTCTGTGTGTATTTCTGAACTGTTGTATTGAGAATATTCAATTCATTTTCATTGGAAATCTAGAAAAGAGTTTTATTTTCCAAAAACAAGAAAAGATTAAAATGTAAAATAGATATTTATGAATGGAGAAAATAAGTGTAAGAACAAAAGGAAGAATTTTTTTAAAAAGTTTTTTGATAATTTTTATTTAAATAAAAGTTTAAATCAATCTTGTACTTCTTTCTAAATTCTCTTTCTCTTTTATTTATCCTTTATGTCTTTCTTTCTCCTGCAACTTCTCCTTCTAACCTTCAACTTCCTCTTTGACTCTTCTTTCTTCCTTGTTTTTTTTCTTTTCGTCTCTTGAGCTCTTCCTTATTAAAATATTGTACTTTAGAATAATGCTTAAATCAGTTCTGCATTTTTCTTTAGTTCTTTCCTACTTATAGACTGTCATAAGTTATTTAATGTCCGTGTAAAACACTATCCTACACAAAATTAATTTCTAGACAAACTATAACAAGTAACCACCCAACCTTTTCAGCTTTTTATAACATAATTTATATCAATATTTATATAAGTTTTATTTGAATATTTATATGGTTAAAGGAAAGGTAGTAATATAAGAAAAAGATGATGAAAAATAAAGAGCAGACAGTTTATATTAGATTTATACCAATTCATAAAACTTTTCCAAAGACTGAGTCAGTGTTGGGGGAGAAAAGCATATATAAAAGGCAAAAAGAAATATGATAGCAAATTTATATATCCACAGAGCTGACTATCTGTATCTATCAACAAATCTTCATATCTTTTATGTATAAATGAATGTGTTTTTATTGGTACATTAGTATTCAAATTTATGGATGCGGGATAATGGCTATATATGTGAATATTATTGTTTTCATATACATATATATTTACACACACGCACACACAAACAAATGTTTACCCATGAGAGTACGTTTGTGTTTGCATCTATCTATCCAGTCGTCCACAATTTATTTTCAATTCATTTATGAATAAAACTTTATCAATGTAAAAGTATACTTAAACATGTTCTGAGTTTGTTTGTTACATCATCACAGTCTTTTGACTGTTGAACTCTCCAGCCTTCTTTAAGTTGGTAACATTCTAAAACTTTCTACGAAACCCTTTATTAAATCCATCGGGATTGGAGTAGATAGTTCTCATTCTACTCACTGTGCATAAAGGATATGTTTTATCAGTTAACTTTTTCAAATAATGTCATTTGTCTCTCTTTTCCACTGAACAAGAGTATCTACTACACCAGCCAACCCAAGGATTGAATTCATTACTGCCAGATACCTTGATACATTTTCAACAATGCTTTTGTCCTCTAAGATATCTGTATATAGTAATAGGAAAGGCTTGAATTCATCTGTTCTCCCACCACATGGGTAAATAGTTGAGCAGACAGGGTTTAGTCTTGGTTAGACAACCAGCCAAAGGGAATTCTTTTAAAAGATGACCTTGTGTCACATCCTGCCTGTGGCAGAGAGGTTGGGTAAATATATACTTTCTCATCTCATTTTTTACTTAAAAAATATGCCTGAGTTCTTAATGATTAAATATTCTGAAAGCCAAACTGGCTGTGAGCTGCCATCCGCATTTCTGAGATGAAGTATTTCCATTATTCCCAATATCATTATGATAAACTTGGAACCATACTAAAAATTCCATCAGATTAAGAAAAATGAGAAATATAAGCTTGTCAGAAGAATATATATATAAATCAGGTTTATTTTAATATTATATGTAAACCAAATATCAGTATTACTATATTTGGTTATTAGGGTCTTCAGTATCAGAGAATAATATAGAGTCACTTCTCTTATAAAAATAGGTTTTCATACTATATGAAAACCAAATATCAGGATTACTCTATTTGGTTATTAGGGTCTTCAGTATCAGAGAATAATATAGAGGCACTTCTCTTATAAAAATAGGTTTTCATAATATATGAAAACCAAATATCAGGATTACTCTATTTGACCATGTGGGTCTTTGGTATCAGATGATAATATAGTCACCTCTATTATAAAAATATATTTTCCCATTAAAAGTTTGTTCTCTTTGGCTCTTGGTTCTATAAACTTAGGTATATCTTTTAGTATTTGCAGAAACACCTGTTTTCCAAAATTGGTATGTTTTCTTAGTTGGTTGTTTTGCATATCAACCTTTGTAGGTTATTTAATGCCAAATCCATTTTTATACAAATAATTAGTTCTATTTTAAACAATTCAGTTTAGTTTGAGTACACTGTTTAATTTTCAAGAACATTTTTATTTCAAGCTATTCAGTTTAGTCAAACAGCTCTTATTCAAACGATTTAGTTTAGCATAGACACATTGTTAAATGTTAAAACAGTTCTATTTAAATTAATTCAGTTTAGCATAAGAACACGGTTTAGTTCTATTTGACCCATAGGTAGGGCCCTAAGAGATGCTACTACTCTGGGCCTAAATGGACCTGGGATCAATGGCAATGAAGGGGTGCTCCACATTCCCCAAAACTCCAGCATTACTGGAAACTCACCATCAGATTGTTTAGTGTCATACTTAGGACACTCATGAGCGGGGGGGGTCTTACCTTTTTGCAAAGGTGCAGTCAGTATATTCTACAGCCCCAGCTGACTGAGCAATCAGTTTTCTTTGGTGAATATGATCAAATAAATGGCTTTGAAAGAACCTCTTATATAGTAGCCTTCTCTCCAATGCTCTCTCACTGTACATTACTGGTATTTGATGGTTGTAACTTAAGAAGGTATTGTTGATTGGCTTGACTGAGCAACAGGAGCCATGCAATATATCAGATCAGTTGTCCATAGCACTAATTTCATTGCTAGCTTACTGAAAATAGGCTTAACTCAGCTTTGAGAGAGAATTAGCAGTTTTAAGAAGACTTGAAATGGCAATCCTATTGAAATCAGCAATTGGTTATGATGATAAATGATTTGTCATTTGCTATAGCAATATATAAGAGGTGTGGTGGTCTAATAAGTAAGAGCCAAGCACGAAACAAAATTGAAAAATTGAGATAAAACTATGACTGGAACAGTTAACATTTACTTCCCAAAATTGCCTTCGTGGAAGGCCTAAACCTAATTCTCCAACTACCTCTCAGTTATAGATAAGTATCAGGTACATTAGACCCCTTCAGCTTTGTAAGGTCAAACAATCTTCAGTATTTTATAAGCAAACTTAGGGACTATTCCTTGTTATGGTATGAGGTAACCAAGTAAAGTCTGTTTGATTTTACATTGCATCATCTATTGTGCAGATAGATAACATGAAAGAAAATTACTCAGTATTGCACCCCAATAATTTAAGAGATTATGGGACACATCCAGAGAGGATTATATCAAATTTCCATTACTCTGATTGATATAAGTCATAGGATAACTAGAGTAGAGTCAAATGTTGTATAAGATTCTTATTTCTGGTGGCCATGCAACAATAACTTAAACAAACCAAACAAGTATATAAAGTAAAGTTGGCAGCAGTGGTTTAGGGTGAGCCAAAGACTCCTTTTTCAATAGCTTCTACACAGAGGTGTATGGGAGGGTACTCCTCCATTCCTTTGATTGTGCTACTTTACCCTTGATCCATACCTTATAATGCTGAGTGTTAAGCAAGGTGGTATCAAGTACCATTTTTGAGTCTTTGGTATGACTTGATCTCGGATTGAACCCCAGTCTCCTAGACCATTGGCGAGCACTCTACTCATTTGACCAAATATATTGTTTCCCTAAAATTTGAGGAAGATTTAATAGATTGTACACCTCTTTCCTATTTTTTTTTTTTAACCTGAAAAAATTTATATACACTAATGTAAAATAAGATTGCAACTCCCAGAATGTTTCAGTTTATTGAAGTTTAAATGTATTTATATACCCAAACCCTCCACCATGAACAACGTGTGACACAAGGTTGATTTTTAAGCAGAGTATTGCTGGTTTGAATTCAGAGTTTCTGTTTTTCTAGACCAGTTGAAATACCAAGGTAAAGGTGCCCAGTCTATCCAACCATTTACCTCAAAGCTGGGGTGAAAATAGTTGAATTCATACTTTTTCCAAGGGTATGAGCACAATGTGAAATGCAAACAGGATTTGAACTCAGGTCATTGAATTGATTTCTTATGATGATAACCAGTTTGCTACCTGCTAATTCTAAAAGTTTAAATTTTCAAGTAATATAACTTGATTACTGTAAATGGTCTCATGTGCTAACAAGTTAGATAGATACATAGATATGAACAAGCTGAAATAAATTTCTATTTGGTGACATTCAACTATATAAATATATATTGCTAACAAAAGATATATATGCAGGAGACAAGAAATGTTTGCATTTTAATGAAATATATATTCATATAATTATGGATACATATCATTAAGATTTTCAAAAATATCATGAAAACTATTATATAATTTGAAAAGAATTAGTTGAAGAGAATGAAGCCAGTCAAGATAAAACTTACTTTTAAATGATAATTGAAAAATCATTAAATTATTTGATGGAATATGAACTCAGCCAATATGCTGATAACCATTTCACCACTAAAATGTCCTTATCAATCATAATCCTTGTAAAATCCCCAATACTCATAGAAAACTAATATCTATTCTGTTAATGAAAAATGTCAATATTAATGTTATTTCTAGTTTTAATCTTTTTTTTGATTGTTTGTTTTTAATGCCTGGAGACATGAAGTAAACATGAATTTTCATTACAAACTCATTTGCTTGAAAGCAGCTATCTTTAGCTCTAACAGACATGTACACCAGTGAAGCAAAGAGATAAGCAGCTAAAGAGCTTTTAATACTGCAAGCAAAAACACATTTCTATGTAAACAGGAACAAGGAACTTTCCATTCCGATCATTTCTTTTACAATTTCTCTTGTCACCATAACTTTGCTTGTTCATTCATTTTATTCCTGCAGACACCACAACTCTCATATGGCACCTCTTGGAAAAAAAGTGAGGTGATTTGGCTAACAGAGAACTCTGTTCCTGAACAGATTCTCTCCTATGAGAACCCTCTGGTTATATTAATTTTCTTATTCCCGAGACTATATCAGAATTAGTTTGTTGATGAATTTGTTTAAAAAACAAAAACAAAGTATTGCCTCTGGTCATTCATTAAATATTGTTTTGGTTTCTTTTAAAATAATGATGTTTGTTCAGTGAGCTGGTGTCTATATATTTCCATAACCCAGCAAAACTGGCACATTATGGAGAGATTTCTAAGAAAGCAATAAATGAGAAATACTCCAATTTAGAGAATAAACTAATTTCCAGTCCAGTCTACAATTGACTAATAATTTTATAGGGTCTGAATTTTTGCTGAACATCATTTTCTGATCCCCTAAATCCTCAATATAATGGAGAGTTCTCTGAAATTCTAATTTAAATCTTCAGTCATTCCCAAATAGAAGCATTGATATTATCCTGGACTGCTGTTACAACAGGTTCACAGATTGTTTAGTTATAAAGTTTTAAAAATTCGTCTGTCAATGAATTAAAAAGTGAAAAGAAAACATTGCCTTTGGTCACTTATTTAATATTGCTTTGATTTGTTTTGAGTGAATGATCTTGTTTCTTTTCTCTTATTTGACTTTATATCAGCTACAAAGAAACTTCAAATTGACGTAAAGTAAAATACACTCTCATTTACTTAGATTTCTAACCTTTACACAATGTGAGACACACATGCCCTGTCAGTGGAGCTTAGAATATGCTACATAAAGCCCAGGGAGGTAGGACTCCCCCCACCCAAAAGTGGTCTCTCGAGTATGACACTAAACTGCATCGGATAGTGTGGCTTTAGTCCTTTAAACCTGAGAACCGTAGAATACCCTTTCATTACCATTCCCCAATGGCCCGGGAGAGCTGGGTTCAATCCCAGGTTGAGTCATACCAAAGACTCAAAAAAGGGTACTTGATGCTATCTTGCTTAACACTCAACATAATAAGGTAAGAATCAAGGGTAAAGTGGAGTAACCCAGGGAATAGCGCCCTCCCCTACACCTTGGTGTAGTAGCTATCAAAAAGGGAGCCTTCGGGTCACCCTCAACAATGGCCGCCAACTTTACTTACTACCATTACTCTCAGGTCTTGCCTGACCTAGAGTTGGGTCTCATCTGTGGGTCAAATAGATCTGTTTAAAAATTATTCATATTAGATCAGACCATATGCAAAAAAAAAACAAGAAAATACTACACAAAAAATATGAATATGAACCTACAATGAGTTTGTTTCCCTTGCCTCTAGGCATAAAATAACCCAATTCTGGTTGACATGCCTTAAAATCACTTGCTCAACCAAGCAAAATATAGGTAGCTTTATTTGATTCTCCATACTAAAAGAAGACAAACTTTATGAAATGTCTAAGAAACAAGATTTTAAAATTATGGAACAGATGATAATTACTGACATCCTTGACTTCTCAGGGATTTTATGTACAGTTTCAAACCAATCATAATTTTTCAGTAGTTCACATTCAAAATTGTAAATCATTTCTTTTTAATAATAAAATTTCACTTGGAATTAATTTCATATACTGTAATCCTGTATACTGTAGAGCATATGGCTTTAGCCACACCATTTCAGTGACATGTCAACAGTTTCAGTAACAAGGTCATATTTGCCCTCCTACAACCCCTTTTTTTTTTTTTTGAGGATATGAGATGTAATCTAATTTCTTTCATTTTTTCTTAAAGAATAATTTCAGTGTCCTAAAAGTAAGATTGTAAGTTTCTTTGTACAAGTTGCAAATATGGAAACACTAATATATATTTAGGGAATGTATTTGCCCAACCCCTCCATTACTGGCTGGATGCAATACAAGGTCAATTATTAAGTACTGAACAGATGGCTTCAATTCAGAATTTTCCTACTCCGAGACTGGTTGCCTTCCATTCAGAATATACAAGTGTTTACTGAATTGTTCATAGGCTGACCTAGATATTCTCACAAAATATGATCAAATGAGGTTTATTTTTCAGCATACCCCCACCACTTATAGTTCACACACTTTTTTATCAGTGTTGCAGTGCTTGTATCCCATTGGTAAAAAAAGTCATCCACAGTCAATATGATATCATCATATGAACTTTTCAGCTTACACTTGTATATCTCTCTCTCTTTAGATATATCACAACAGTGAATGCTTGTCACAATCTCTGTGATAGAGCTATTATATAATAAGAAAAAATAAATATTAGTTTTTATATATATTTAATAGCATGGATGCTTATTATGCAACCACTGGTTTCATGCTGTCTTTATACAATAAACATCAGGCAGAGGAAGAAAGATTTTAGAGAAATCGAAAAAATTGAAAATACTGCCAAAAGGATGTTTACGTTAGAATTGCATATATATATATATATATATATATATATATACACACACACAGTCCCATGAACATACATACAACTCAAAGGACTATTTTGGGTTTTCTTTTTATTTGATAATTTTAATATACTAATGCATATATATATATATATATATATATATATATATATAAAGAACCCACATGTAGCACAGATTAAGGAGCTAGCTTGGTACGTCCGGACTCAAGTCGGGGTTACTGCCGGAACTGATATGATGTTTAATGACCCGAAATTGGCAATGAAGGCAGGACATCACTAAAGAGCTCCGACAAGCACTTGGAATGTGTTATTGAACATATATATATATATATAGCAGCGTCGAATCAACCGAAAAGGACATCGAAACGAGGTTAACGAAAGCATGGACAGCTATCAATAGGCTATCGACTATATGGAAATCAGACCTAACCGATAAAATGAAACGCAGTTTCTTCCAGGCAGCGGTCACATCGATACTGCTATATGGATGCACTACATGGACGCTAACAAAACGGCTGGAGAAGAAACTAGATGGCAATTACACAAGAATGCTGCGTGCAATCCTCAACAAGTCCTGGCAGCAACACCCCACAAGACACCAACTGTACGGCCACCTGCCCCCTATCACGAAAACTATTCAAGTTAGGCGAACCAGACATGCAGGACATTGCTGGAGAAGCAGAGATGAACTCATAAGAGATGTACTCTTATGGATCCCCACACACGGCCGCGCAAAAGCAGGACGACCAGCACGAACGTACATTCAGCAGCTATGTGAGGATACAGGTTGTTGTCCTGAAGACCTACCTAGGGCGATGAACGATAGGGAGGAGTGGCGAGAGAGGGTCAGGGATATCCGTGCTGCCAGCACGATATGATGATGATGATGATATATATATATATTATTATAATAATAATGATAATAATAAATTAGTAAATATTAGATTTATATATTTAATGCCATGGTGATTTAGTGTCAACCAACACTGTTATAATGATTTAGTGACAACTGACACTGTTACAGTATATATATATATATATATATATATATATATATATATATATATATATACTCACACACAAAGTTCAATCAAAAAGTTCTGAACTTCATCCTGAAAGAAAACCTATAGCTGAACACTTTTGTTGTGGCAGCACACTACCATTTCTTATGAAACTAGAAAAACAAATACAAATTTCTGTTTTAATTTCTGTACAGGTGAGGCCCATACAAAGGTGAGAGGTATGGGACATCTAAAATCTGGGTGAAGCTTAAAACTTTTTGAATGATCCTTGTACATACATGTATATGTGTGTATTTGCTTGCATGTTAAATGGACCTAAGAACACACACACTTATATACACATACTGAAGAAGAAGAAGGACAAAGTGAGCTAACTATAATTTGGATATTAATGTTTGTTTTTTTTTCTGAAAGAAATTGTTATAAATGCTTGAAATTTGAATCAAATCAAAATTTGTGAAAAAAAAACCATTTTAGCTCACTTAAATAAACATTCTGAAAAGGTAATACAGCTTTTGAATTTTGTCTTGAAAAGATACATACCATGGTAAACTTCAGCTTTCTAGGTACAAAAAATGGCCTACAATTTTGAAGATACTCTCTGACAGATATTTACTTATATATGTCGAGAAAGAACATAAACAAGTGCTTATCTTTAAATAAACAGACTTGGCTAAAATGAATATACATATATATATAGTTTAGGTGCTGTTTTTATTCAGTTATTACCTGAGCAAATTTTTGGCATAAATTCAAGGAATTTTTTTTTGTTTTTTTTTTACTCATTACTTTTTAGAATATGTCATTGCCACAAGATTATTTTTAGTGGTTTAATGTCAAAAATATTTTTGTCATGATTAATTCAAGTTTAAAACGATGTCTTTTATTCATTTCAGCTGAAGAGGAAAAATTGATAAACTAGTCTGAAGAATTTTTACTAAAATTATGAGATGTGATTATTTTTGTGATTCTTTTGAACCAACATCCTCATCTTTGCTGGTTTGATCATTTCCATTAACAAAAAGATGAGGACAGCGGAGCAACCAGAATGAAACAAATACTTGAAAATTTTTTTCAATAGCTACAACACTGATGTGTAGGAGAGGGCACTACTCCAGTCTCTGGATTGTCCCACTTTATGATCCATATCCTGTTAAGCTGAGTGTTCAACAAAGTGGCATCAGGTACCATTTTTGAGCCTTTGGTATGACTGGACCTGGGATTGAACCAGAGTCTTCTGGAAAAACAATGTTAAACACTCTACTCAGTAGGCCAATGATCACTACTTGAAAATATAACTCCCAAAAGGTCAAAAGTCTCAGGGAGGTCAAAGAGTAGACTGGTCATGGTATAAGAATGTGATAAAATGAGGATAGCAATCAAAAAAATTCAAGTAATCCTCTGAAGAGATTAATATATAAAGGTCACTCAATAAAGAAGGGGAACTTTTTCACAGAGGAGGGACCTATTATACCAAGTCGTTCAATAAATAAAGGGAACTTTTTTTAAAATACAAAATAATTTTTCTTTTAGCAAATATAAAGCCAACATTGTTTAAAATTGTGATTTATAGCAAAAATTATTTTAATCTTGAAAAAATATTTATTTTGATGCTATTCAAAATGGCAACAAATTAAACAGACTGCTTTAGGCTTGAACAGAGGTCTATCATCAGATTTTTTGTTGCTAAGAAGTGGAAACCATGTAAAATCTATAGAAGAATGTGTGGTGTGCCCACATAAGCATGTTTTAGTAAAAAACATGTTTACAAATGGGTTAAATATGGGTTTGCCGCAATGAGCCTAAAGACATAAAAACTGTTCATGAAGTGAAAAGATATTTACTCTCCAGTAAAGAGAAAATTCTTGGTGCAACAGTTAGTAAAGGTCATGTTGACAGTCTTCTGGGTCATAAAAGGAACCATCACTATTGGCTTCCTGGAAAAAAGTACAATTATAAACTGTGCTTCCTATTACAAACTCCTGAAGCAAAATTTACTTTATTTATTGAATGACTTTCATAATAGTGAATATAGCTGGTAATAGTTATTAAAAAAAAGTAAGTTAAGTTGGCGACCTTAGTCAAGGGTGACCTTAAGGCTCCCTTTTCAATAGCTATGTCACTGAAGTTTAGTGCCATTTTTAAAGTCTTTGGTATAATGCGACCTGGAATTGAACACAGGTCTCCCAGACCATTGGCGAACACTCTACCCACTGAGCCAATGAGCCGGTTCCAAATAGTTATTAGTTAACAATAAAATCTGTCATCTTCTCTAATTGAATCACATGGAAAATCAGTTCTTTGTGTTAATTAGCTATGGATATTAGATAGTCAAAATAAAAATGAAAATATGGTTTCAAGCTAATTAAAGAAAGAAGCAGAAGGTACCCCACAAAAACGATTACCGAGGTCAACTACATAGCACTTCTGGCAAATGCACCCGCCCAAGCCGAAACCCTGCTACATAGTCTGGAATGAGCGGCTGCAGGCATAGGCCTCCATGTCAATGCACACAAGACGGAATATATGAGTTTTAAACAAACAGGCAACATGTCCACACTAAACGGTAGCCCTCTGAAACTAGTAGACAAGTTCACCTACCTAGGAAGCAGTGTCTCATCAACCGAGACAGACAAAAAACATGTGACCAGCAAAGGCATGGACAGCTATTGATAGGCTATCGGTCATATGGAAGTCAGATCTGACTGATAAAATGAAGTGCAGTTTCTTCCAAGCAGCAGTCAAGTTGATACTGCTATATGGATGCTAACTAAACTTGGAGAAAAAGCTTAACGGCAACTACACAAGAATGCTACAAGCAATATTGAACAATTCCTGGAGGCAGCACCCCACAAAGCAGTAGCTGTACATCCACCTACTGCCTATCACAAAAACTATTAAAATTAGACAAACCAAACATGCAGGACACTGCTGGAGAAGGAGGGACAAGCTCATAATTGATGTACTCTTGTGGACCCCTTCACATGGTCGAGCAAAGGCAGGATGACTAGCTCAAACCTACATACAACAGCTATGTGCCAATATGGGATGTAGCCCTAAAGACCTACTGGAAGCAATGGACGATAGGGAGGGATGGCGAGAGAGGGTCAGGGATATCCATGCTGATGGTGTGACATGATGATGATGATAAGTTAAAAACAGTTTTTGATCCTCACTAATGAATACAGGTAAAAATCTAGTTCTAGGATTCTTAGCTGTCTTGGTATATTGCAGCCAGCTTTACTGTAAACTAAATATGATGTCTCATAGCATAATTTCAAGACTTAAAAACAAAAGTTTTCATCTAAAAAAGATTATAGTTGATCACATTCAGAGCAGTATCCTTTTATATATGCCTAATTAAACTTTCAGCTTCTCGTATATAAAAACATTTATCTTTGATTGACGACTTGTAAATATCTTATTGTTTAAATTTCCTCTAATATTAATATTCAAGTTTTGATTTATCTCTCTAAGTATTGCATTGTTAAAAAATATGTTTATGCCATAAGAGTGTCTGATATTGTAAATCTATTCAAATTAGGAAGAGTACATTTATTTCTCTCTTCAATAAATGACAAGATTATTTGATGCTCTACCAAAATTTGGTATTTTTTATTTCTTAGACTTTTGGAAATGTTTAATATAAAAAAATGTTCCTCATGAAAATGTGAAGGTTCTCATTGAAAAGTATTCTCTAATAAAAACCTATCAGGTTGCTGCAGGATATAACTCATAGTACAAAATCTAAATTTCCCAACTTCAAAAGAAAAATGATTTTCTTTATTAAAATATTCATATGTAATTAAACATGACTAAATCAGTTTACGGGCTTTTCATCAAGCTGGAAATGTAAAATAATTCCATTGCATCATTTAGTTAGTGTGCGATTACTTTTCTTTAGTTTATACATTTATAACTAGGAGGCAATACTTTCTAGTACATAAATGCAAGTCTGTAAAAACTTTATCTTTTCACTCAGCATCATGCCAAGAAACACATGCTTTGACATCATGTCAGGTTCCAGTGCATCAAAGGATACACGTAGGTAGGGTAGAGTTTGAAATGTATTCTAGGGAACTTTCACCAGCGGACTTTTACATTTTTATTGCATGCACACATTTTTTTTAGTTTTCAATATATCATAAAGAATTTTACTAAAGGATTTTCTCCCTTTTATGGCATTTACGCATATTTGTTCTCTCTCTCTCTCTCTCTTTTGTGGTTCACATTTCTTTAAATAAATTCTCTAAAATATTTCCACTATGTTCACTTCTTTTCTTATCAACCACTGTTAGAGGTAAAGTAAGTAAAGTTAGCGACCATAGTCGAGGGTGACCCGAAGGCTCCCTTTTCGATAGCTACTACACCAAGGTGTAGGGGAGGGCGCTACTCCATTCCCTGGATTGCTCCACTTTACCCTTGAACCGTACCTTATAATGCTGAGTGTTAAGCAAGGTGGTATCAAGTTCCATTTTTAAAGTCTTTGGTATGACTCGACCTGGGATTGAACCCAGGAGAGGTACCACACCACAACAAAGAACCAATGCTCAAAAATGTTTAAATTGATAAATCTCTCAAGTGTCACATACTTAGATTAGAAAATATTTCTCAATAAAAGTCTGCAAAATTATTCACAGAACAATATTAATTTCATAGTATTAAAAATTAGTAAATCCTTTGTCTGTGATGTGATTTTATCTTTTTAGTATTTCTACTGTTTATAGACTTATCTATGAAAATTTTTAATTGACTATAGAAATTATAGAATACCTGATGTCACCCAAATTTTGACCCCTTACCCAGCAATGATGGGCTTTTCAGCTAGTGTATATATATATATATATATATATAGACTGTTTTATTGTATCACAACTCATCAGTTAGGCTAGACATGCAGGATGGTTCAAGCTTGGATTGAAACCTGCCCAACTTTACATTAGACTTTGTATCTTACTACTCAGCCCTCATACGTCAGCTCGGGAGTGTGTGTTTGCTGTTGTGAATATACATTTGTTTATATATATATATCTACACACACACACACACACACACTCTCACATATATATACTTGTGTCTATACTAATGTAAAGAATTAAAGAAAGTAAGATATATCACATCAGCAAAAGTTACATATAAAGGAATATCAGATTTATCATTGTCTGTACTGATGAAAGTTTTGGAGAATATGGATTAAAAAACCTCAAGTCAAATTTTTTGCATTTAAACTTATAATTAACAAATTAGGTTTGTTCTTTTTTTGTTTTTTTTTCATAGAAAAAGTTAATTTGAGTTCTTGGTTAAATCCAAAATGTCTTTCTAAGTTTAAAAATCAGTTTTAAAAGACATTATTGTCACAAAGTCTTGAACATTAATTATTTATTTTACCGAATTTGTTGGTCTAAGAAAAATGTTTATCTCTAAAATTGTTTTTGAAGTAATAGAGTTAATATTATAGGTTTGAAATAGGTAGATTTATTTTTTCAATCTCTGTCTTCAAGATAATTTATTTTTTAAATCTCTGTCTTCAAGATAATTCTTTTCCTTGATATTAAGTACCTTATGCAATATATAAAGGTTGAATGTTTGAAGACCTATTTTTGTGACAAAATTTAGCATGAATATATATATATGAGATATAATGTTATAATGCTGAAAATTAACTCTGAGAAAAAGGACAATGAGCAATTTAATGTCATAAATTAATGATTTTATGAAGATAAATTGTTGAACTTTCATAAGTCAGCATTAGGCCATTGACTAGGAAGAAAATCTTTCTGAAAACAAATATTTCTTACATAGAATCAATTCTTGGTTCATCTGTTCACTATTTTATTCATAAGCAAATGTTTCTTTTATCTACAGAAATATTCATGAAAATGAATGGTGATAAATTATTGAAAAGTAATTTTGGATGGGAAGCCTTCATGTTATTAAAAGAAATTAATGAGCATTTTTGTATGTACAAGTTTAAAATTTGTAGATTTAGTCCCATTTTTATTTTAAAGGATTTTATATATTAAAAAATAAGATTTAAATTTAAAAAAAAATAACTTGTAATATCAATGTTACTTTTTAAAAAGTCTGTTTTTTTTTTATTCAAATTTCAAAAGATTATTAGAATATACTTCAAGCATTTAATCAGTTTGGAATAGAGAAAAGGCATGAAATCAACTTATATATATATATATATATATATATATATATATTTGAAAAGTGATGGTGGATACTATCTGAGAAGCTTTCACGTAACTTAAAAAAATAATCTACTCCTTATCTACAAATTCATACATGTAGCTGGATTTTTATTTTAAAGTATTTTGAATAATGTTTTTAAATTAAAAAAAAAATAGCATGAATCAAAAATGTTACTTTTTTTACATTCTGCATTTTGGTATATATATATATATATATATATATATATATGTATATATGATCTTAGTTTTTGCAGTGAAAATACTTAAGCTGGCTTGATATTTTACTTATTATATGCTCAGTTGATCTGCTTTAAAAGACTAAAACTGATCTCCAGATCCACTTTTAACATCTTATTTTATCCAAAATTGGACATGTCATTAAGATCTACAAATAAGGGAAAAAATATGTTTTTATTCAATGTGGTTGTACGCTTTCATACTTCTAGTCTTTATTGACAATTATTTAGAAAACTTGGTTATATTTTATTTTTACTTTTTTACTAAAATTTTATTTTTCGGTAGACTTAAATTATGGGACATATGGAAATATATTCATCAGTTAAGGTGATATTTGTTATTACAGCTCTTAGTGTCTACATTAAAAATACAGTGACAATTTTGTTTTATAAAAGTTTTTTTTTTTTTCATCAGACATGGGTATTTTTTATTTCTGTTTTTTCCAGGTGTCATTTTATATTTGTATTAGGTAAAAAAAAAAAACAGTTGGGCTAAGTTGAATATTTAAATAATATCAAACACTTTAATGTAAGTTAAATAAATTTAGAAATTAAGATATTTAACCTGAACTCTTTCATTCCCACAGAGATAGTTTGAATTTCATTTTCATTTTAACTCTTAAAACATTGTATGCACAGCATAATTTTGTATATCCAAAACTTAAAAAAGAGCTTGATAGTGAAGAGATTAAGTAAAAATATCCTAATGCTTTTTCAAGATTTAAGAATTTCTTCTCATTTTATAATATATGTATATATGCATACACAAAACTGCCCATTGGCATAGTGGGTTGAGTGTTTGCCAATCATCCAGAAAACCGAGGTTCAATCCCAGGTTGAGTCATACCAAAAACTCAAAAATTGGTACTTGATACCTCCTTGCTTAACAGTCAACATTATACGGGATGGATCAAGGGTAAGTGGAGTAATTCAGGGAAAGGAGTAGTGACTTCTCCTACACCTTGGCATAGTAGCTATTGAAAAGGAGCCTTTGGGTTGCCCTTGACTAAAGTCGGCCAACTTATATATACACTCACACACACACACTTATTGGCTGAAAAGTATATATGTTGTTGCCATATCTGCTGCTACTGCTTCTGACTTCTATACCAATGGAATCCAAGCACTACAACACCACTGGAAGAAGTGTGTGGACCTCAAGAAAGTCCATATTTAAAAATAAATATTATTTGGTCACATTTCATGCAAGTATCTTGGTCAGCTTATGAACTTTTTAGCTAACCTTGGTATATAGGATGCTTAAAAAAGAACATAACTATATTTTTGACAACTTTTATTAAAAAATTAATCATAATAAGACCTTCCTTGCATCCTGTAAGAATACAACCATTTGGCCATTTCACACTTGTAATTAGATATGACTCAAGAAATGGATGCTTGACTGAGACCAGCTCATGATACAATGTTATCAATTGCTAAATGATATTGTCCCTGTGTAGGTTTTGGTTGCATGACTGCAATAGCATAAAATCTGTATGCACATAAGTGTTACATTTTTATTTTTAGGGTTGTGTTATTCATAAATCTTTGAGTTTTTCTAACTTTTAATGCAAAAGTTTTAGAAATGATTAATTTTTGCATTAAATCTTAAAAAAGGTTTACAAGAAAAGTTATATTTGCAATTTCTTTCACTTTCTCCTTTCAAAAACAATTTTTCTATCTAAAACAAGTTTATGCTGTTATGTTAAAATGCTATGCATATATGACATCGTTGACACTACTATATATATATATATTTTATGTTTCATTAGTTTTATAAGTAGGTATAAACAAAAAAGAAACTTATATAAGTATATCATTTACACAGACATAAACAAACCTCTCTATTAACTATTTTTTTCCTATATATGAACAAGATTCTGATCCCATTGTAACCAAACAGACAGTTTTCATACTGACTCCATTTAAAATGAAAAGGTAATGTGAAATAGATCAAAAATAATGTCCTTCACTATCCAAGTAAGTTAAACTGGATTTTATAACCTTACATTAAAAAAACAGATATTTATAACTAAAGAGTGTATGTTTAATAATGGGCTTTCAGGCACTTTTTAAGAAAGGTAAAGTTAAAATGGCTTTTTAAGCCTCTAGAAATTTATTTTGTTTCAGGTTGTCTCTTTCCAAAATTAGTTTTTATTTCCACAAAGTAAAGCATCTTTTTTGTCTCACTCACATATATGAGGGTCATTCAATAAATAAGGTGAATTCTGCCAAAGGAGTTGTTAATAAAAAGTACTGTTCACGATTATACCTTTTCCAAGGCAGTCAATAATGATGGGTCCTTTCATGTCCCAGAGGACTGTCTGCATGACCTTCTTTACTGACTGTTGCACCCTGAATTTTGTCTTTTTTGTGTTTTCATTTCATGGACTGTATTTTTAACTTGGGCTTGTTGTAGCAAACCTATGTTTAACCCATTTGTAAACATTTTTTTTTTAATCAAAACATACATTTCTATACACATAACACATTCTTCTGCAAATTTTACAAGAGTTGCTCTTCTCAAACATTATGAATAGGATGACAGACCTCTATTCAAGCCTGGAGCACTCTGTTCAAATTGGTACCATTTTTTATCGCTTCAAAACATTTTTGCTATAAATTAACTCCAAACAATGCAGATTTTATATTTATGTAAAACAATTTAGGAAAAAAATTGGCTTTTTTACAAAATAAATGTGTGTGTGTGTAGCATATCAGAAGTAAGAGTGCAGTCAGTATTATTATTGACTTCCTGATCACTTCTACCCCCATATTCAATAGGACTGTGTGCAAATAAAAACTCTTAAGAAACAATTTCACAAAAATGTAAATATGAATGTTATTACTGAACCTCTTGGCATAAAATTATCTTAGACATGCCATTAAAATCAATAAATCAATCCAGCAAGTGTATATATATATATATATATATATATATAAATTTTGCAAATTTTGAAATTACCAAATTGAACTTAAATTCATCTGTACTGTTAGTGTGACCTAAAATATATTGACTGCATCCCTAACAGAGGATTAAGACCCTCTCAAAAAAGAGCTTCCAGTGTATGACAAACTTAATTGGTTTGTGAGGCTTTAGTTCTGAAGCTTTGAGGAGTGAAGAATCACCCCATTATTGCTGCTATTCCTAAGTTCATGTGGACCCAGTGTGGTAGTATCTCTTAGGGTCCCATCTATGGGTCAAATAGATCTATTTGAAAATTATCAATATTTGGTTAAATTAGAATAATTAGTTAAAACCATATGATTGTAAAAAAAGACTGACATAACATAACACAAGTTGAAATATCATTAAACCAAACAAACAAACAAATATTAGAATGTCTGACATATTAAATGACAAAATAAAAATTAAACTTGTAAATTCACAAATGGTTGTTATCTGGTCCCAGTCAGTATAGATTACTCAAAACCACTTTTCAACAATTTACAAACTGTCATATGATAGATTCTTCCTGCTGGCAAACTTTGAATTAAATTGTCTACATGTATCAGGTATTTTATTGTAATTAGAAGATTTATTTTTCCCAAATGCAACATCAAATTGCTATATACTTTTTACAGAAAACTGTCTATAGCTTATGTCACAAAATAATCCAACATATCAATCAATAGCAGTGTATATTATGAGGAAGCTTTTTTCTGAACAGTGATTTGATTTTGTGAGTAATAAACAGCGAACAAGGGACTTTATTATCCGAATTGTTATATTCTTTATATACCAGATATTTAGTCATCAGTTTATAGTAGGATGTATGAAAAGTTAAAAAAAATTCTATTTTGCAACTGTTTATTCAGACTTTAGTTTAAAAAAAAAAACACTTGTTAGAAACTTTTGTACACACACTATATTATGAAAATCTCTCATACTCTCTACTTGTAAAAGATAAAGTATGTCAAGTCCTTTCTATTCAGGGCATAAATGAAATCAATATGATCTAATATTTCAGAACTGGAATGAAGTGATATATCACTTTAAAAAAAATAGAGTAAGGCTACAAAGCTGCTGTATGCAATTACATGACTATAAATATGTTTTTCTTTAGATATTTTCATTGAATTATTACATCTGTTTATATTTTCATTATATATGTTCATAGTATATTCTCCCAATCATAAAAGGAAAAAATAAAATCTTACTGAGAAAAGTCTTAGTGTCAACAGAACTTCATAATACTGTAACCATTTCAATTTCTCTATGTTCAGAACATTCTACTATTGCCAAAAGAGTCTGAGTGTTCCTGCCCTAAGAGCCAACAACTGCCATCTATACTATCAAGGTACTGCAATAAGTTAAAGGATTTTACATAGATTTCTTTTTAAATTTTAGACTTAGATTGAGGATTTATCTGTTATATATATATATATTTTTAAATATGTGAATATTATTTTGATTTGTAATATTAATCATATAAATCTCAAATATTTAATTCTGGATTTCTCAGTGCACCATTCCTCTCTGTTGGCAGGGCTTACTGTATCACCTGTGGAACAGTAAAACCACTTACAAAAAGGTTTTTTTTGGATTCAATGATAAGCTGTATCTGATGATGAGACTCTAGTTTTAGAGACCTGGGGAAAATGGAGTACCTCTTCATTGCCAATATTTCCAGGTCTACTTTGTCCCAGAGTGATTGTATTCTTTAGAGTCATATCTATGGGTAAAATGGATCTGTTTAAAAATCATTAATATTTGATAAGACTCTATACAAAAAAAAACTTCTTAAAAATAACTGTACAAAAATTCTTAATTTGAACATGCGATTCCCTAAATGCTGTTAAAATCAATCAGCGGACAATTGCATTAAACAGGGTTTTTTTTTTAATAATTTGTCAAGCATTGTTAACTACAACTCCAATGTCTAATCAAATCCATTAATTGGTGTAAAAGGCTTAAGATAATTTTTAGAGATTTTTTTTACTTGAAAAAAGTTCATTTTATACATTAGGAAATAAAGTATGCATAAAAATATTTGCTCTTAGATAATTTAATTTTTATGTATCTTCACAATTTCATTATAATTAAAATCTATTTTTTAGCCCTATATTCACCAAGTCAGAAAAAGAGAAAATTAAATTTTCATTGAGAAATATAGAAGGGTACAGGAATGGCTAGTTAATATATATTTCAAGTTGTCAATGTTAAAAGCTGTCCAGTGTTCCCTCATATGTGACATTCATCTTGAATCTTTTTTTCCAGCTGGAAATAGGTAAGTTTCTTTGGAGAGGGATATGACACAGTGCTGACTACTTGTTTTATTCATTTTTTCTACATCTGCCAGGCACCATCAGCAACCATGAGCACAAATATTCCATTTAGGGCCACTTGTCATTTATCAAGTTTCAAAATTAATATTTTGTATTTTTTCTTGATAAAAAAACAAAATGTCATATATAACCTTTAAAAAAATGATTCTGCTGTGAATAAGGAATGTCAAATTCTATCCCTAGTTTGTACATTCTTATTTTTAATTTTAAAACTTGATAAGTCTATTTGATACACAGATATTTTCTTATTCTATTTTTTTTTTTCCGAAGTAACATTTACTACTGGAGGCATTCATTTCAGCAACTGATGGTGCCAGGTGGAGTTTCTTGACTGAAAAAATCATTGGAATAAATTTATAAAGAAAGTATTTTCTCCTAGAAATACTGTATGAACTTATAAACTGTTTTAAAAAAGTATTGAATATTAAAACTAGTCATAATAGAACTTTTTAAACATGAGTACTTATAAATTTTGTTTCATTGAGTTTCAAATTTTAGAAATGATCACAATGTTGTTATTCACACATTTCTCAGTCATCCTCTTGTGTGCTCTTCTAAAATTTTCTGTGTGTATTTATCTGTGGAATTTAACAGTAGCTCCATGTAGCACTTTCTTGACCATTTAAGAATTCACCAATCTGTGAAGAATAGTCAAAACAAAAAGACAATCAGAAAATCCAGAAAGAAACAAGAATTGGACATTGGTCACACAAGACTTATGCACTCCTTTATACTCTATAGAATAATAACACTAATAATAGGAATAACACTTACCAGCCTAGGGAATCCCAACTAGCATCAAGTTGGCAAATATAAATAAAACAGGCTGTAACTCAATACAGTTCCTACAAAACTACAAGATTAGTGGTATATATATATATATATATATATATATATACACACTAATATGCCCATGCATAGACTAACAACCAATCGTAATCCAGAGAATGGACCAGCCCACATGTGCAAGACAGAATGCTCCTACATGCCATAAATAACTCTCCTTCAGAGCTCATACTCTTAAACAACTTATAGATATAAATGTTCAATGAAGATAATTTCTTATCTTCCAGGCATAAAATAACCCCAGATGGGTTGAGATGCCATTAAAATCAATCAATCAAAAAACCACCAGATTTCAACCATCATGTAAAAGGAAAGTTTCATTATTATTTTTATATGGATCTCTGCATTACTTGTTATATTATGGAATATTAAATGCTTACTACTCAGCTTGTTCTAATGATAGAAACCATCTTTGTTTCTTGAACTACTGAGAGAATAATTTGACCTTTTTATCTTCAGGATAAGGTTTATCTTTCTATCTGGTTATGTCATATTTTTTTTATCTCTATCAGAAGCTGAGCTTGTTTGATATAGAAACTGCTATGATGGACAATGTTGACAATATCAATCATGAATGACTCTTGAATACCTCTTGGCTTTCGACTGATCACCCTATACTTTTTCATTCTCCCAGATAATGTGGAAATCTACTCAGTGGTCACAGATGTCCTCAGACACCAAAGAGTGTAGTAAAGGACTTTTCAGACCAGTCAGATTCTGTGCTGAAAATTTCAGCTTTTAAAAACGATTTCCAGAATGAGTGGGTTGTTTGGTGGGTTCCAAGAAAAGGATACTTAGGCAGTGAAACCACTTTTAGATATAAGCAATGTAGCTTCAGTATTAGATTTACTACTCTTGTTATGCAATGAATCATAAATTGTTTTGATTTTTAAGATGATTCTTTAAACTCTACTTTCATTACTGATAAGTAGTCAATAATCAATAGCAAAGGATTATTTATGCAACACTTTCATGGTCAAGTAAAACTGATCATCAACATTAAATATTTAGTTATAACCATTCTTTTATTTTTTCATTTTACACAGAGTGCAACAGAAATACTTCCCACATTTTAAAATGTCACCTGTTTGAGGCAAGCAAACTTAGGCAAAGTGTAATGGTAGCTCTATCTAGCTAATGTCTCACCATTTTTTTTTTCAAATGAAATCAGTTACAATCATGACTAGGACTGCTTCACACCATGCATTTGCTGATGTGATGAAATGCTTTCTTAAGATGGGTGACTCTGTAGTTGCTACACATAGAGGTTTTTATGCCCATTTCATGTTATATCAGAATGATGCTGTTTTAGATTGAGAATCAACAGGTTAAAAATTCTATTCGGTACAGCATCATTCTGACATAACATGAAATGAGCTTAAAACACTATCGCAATTACAAATTTATCCGTCTTAAAAAATGTTTCAACAACAAATGCACGGTGTGCACCAGTCCAAGCTATGATCATACCTAATAAAAGATTAGTCAGACATTTGCTAGATGGAGCTACCCTTGCAACTTGCCTTGGTTTACTTGCAACAAAGAGATGACAGTTTAAAATTTAGGAGCTATTTCTGCCTTATCTTGTATAACAAGCAGCTGGTTTTAGAAGAAAACAGTTGAACAAGTTTAACTGAATATTAGAATGAATTGAATGCAGTATATAATAAGTCCTTATATTGATAGTATTATAATTTCATATTGTCACCAGCATACTTTCAGTTTTTAATCTAGTGACGTGTATGTTTTCATATATACTAAGGTCAGTCAGAAGTTAAGCAATATTTTATTAATGTAAGGAACAATTTGACAACTCCAGATCCTTTTGCCAAAGACAAGAAGGTAAAAAACTACACTGGACTATAAGATGCCAAGCTTGCCTGATACTCTCCAAGTGCTACTCATTAGATGTGCCTCTATGACTTGAATTATGGCTATGGAATCTACAGTTTTAGGCCTATCTGACTTTGCCTAATCATCAAAGTTCTTGCCACCCTGATGAAATTTCTTCAACAATCTGGTTAGTATGTGATCATCTGTACCTTCACATTTTGCACAACAGTTGTTTTTGATTGAATTATGGTCCACTTCAAACTCATCAAGTAGAAGTTCCCAAATCAGGCTATATTGCATGTTCATCTGTGTGGCTTTTTAAAATCATGCATACAGTGAAGCAATCCAAAATGTCAATGCAGCAACTACTACAATACTATCAACCACATTTGGTAACACAGCTTGAACTGCTTTTGTCATGTGATATAGGTACTGCAAACTTGTAGATAGCAAAATATTGCAAATTTCTCGACTCCTCAGGAGGTGTCCGCATAGCGTAATGGTTAAAGCAGTGGACTGCAGAATTGTAGTAAGCGAGTTCAATCTCTAGTCGCGCTATTATGTTCACTTTCGGAGAAATACCCTTGGGAAAGGTATGAACCCCCTTATCCTCCCAGCTATGGGTTAAATTGTACCACTTCTGTTCTTCTAGAAGTATGGCTTTGACATTGAATAACCCTAGAAGGTTGATATGCCATTAAACAAAACAAACATTCAAATATTATTGACTCCTCCAAGTATCTATCTATATATGGTTTTGTGCAAAGGGATAAAATGGCTTCTCTTCTTAGCCAACTCAGTTCATAATTCTGCTGCTGTCAGTTTCCATTATTCTGAATGTTTTTAGTGTCTGTGCCATCATCAGTCATTTTGTTTCTTCCTTGTCTTTGACAAAAAACATTATAAGACAAAGTCACCTAAATTATAATAAAAACAAATATACTATTTAGTACTCAAAAAGAATTAACATCATCTTTATAACTAGATTACTACTAAATTACTTGATAATATATCACAAAATACCATATAGTAATTACTGTAAAGGTATATATATATATATAATTGTAAATCATATATATAATCAACTTATGTATATATCAAGGATAGCATGATATATGTTTTCACATATGTATATATGTATGTGTGTTAATATAAATATGTATATATGCATATGCATACTCATGTAAATATATTTGTGCGTATGTATATAAATATATATTGAATGTAGACTTTGGTATATGCATGCATGTGTGTGTGTATATATATATATATATATATATATATATATATATTAAATGCAGCCTTTGGTGTATGTGTATATACGTATATACATTTGTGTATGTGAGTGAAAATGATAATGGATATATATATATATATATACTTACTTTTGATAGCTTTTAAGCTTAGTGTTATGTCCAATTCTAATTAAAGAACTCATTTTTTAATTTTGCATAAATAAACCACGGTTCTACTCTAAAATTATTATTTCATGTTCATCTCTTTTGTGAAAGTATAATTACCAAAAGTACTCTTCATTATTACAACTAAGTTGTAAGTATGATTGGAAATTGCTTTATTCTCTAACTTCAAGCCCTTTAATCCTTTTGCACCAATAAGATTTTCACTAGTCATACTACACACACCAGAGAGCACACATTTGGAAACACTGTGATAAAACCAACAACAATGTGAGGATATCAATAATTCAGTAATGTCTTTCTACTTACCTTCTGTTTTTGTAATTTACCCTCACTAAAAAAAAAAATGTGGCAAACCAAATGAGTGTGTCCCTGAATTATGATTTTGTTTGTGTGTTAACTAAAAAGGCAGTGACATCGAGAGGTTTCCACTTTTACTTTCAGTACGGGGCAAGGAATCTAAAAACCACGTTGCTCCTCCTTTTGGTGATATTCAGAATAGTCATGTACTCCCTGAGTTTTCTACCTCTACCGGTGAGTGATTCTTAAAAACTCATGTCATACTCACCAGTCAGTTGTGTGTGTGTCATATGTCCATGAGTATCATTTCACCAATTCATTCTGTGTGCCTTCATTGATTTGTTTCATTGTTTTTATTCAACAAATCTTGTCGACTGTTTGAGATGAAGGCTGGGACCCTCAGAACAAGCCACGATAAAATTCCTGTGAATAAGCATCTGTGCAAGCTTATATATGTATATATATATATATATATATATATAACTACCTTGAATATTTTGTACATTTTCAATGTATGTATCTCTGTCATGTTCAAATCCCTAAATTGTGTGCACTTACCTCTGAAAAGTAATCTCTGTAACCCCTTTTCATTTTCATATCATAATATACTAATATTGTTTAACCTTTTCCTTTTTATACTAATAGTCATTCAAAACAAAATAATACCAAGTTGATGTACAATTGTAGATAAAGACACTTGTTTGCTAGATGTTCAATCAGTATATAATGCTAATAACCTCCTAAATGTGTTGATTGGCAAGTATGTTTTTATTATTCCTGTACTAGGTTTTTCTAAAAAAAAAAATGAATTGGTGAAAATTTACATTCTTCCTGGCTGGTTTAAAACAGTCTTGTTTTCAAACAAAACAGAATATTTACTAAACGTAATAAAAACGTTTTCATATATTTTCATAATTCAAACAAGAATAAAATATCTTTAAAAAAAACAAAATAGATTTATACACAATACACAAAATATGGAAACACTCAACAGGTGTCATATCACCAAAGTAGGAGATTCACTTAGTGTAATGATTATCTTTGTAAGAAATTAAATTGGTGACCTGAATTCAAATCTTGAATGAGGCTGTTGGTATTTATCTTAAGATGAATATAATCTAATGAAATAAAATTCACTATGAGATATCCAACAATGTAGATAAATAAATCACTTAGGATAATGTTAATCATTGGAGGAAATATAATTGGTGACCCATGTTCAAATCCTAGATGAAACAGTTTGTGTTTCTCTTTATGCTAATGCCCTTGGGAAAAGCATGAATCTATCTATTCCTTCCACAGCTATGTGTAAATAGTAAGGCAGAGTGGATTCTTTAGCCTTGGCACAGTCATCTCACAGAGTGAAAACTGTCAATTCATACCAGCAAAATTCTGCTGAAAAAAATTACTTTGTGTCATTCCTGTCCATAGGAGAGGTGTTGTTAAATACTACCAAAATAAATAAGCAAATTTCCTGATGATTGCAAAAGAGTACAATACTTCTATCAAATAGATTAAGTCTAAGACATGAAACTGACTAAGATGAGTTATCATATATCAAACATCAAAATAATGGCTTCTGAAGTTTACTAAGCCTAGCTTAGTTGTTGCACAAGGTTAGAAGTATAGGGTACCAGTAATTTTATCAGTTAAAAAGTTAAGGAAAACAAGTTTATTAGCCATAGCAACTTTACTGACAACTCTGAATATATTAATATTGTTACTACCCACTCTTTCTCTTTATTGATCTAATTCTCATACAACTTCCCTCTTTATAAAAGTGAATTTCTGTCAAAGCAATGATATCAAAAGTACCAGTTTAGGAGAAAGATAAGTCAGAATTTAAAACTAGTTGCAAGAGTCTGAAAGGAAGTACAATGTCTTCAAATCATTCTAACAAGTTCTGTTTCAACAATAATGCTAAAACATATCGGCACTCGCTCTTCCATTCATTTTTAGGATAGCTGTTTGCATCATGTTTGTTCAAGGTCTATAAAGTCATGAGCATTGTCCTCTATAGAGATTTACCAAAATTTATTTGCCAATGAAGAAAATGGCAATGTTACAAAAAGCTAACTGCTTGGTTTGATTCATAATCTAATTCTAAACAGTAATGACTTTTAACATCGTACCACCTTGTCGGTAGGGCTCAGGATATGCTGACTACATCCCCTGAAAAGATGTAAAGACCCCTCCTACCAGAAAAAAGGAGTGTCCTGAGTATGACACTAAACCATCTCATGGGGAGGCTCTTGATAGTTTCAAGTACCTCGTCATTGCTATTACTTCCAAGTTCACTCTGACCTGATTGGGAGTACTTGTTAGTGTCTTATCTATGGATTAGATAGATCTGTTTAAGAGTTATTTCTATTCAGTAGGACCATATGCAAAAACAAAAAAAACCTTAAGAAACAAAAACAAAAAATATATGTAAACATAGAATAAATAAGATTTTCAAATCACTAGGCATCAACTAACCCAAGATAGGTTGGCATGCCATTAAAACTTGTCAATCATTTAAATTGTACATTTGATGGTATATCATCATCATCATCATGTCATACTGTTAGCACAGATCTCCCTGTCCCTTTCTCGGCACTTGTTCCAATTGTCTATCACTCCCAGCAGGTTTTCCAGGTTACATCTTGTATTGGCACAGAGCTGCTGTCGGTAGGTTCTAGCTGGTCGACCTACCTTTGCTTGTCTATGTGAAGGGGTACATCACTTATGAGTTCATCCTTTCTTCTCCAGCAGTATCCCACATGTCTGGTTCATCTAATTTGGATGATTTTTGTGATGGGTGGTAGATGACCGCTGCTGTTTTGTGGGGGTCTTCCCTCCAGGAATTGTTCGATACAGCATGCAGCATTCTTGTGTAATTGCCGTCAAGCTTTTTCTTCATATGTTTAGTCAGCGTCCATGTGGTGCATCCATGTAGCAGAATTGACACAACCACTGCTTGCAAAAAAAACGCGTTTTAATTTATTGGACTGGTCAGACTTCTGTATGGCCGATAACCTATCAATAGCTATCCATACCTTGGCTAGTCATATGTTATTGTCATTTTCAGTTGATGAAACACTGCTTCCGAAGTAGGTGAACTTGTCCATGAGTTTCAGAGAACCGCCATTTAGTGTGGAGATGTTGCCTCTTTGATTAAAGCACATGATGGCATATATAACTCCTTAGGTATAAGTTCTAGTTGCCTAAAAGATCTGGGTAAATATTAATTACCTTCCTGATATATATATCTGCCTCTGTGTGAGTGTTTCTCTGTCTGTTTTGTGAGGAGAAGGCTTATATACTATCAAATACTGTATCTTAATTTCTCTTTCAAAAACATTGCTCGTTTGATTATTCCAAAAGGTCCTCCCAGAGCCAGTATTTTGCCAACTAAGAAGATATAATTTATTTTGTTATTATTTCAATATTTTTTCATATCATAAAGGGAACTAAAGTTTCAGAATTTTTGTTATAATTCCTTTGATAATTTTACTTTTCCAATTCAAGTAGGAAAAAAAATCGATGTTTTCATTTGTTTGTTTTTTTTTTTAATTTCTTAATCATTAATCTTCTTGAAGTAAATTATCTTCGAAAGAAATGTTTCTTTTAATTACTTAAAAGTAAAGAAAATATAATGGCAAATAACATTAGGCCCATGATGTGCATAGCATGTTTATGTTTAAAGATTTTATATGTGCATGATTTTACTTAGATGTAATCTTCCAAAACATTTATAAGTAATTCCATTTTCTGGTTTTAGAATATGTCAAAATTGGTTAAATATAAGAAAAGAATAGTTTGCCCTCATAAATTTTTTGGCTGATCTTATAGTGTAACTGGCAACAGAATTGTGAAAGCCAGTTTTATACTTTATTTATTTGTCTTTATTTTTCTCTCTTTCTTCCTTTATCATATTCTTTCTCTATATTTTTCTCTTTCTCTTTAACTTTCTTCTTTTTTTCTTTTAGTCAAGATTATTCTTCACCAATTCATTTGTCTTTCTGTCTATCTTTTTCTTATACTTCCTTCCTTTCTCTTATTTTTTCTCTCTATTTTTCTCTCTTCCTTACTTTTTAATTTTCTCTCTTTTTTCATTCTTCCTCTAAGTCAAGATAATTCTTCTCTGTTCTGTAAGAATTCCCAAATCTGAAGTGCCTTTTCTGAGTAAATTAGATTGACGGAAGTCTTACTTTGATAGATTTAGGAAAAATGCAAATCAATGTCATTTAAATTAGGTTTTTCATCTTATTCCTGGCCATAGAAAATCTTATTTTGCTCAGCAGGCAGTTTAGAGAGCCTGTTCTGTTGCAAGTGTGAATTGAATAGAATCTGTTCACCACCAGACAAGTAGATTGTCAAATAAGAAATTCACTTTTATCAACTTTACCAAGACTCATTTACTATTACAGCTGCTTTAATTTCATTCAAATTTCAAGGTTACATCAGCATCTCTATGGGTTATATGGAACACACCCAGATACATATATGTATTTTGTGATAATAAACATATAACATCTGTATAGGCTATATAATACATATGTAGATAAAACTTATGATACCACATCTATTTGAATTATATTAAGACGATGTTTAAAAATTCCCTGTCCCCATCAAGAACAACCTGTATTTTTTAAGGGTTAGAGAAATGTGAGAATTTGACAAGTATATTTATCTTCAGAATAAATATGTAGAATAGCATGTAAATTTCATGGCTCTAGCTTATTCCGTTAGTTGGGTCTAGGATTTTTCATATAGAATTAATACATATCCATATATTTTTCATACAACATGTGTATAGGTTATGTGATATGAAACATGTATACATATCTTGAACTTAGCATTGAACTGAATTTAAATCCTGAATGAGGAAGTTTGCACTTTGTGACAATACACTTGGAAAAGACATTTTTTATCCATCCCTTCTCTTTCACCTCCAGGTAAAGGTAAATAGTAAGGCAGACTGGGTTCTTTAGCCTTGGTTAGGCAACCAGTTTTGATAAAATAAAACAAGACTTCTTACAAGTTATTGCTGTGTCAATACTATTACTTGTATGCACCACATGGATGCTAATAAAACATTGAGAGAAAAAACTAGATGGGAACTACACAAGAATGCTATGTGCTGTTTTGAACAAATCTTGGAAGCAACACTCTAAAAACCAGCAATTGCATGTCCACCTACCTCTCCTCTCATAAATCATCCAAGATGAATAAAAAAAATGTAGGGCATTGCCAAAAAAGTAAGGACAAACTCATAAACAATATTCTCTTACAGACCTGTATACATGGATGTGTTAGTATTGGCTGACTATGAAAGACTCATGCACATTTGCTCTGTGCAGACACTGGATGCCTTCTAGAAGATCTAAATGAAGCAGTGGGTAATTGGAATGGATGATGAGGGAGGGTCAGGGAACTTTATACTCTCAGCTTGACTTAATTATGTTGGTGAGGCAACCAGTTTAGGAAAAGGAGAATTCTAGATTCAAAACCAGTTTTAGTCGATTTAAAACGTGGCCTTGTGTTACATCTTGTCCATTGTGTTTGGGTTCAGCAAATATATATATATATATATATATATATATATATATATAACAACTCTATATCTTAAGTGATATTAAAAAAACTTACAGCTACCATGACAAAATGTACATCTCATTTCAAGAATTATTCAGACTATCAAACTCACTGTGTTGCTTTTGTTGTTACTCCTGTATTTCAGTTGAGCTTTCTTCAGTTGTACAATACATAAAGAAAGAGAAGGATAAAGTAATATAACAATGTTTTCAAAACATTTGGGGATTGGATAAACATATATATATATATAAATATATGATATTTTCCATTCATCTGTGAAGTCTGTAAATCAGGAAGTTAAACTCTTGTAACAATATCCTGCTTACCTCTTGTCATTTACTAAGGTTTGTTTAGTCTATTATTAAGGCCTCAGCTTGATTACATTACCTGATGTTACTAATTAGTCACCCACTAATGTATCAAACAGGCTCATTTGGCTATTAACTTAGCTGGTGAGAATTGATACTTTATCTCGTTAATATATTAGAAAAATTTGTATGTAAAATTATTTATTAAAATTGTATTTTTCTTTGTAATTTTTAAAATTATTTGTGTTAAATAATATTAGTAAGATATCTTTATAACCAAAGCACCATATTTGATATTTAGGAAAGAATTATCTTGAATATAATCACATGCGGGGAGAAAAATGTAAATTACTTCATTTATAAAAGCAACAGTTTTTTTGGACAAGTATTCTTGAAAATATCACATATAAAATTTCAAACAAATGATAAACTCTTATTCAACCAGTATACCTATATATTGTACTTGGTGATAGCTTACTCTATAGGTAAGTATAATTGTTCTGATATATAAAATTATATATCTTAGAGTAACTAATGTTAGCTCTGACCTTACAGTTCAATTACTCATTTTTCAATTTTGGTATCTAATATAATGATTCATGGGTGGCTACTTAAGTATAAATTGGTCTTAATTTAATTATATATATATATATATCCATGTACATATATGTGTATGTATGTATATGTATATATATATATATATGTTTATATTCATTTGTCTATGCATATATATATATATATATGCATATATGCCTACGTGCTTTTATTTTTGTGTGTGTATTTATATATATATATATATATATATATATATATACATATATATATGTGTGCGTGTGTATGTATGTATATGTACATATCTTTTATACATATGAATATGTTTATGCAAGTTTGCATACATATATATATGTATGTGCAGACAGATGTACATACATTTATGTATATATATGTACATGCCAGTGTGTATATATGCATATTGATGGGTATATGCAGGTATTTATACTTATACATATATATGTGCATATGCAGATATATATATATATATATATATACCCGCATATACTTTGTGCATGAATATATTTAAATATAGATACCTGCGTATACATATAAGTATAAATAAATATACACACACAACATGTATATATATATATATATATATATATATGTGTGTGTGTGTGTGGGGGTGGGTAAATGTTTGTGTATATATATATATATATGGGAGCATATATGTATATGTATGCATATACGCGTTTATATTTATATTAATATGTATATATATTTTGTTTCTGTATCAGTAATATTTAATACAGAATAGAGTATTGCCGTTCATCATTTTTTAAAATCATATTCAAGATAAAAGTGAGAAACTTGAGATTTTACAATTAAAATATGCTCTGATCCTTTGAATTGAAAGTCACATATTTTTAGTCTGTATCATCTTGGAGATTTTGAAACTACTGATTGATCTTTAATTTATCTAGGCGACATGAAAGGGCTGAAAGACAGCAGTTTAAGATGTGAAGAGAAGACTCAACTTTTGCAATAAATTCCACAATTGTTGTACTTAATAGGCCCTCTGGTTAAATGCAGGTGCACACGACAATTGGCAAATGAGATTCAATGCAAGGACATTTCTTTGAGCACTCTCTGAAAACTGCTGACTTTGACATAATATCTTTGGGGTTTGGCGAAGGATCTTCTTCAAGGTTTCTCTTTGGGAACAGTCCATTAACAACTCTATCCTGCATACCTAATGACTTTGTTCACCATTACTAACACTAGAGTACTTCTTCTTTAAAGATGCCATTAAAAACTATTGAAGAATAACTCTTGTTTCAATTCTATTAAGTTATCTACATATATAATGCAACAGAAATACCTCCCACATTTTATACTGTCACCCGTGTGGTGCTAGTAAACTTAACCCAGTGACAATGATAGCTACATCTAGCTAGTGCCTTAGCATCTTTTTCAAGATTCAGTCAGTTATGATCATGGCTAGGACTGGTACAGACTGCTGCTTTGCTGGTGAAAATTTTGTTAAGATTGGTAAATCTATAATTGCTTCTCAGCGAGTTTTTCCCATTCATTTTATCTTATGTTGGATTGACGCTCTTCCAGATAGAAAATTGATACTACTATAGGCTGAAAATTCTATCCAGAACAGCATCATTCTGATGTTGCATAAAATGAACATGAAAAGCTCACTGTGTAGCAAAGTAAATTTTTTAAGTAGTATTTAACAGGTTTGAATTTTGAGTTTTCTTTCTCTTAGACTGGTTGTCAAACCAAGGTTAAAGAATCCTGTCTACCCTACTATTTACTCATAGCTGGTGGGAGAATAGTTGGACGCATACCTTTCCTAAGGATATTAGCACTATATGAAATGCAAACAGCCTTGTCTGGGATTTGAACTCAGGTCGCCATATCCATTTCCTACCATAATAATGATTACACCACAAGCACCTCCATAAGATAATATATATATGTGTGTGTGTGTGTGTGTGTTCCCTTTATAGTAATTCATAAAGATTTTAATTACAGCATATATATTCCTGTATTAAGCATTTTAATTTTTTACACAACATCTAACTTACATTGTATATATTAACTCACCCCTCCATCACTGGCAGGATGTAACACAAGGTGTATTTTTAAATGAAGTAAAGATGGTTTGAATTCACTTTCCTTTCTTGACTAGATATGTAATCAAGGTTAAAACGTCTAGTCTCTCATTCTGTTTACCTATAGCTGAAGAGAGAACAGACAGATTCATGCATTTTACGAAGGCTTTAATATAAAGTTAGAGATAAACAGCCTTGTCCTAGATTAGAACTTAGGTCACTGATTCCATTTTCAACAACAAGAACAATTATATTAAGAGTATTTTCATTTACATTATATGATATCTCATAGCAAATTTTATTTTCATAGGATATCTCACAGCAAATTTTATTTTTTATAGGATATCTCATAGCAAATTTTATTTTTTTATAGGATATCTCACAGCAAATTTTACTACAATAAATTGTATTACATTATAAATTTGTTTTGAGTGCAACCAATTTTTATAGACGAGTGTTTAAACCACTATCAGGACAAGCATTAAAACATTGGCCAGGAGTAACTTTTTACTTAACATCAAGACTAGAGAGGGGTAAGCAGAGTTTTTGAAGTTACACAATACTCTCATGTTTACACAAGAATCTCAAAGATGACAGAAAAAAATGTTCGTCTTAGACTGATGTTGAATGAATCATGTAAAGTAGTCAAACAGCCATTATCTATGAATAACATGAAATATTGACAGTAAACCCCATTAAGAAAAATTCCTTTAAAAATAGATACGCTGACCATTTTAAAGATTATTAGTGGTTTAGAAGTTAGCTAGTAAAATGTATAGTGAAATGTCAAATAGAAATATAGAGTAAAAAAATATTTCAAATAAAGATTAAATAAAATGATATAAAATAAACTAAAGATAAAACTTATTGGTTGTTCAGAAGTCAATAAAAGAAACTGGGAGGTGCCCGTGGTGTAATGGTTATCGTTGTAGGAAATGGACACGGCAACACGAGTTCAAATCCTGGATGAGACTGATTGCATTTCACATAGCACTAATACCCTTGGGAAATGTATGAATCCAATTATTCTCCTCCAGCTATGGGTAAATAGTTGGACAGGCTGATTTCTTTAGCCTTGGTGAAGCAACTAGTCTAGGAGAAGGAAAACTCTGAATTCAAACCTGTTAAATTCCACTTAGAAATTGACCTTGTGTCATATCCTGCCCGAGCAGAAGGGCTGATAAATATGATATGATAAAAGAAACTGAATCAAGTGTTCATTTGAGGAATGAGGTAGAAATGAATAAAGCAATAAGAATTTCTTAATTCATTTCTTTGGACATCAAAATCATCCAAGCTTAACTTAAGCATGATACAATTTAAAAGAATAATATACAAAATATGTAATAAATATTTGAAATAAAAGATATTTTGATTCTGATCACTTTGTTTTAAGGGTTAAAAACATGAACATTACACCTGAAAAACTAAATTATATTGCACTCAGTATAACAAGGTAATTAGTGATGTCCTGAAGTCTAAATTTCTGAAAAAAATTTTTTTTTTTAATTTGCATTAAATTTTGAAATGAAAAAGTATTTTTTTCTTGGCTTCTAAAATCTTGGTGAGAAATGACCTGGGAGATGGCAAAAGCAAATTCATGATAATGTTTCAAAGAGTCACCAAACTATTTAGGTAATTTAGACCTTACCCATGTCAAAGTCCTTAATGGACCCAGCAATCATCCCATATATATATATATAAGTTGGCGACCTTAGTCAAGGGTGACCCGAAGGCTCCCTTTTCAATTGCTACTACACCATGGTGTAGGGGTGGGCGCTACTCCATTCCCTGGAATGTTCCACATTACCCTTGATCCTTACCTTATAATGCTTAGTATTAAGCAAGGCTGTATCAAGTACCATTTTTGAGTCTTTAGTATGACTCGACCTGGGATTGAACTCTAGTCTCCTGAACCACTTGCTAACACCCTACTCATTAGGCCAATGGCATTGTCGTCCACAGACAGACTGTTTCATTATATCACAACTCTTCTGTGTGGCTAAACATGCAGGACGCTTCAAGCTGGGATCGAGACCTGCCTAACTTTACACTAGACTTAGTATCTTACCACTCAGCCATTTAGACAACCTACATCAGCTTTGGAGTTTTAACACATATTGTATTAGCTTTTTTTGTTTACATTTTATACCATGGGACACTGGTGTACTCAATTTGTCAGAAGAGCTTTGCATTAGATGGGTGGCAGCTGTTAATTCCTTCGTCAGAGTGCTCAACCCCCGGGAGAGAAATGTATATGTTGTCATCCACAGACAGACTGTTACGTTGTATCGCAACTCTTCAGTGTGACTAGGCATGCAGGACGCTTCAAGCTGGGATCAAAACCCACCTAATGATAATTGTTATAATAGCTTCAGATTATATCTAGAAAAAAATTAGCTATCTTGGAATATGCCAAAAATAAATTGAACAAAAAATGTGGATTGATATCTAAGTGTAGACTTAGTAATATATTTCTCTTGTGTAATTTACCACCTGACTTATTCTATTATTAATTTTTCTTTATTTGGACTGCTCTGATTAAAGTACATGTCATTTTTTCATCCTACCACATGGTGAATATTTCAAAGGTATTGTTGAGTAGCCACTTTTTCTCACTATTATCTCTTACTCTCTTATGATTGTAACCACAGGAAACTCAAGCTATAGCAAAGAGAGTGCAATATTTTAAACTTTTTTTAGTTTTTATTTGTGTATGTGGTTATTACTATTCACAGTATTTGAGGAAAGAAAAATTTACTTATACAAATTTCTATCATATGTTGGATTTTTTAGAGACTTTATTAATGGAAAACAATTGATCTTCTTTGATTTTTTTACTGTTAATCACTTTTTAAGATTAAGAGGGTATTGTTTGTTTTTTTTGTTTTTTTAGACTTATAGATCTTTGAGTTTATGTTCGAGCTCAGTCATCAGATTTTTGTGGCTTGACCAAAAAAGAAGTTTAATACTTTCAAAAATTTGAAACAAGAAAAAAATAGGCCAAGAAAAATAAAATACAACTATATATTTTTTTTATGGGGTAGACTTCTATACTTTCAAAATATAAACATTTGCTTTTACTGGAGATTAATGGAAAAGACCTGAAAAAAGAAATACATATACATGCATGAATGTCATAGAGATACACACTTTAGTTTTATAATATATTTATTTTGAAAAAAAATGAACTAATGAGAGGTGAAATCAAAGAAGCTATTTCTCTTTTAAGCGAGTCATAATTCAGTAAAGAAACACAACAGTTTTATCTAGATGCCACATAGTTATCTACAATTACATTCATCCTGACCACCCTTAACCTCCCCACTTAAAGCATAGCATATATTTGATAAGAATAAGACAGCTTGGTCTAATGAGAAAAAAAAAATTGACTTCTGTCTGATTATTTTAAAAGATTTTCAGCCTATAGAGTGGACAAAAAATCAGGGGAAAAATTTTAATGTTTTTTTGTTTTAGAATATTAACTGAAAGAGAATTTTATTCTTTATCTTTATTCTAAGACTTGAAAATATTAAACTTATATTCATGAGTCTTTTAGACCTTCTTTCATATATATGCAAATTTATATAATTTGTTTTTAAATGAAGAAACATCATATTAATTTTTCAAAAATCTTTGCTTAAACTTACCTCAATGAATATAACAAGAGTAGCAATTTTTTAAAAGATTTATATCCAAAGAGTAATTAATAAAATCATTTATTTCTTTTATTATTTTTATTAAAATAGTCAGGATTATTTTAATAAAAACAAAAAGGTTTAACTTTGTTCTTTTCTTGCTTTATTTTAATAAAATTTACATAATGCAAAAAAATCCATTCATAATAAAAAAAAATCTAATGGTTGGCCAGTAAAGGAAAAACACTAAAAGAGGAATTTTCCATTTCATTACCAATCAAAAATAGGAACTGATATATAGATATGCATATTTAAATTACTAGGGTTAATTTCAGCTGTACTAGACTGGTTTGTCAATGTTAGTTTCCTGGTTGAAGTGAGTTATTTTAAGAGAAGAAACTTCTAAATAATTGAATTCATTTTTAACTTTAGCTGTCCTTCTATGTCTTGTTAGAACTCTCAACGGAGCCAAAGTTTTGATATTCTTACTGGAGAATCTGAAAAATATTTTATTTTTAATTTAATTTTTATCATCCAAGTAATGTAATTTTTCATGATTTTTTTTCATATATATCATTTTAAATCAGGAATTTTCAAACTGATGTAAAAAAATTTAGTTTTAATTTTTTTTTTCTAACTTGAATATTTTCAAGTTTTAAAGTTGTTCATTTAAAGTTTTATAACTGGAAATATTCAAATTATATTCTTATTTTGGGCCTGTTACCACTTTTGAAAATATTTCATTCTGGCTGTACCTTTAAAAAAAATCTGAATAAAAGAAGCCATTCTAATATTCATTTACATATACACACACACACACACACACACACACACACACACACACACACACACACACACACACACAATGATATTGTAATGCTGAATATATGTTTAAATTTGAAAAAACGGAAAAGGAAGGATATTTTACACTCTGTAAACTCTTCCTCCAATTAAATACTTTATTACAATATTAATTTTTATAATTTTCAGTAATTTAAAAATAATTTTCCATGAGAAACATGAAAGCATTTATTGCAGTTATCATTTTCTGCTTCTTAGTTTTAACCAGGATCAGACTGACTGTCATGTGGACCCTTGGGCAAATAAAGATTATCCCCTTAACCCTTCCCATCATAACATTTATTCCATATTCCATAGCGATTTCTTTAATCTTAATCCGATGTTCTTTTAAAGGGCCATGTCGTAAAAATATAGAGAAATGAATATTTATCTCTACTGCCATAGAATTCTTGTGGACTATACTATTAGAATGTAAGAAGAAAACGAGTATTCCTGGTCTTAAAACATTTTAACATAATGCATTAATTAATTTGACATTACCATTACCCCCAGGTCCCCTCTAACCCAGTGTGGTAGTACATGTGAGGGCCCCATCTATGAATAAAATAGTTCTTTTTTAATATTTGACGGGACTGTGTGCCAAAAAATAACTCTTATGAAACAAATACACTAAAATGTAAAAATAAACATGCAATGAATAAAATGTCTAAAATATTCAGGACAGACTGGATTCTTTTGTCTTGAGATGGCATCCACGCAAGGAGAAGCTGTACTCCATTTAAAAATTGACATAGAGTTATGTCCTACTTGTCGCAGAGGAGTTGAATAAAGCATATAATAAAAAGGATTCTTTAACCTCTTTTTATAAAATAACCACATATTAGTTGATATGCTGTTAAAATCAATCAAACAATTGATTTGATGCCACATCAAAAATGAGACCTTTCTTGTGAAGGCCTCTGTGTGATTTTGAGCTCAGCTCAGTTGCCAAATCACTCTTTCCACTCATGATTAGAATTTTTTTTTTGTTAAACAGTTTCACGTCCTCTTGATGTATATTTCAGCATTTTTCTATGTGGCATGTCATGCATGTGTATATTTGTGTGTAGGTGTATTGCGTTCAAATTAATTAAAATGCCTAAGTTTCCAAATAAAGGTAATGGCTAATTAACTCCCTTGAGTTTTCCTAAAAAGAAGAAAATAAAAGAAAATGAACTCCCTTTGTTTTTCATTCTCCAATTAAAATAAAATCTTAGGTTGTTCTGACAACCTGTAACATCACATCCACTTTCTTCTTGCCAATAAAAAAGTAAGATACATATGAATTTCTCTTTCTCTTTTATCATTGACATGGCCACACAATGTAATTGCCGCATGGCCACTAAATTCATTGAGGTTTATTCCTTATAAGGGCAACATATCTTTTCTTTTTCATCAGCTGCTTGCTAAGAGCAGTAAGAATCTTGGAAAACATGCCTAACCCTTTCAAAACTTTGCTTTTGATTCTACTTTATGCACACTGTTCTTTCACATTCATATTTCCATGAAAACTTACATTTTCCTGTATATTGGGAAATTTACTTGAACTTTATGCAAAATAGAATCAATCATGTTTTCTTTGAAAACATTTTCATCTTTGAATTTTCCAATATCCTTCATCCACTTGACTTGAACATTTTGAGAGTTTTTGTGAATTCACATACTCCTATCATAAATTCATTCTTGTATTTATAAGAATTTCTTTGTTATTATGATTATCAACAATCCATGAAATTTTCCTCAGTAGGGAGATATTAAGAGTCTTCCCTTGGATTTAGGGGCATGTCTTTTGACATTCTGTGTCCTTTGGTCACATGAGAATTCGGAATCCTTTCTCACCCTATTTTTCATCCCAGTCTTCGAATATATACCATTTTTTATCTCTGTTCATTGAATAGAAGAAAGACTTGGTCTTACCACCTAGTAAATGATGTTGTTGCCTACCTTGCCATTGAAATGAAAACTCCCAAAGAAGACAAGTCAGACTTTTTAGCATTTCTGGCATCCCTATATACTGCTTGAACATGGAACAAAGAGTACACTTCATTTGTTGGGATATATTTGTACATTCTTGTAATACTTCTTATATGTTTTTATTTATATGTATGTATTAAATATCGTATGTGTTTATATAAGCCTATTTTGCATTTCCTTCTGTTTATTCAGTGTTAGTGAAGCAATGGATATACAAATGCTAATGTTGGACTTTGGTAATTAGAGGTGCAGTTAAACATCCTCCCTAGTACCAACATTACGAATAACTGGTTACCACCTCTTTACTTGCTTTTTTTCTTTTTTAATTTCTTGTTTAATATTGTAATAAATAGTATATGTGACTTGTTGCCTTTTTCTGCCACGATGGATTGATTCTTATGTCTTAATTCTTGCTACAAACAAATTCCTTATCTATATGTATATACATTTTGCTAAATGAAATTTTAATGGTTCCATGTGTAATTAGACTGTGAGCTTAAACCATTATAGGTGTTTCTATGAAGAGAAAATTTTTGTATGTCTCTACAAATGAAAATCGTGCAAACAAAACATTGTTAGTTTCAGTCAACATCACAAAAACAACAAAGTCTTAGATTCATACCTTTTGTGAAATCCAAACCGCCTCATACAGGATTTGAACTTGGGTTGCCATGTTCATTTCTTATGATGATAATCACTACAACCAAACACCTCCTTGATAAAATAGATATATATATGAAAGAGAAATAAGATAAGATATATATATATATATATATGAAAGAGTAATAAAATAAGATATATGAGAGAGAAAAAAGATAGAAATATGTTTGAAAGAGAAATAAGATAAGATAAAATATATGAAATAAATAAGATAAGATATATATATGTATATAAGAGAAATAAGATATATATGTTTGAAAGATAAATAAGTTGGTTGGCTGTTTTGTTTTACTGTGTATCAACCCTTTTCAGGTCATTTAACATCAAATTAAATTTCAAACAATTCAGTTTAGCATAAATAGACAGATTAAAATGTCAAAACAGTCCAATTTCAACCAATTCAGTTTAGCATAAGTATACAGTTTAGTTCTATTTGATTCATAGATAGGATCCTATCAGGTGTTACCACTCCAGGCCAGAGTGGACCTGGAAGTGATGGCTATAAAGTGGTACTTCGCATTCTCCAAAGCTCCAGTATTACTGCAGCCTCACTATCAGATTGTTTAATGTCATATCTAGGACACTTATTGGGTAAGTCTTAACCCTCTGCTATCAGTGAATTCTGCAACCCCAGCCAACTGGGCCAAAGATAAATAAAATAAGATATATAAAAGAGAAATAAGATAAGATAGATATATATGTGAAACAGAAATAAGATAGATGTACAAAAGAGAAATAAGATAAGATAAATATATGTACGAAAAAGAAAGAGGATAACATATATATATATGCACACATGTATGCATGTACAACTATTGTTATGCATACTTTAGCAGAAGTTTATCATAAATGCAAGTTACATTAAAAAGGACAGAAAAGGATGAATGTACTGTCTTTTTGGAAATAAATTTCCCTTTTTCAATAAGCATAAATCTGGATCAGATAAAAGCCAACACCATTTTAGTTGGAATCATTAGTGCTGCACAATGTCAACTAATATATCAATGGTCTATGCCAACTTTGTTTAAATAGAACAAAAGCAAAGCGGTAAAAAGGCAGTTCCCACCATTCTTTAAATGGTTTGAGACAACAAAAATAACTTTGTTCAAATCCTTTAAAACAAGTAACATTATTGAAAATGGCTAGAGAAACAGTTCAAAGTGCTTGATACCCTGAACTTTTGTTTGATTTCTATATTCCTAAATGAAAACAAGAAAAACTTAATGCATTCTTTTTTTCTTTTTCACTAAACCCACTTTAAAAAATATATAAAATTATGATTAAAATTTAACACTAAAAGCATTTTTAATCCATAAAATCATTATAGTGCTTTGTGCTCAAATATGCAGAGTAATATCAGAATATATTTCAGATATAAAATATGATAAAAACTCATTATTCAGAATTTCCCATTGTCAATCTTCCAGTGTACTTGTATTCAACACATCTGATCAAACACATTGAATAATAGGTTACCTGACGATTGACTACATAAAATTCTGAGTCATGAGTTTTTATTTGATTTCATTTCTGTCTTATTTTATACTTGAAATATATTACTATATAATCCCCCACAATATATGTGTGTCTATATATATATATATATACACTCAGTCAGAACAAAACAACTACCTCTATTTTCAAACAAGAGCTTGTATTCAACAACATAAATAACTGATTATGCAAATTAACATTTGCTCAACTTGCCATGAGCAAATGTTAAAGTTTCACTCTTTTATGCATTACAGTCATCTGCTATCTTCTCTTACGAGATATTCTGGGCTGCATTGACAGGGTAGGCTAAAAAAACCAGAAATCTAAGCTTTTTGAATACAGTAAACAATAATGGTATTTTTCAAACATAAGTCTATTATTCTATAGACTAAACAGATCTTCTGGTATGCAAATTAGATGTCATTTTATATTCCCTGCTTTCTATGTTCTACTCTAACATATTACTCCCAATTCTTTAGAATCATCTTATGCCTAAAATGTTTATTTTAGGTAAGTGGTCATTTTACAGGATGCTGCTTTAGGGATTTTTTCAAAACATTACACAGCATTTTTAGTTGGTTCTCATCTAGCTTTTTCTCCAACCATACATTAGTACTGACAAGGCTTGGAAGAAAACCTGTTTTATTTTACAGAGACATCAGATTTCCATACCATCAATAACCCGTCAATATCCATTCATGCTTTCCATTTTCCATTATATTTAGTTGTAAGCAATTGGGAAATAACACTTTATAGAAAGTAATCAGATTTTCCTTATTCCCTGATCGAAAAAGATCGAGAGTGGCTCAAGAAAATTGATATCAAGAGATTTACCTTAAAAATTGCTGGATACCTTTTTGACTTTGTTATTGTTGAGTCTTCCTGTTGCAGCATAATTCTCAATTCTCCATGCTAGGGAAACTAATTTTTGTCAAAATAACCATCTATCAAAAAGTCCCTCTAGTAGAATGCTTCAGCAATTCAAGAATTGAGGTTTGATATACATACTTAAGCTTTTTAACAACCTATACCTCAGACAGATTTTTCCTTCACATTTAAGAGGGGAGTTCCCATGGCCTTGTGGTTTATGTGCTAGACTACTACTTCATAGTAAGTAAGTGAGTTCAAACTACAGTCATGCTACAACATTCACTTGCAGAGTTATACATTTGGGAAAAGTATGAACCCCCTTATCCCACCAGCTATGGGTTAACTAGTATCACAACTGTTCTACTACAAGGATAGCTTTGACATTAAGTAACCCATGAAGGTTACTATGCTATTAAGTAAAGAATCACAGCCAGACCTCTTTATTCAAAAAGCACATTATGTTTGATAGTGAGTTGCAGGTAGTTCTCACAAAATTCTTTGTCAGGCAATCTCTGCAACTATACACATTTGAAGTTTGAAAATTGAGCAGATATGGCCTCCTCTGAAAAAATGACCTCATGCCAGATCTTCATGGGTCTGTTTTACTTTCTCTGCTAAATGTTGATTAGTTTAAGAAATGACTTTTTATCTTTGTGATATTAGATACAATTATTGTATATCAGCTATATCTATTACTTTATTGTAGTGATATTTTTAAAAACTCTTTACTAGTTGCCTGAGTTAACCAGAAAAAGGAGGCAGTTGCTTCCTGTTCTTCATTAGTAAATTATATAATCACATTTAAAAGTGGAATTTACAGTGTTGATGCTTTTTGATTCTAATTCCAACTTCAACATAGACTAACAAAATGTTTTCTTTTATAATTCTTTAATTTCTTTATTTCTTGTCCATCTATTGTATCATACCTAAGATAAGACATTTTCTAATTAGATATATGAAAATATAACACTCTTTCAGGGACCAAGTTGTTGATTCAGTTTTCAATGTGTGAGAGTTTTTCAATCGGATATAATGATAACAGCCAAGCATAGATTTCTTGAATACCCTGGAAGCCTTACAGGTTATTCTTGGTTCTAATGAAATCTCAAAGGAGTGGGAGACATAGATTAATTTATTTCCATTGATGACTCAAATTTCTTAGAATTGTTTACTACTTCATCATTGATACAGTTATATTTATAATATATTTTGAATTTTCAGCAATTTCATTAGATTCTATTGTTATTAAAATGAACAAAACAGTGTAGTTGTGAGTAATATATATTTTTATCAGTAACATTATCAGTAATTTTAATATCAAATAAGCAAATGGTATGGTTCTGTCAAGAAGATATATTCACACCTTTTCCAAGGGTTTTAGTGCTTAGTTAGCTTTACTTGCTTCAGTTGCTCACTGATTCTGTTTTCTATGTCAGTAAAAATTAAATAGTCTCATAGCAGATTAAATCTCTCTCTCTCTCTCTCTCTATATATATATATATATATATATATATGTATAAGTTGCGACCATAGTCAAGAGTGACCCGAAGGCTAACTTTTTGATAGCTACTACACTGAGGTGTAGGGGAGTGTGCTACAGCTTTCCCTGAATTGCTCTACTTTACACTTGAAAGGTACTTTATATTGCTGAGTGTTAAGCAAGGAGGCATCAAGTACCATTTTTTGAGTCTTTGGTATGACTCGACCTGAGATTGAACACAGGTCTCCCAGGCCATTGGCAAACACTCTAACCATCATGGAAATGTCCAGTTACATATATATATATATATATATATATACACACACACTGATGAACATAGTTTTGTGATATGATTGTTAATATGTTACTGAGGTGCTCACTCAGTTTTTAATTTGAGAAAATTTTTTTTTTAAATTGGTCACACCTGTACCTTTCTTCAGTATAAAATATTTTATGCTGAGGAAGGACGCAATCATGTTAGAAGATTTCATTCACATTTTCTCATACACTGCGTTACAATTGATAAAAAAATATGAAAAGAAATTTTTTGGCAAAAATTTTCTACTAGCCTACAATTATATATATATATATATATATATATATATATAGTCTGTTAAAATGATTTAGACATAATTCAAATTATTTGTCGCCCAGTCAGCTGGGGCTGTAGAATACACTGACTGCACCTCTGCTGAGGGGTAATACCCCCCACACCCAACGAGTGTCCTGATATGACACTAAACAATCTGATGGTGAGGTTCCAGTGATGTTGGAGCTTTGGGGAATTGTCATCACTCCCAGGTCCACTCTGATCCGGAGACATAGCACCTGATAGGGTCCTATCTATGGGTTAAATAGAACTAATGACATACTTATGTCAAACTGAATTGTTAGATTAAAATGAATAGCTTGAAATAGAAATGTTTTTGTTGCATCAAATTTGTCTGCTTCCATGGTGTAAATATATACACAGCTTAATCCAGTACATGACTAAGGCAATAACAGTGATGATTAAAATCAGAACAGTTTTGTATGATGAGATTCTGAACTATCATTCTTCAACTGTATAAAATCAGGCCACAGTTGTTTGGTATCACAAGATCTTATATGCCTAGCAAGTATTGCTTTGGATAAAGCAGACCATAATGCCGATTTTACAAACATATCTAGGCTGAAAAATGTCCAGGTCTAGTCTGGTTTTCAAAGTGCTTGTTTTTGATAAAAAATAGAAATTGCTAAAATCCAAAATATATCTAAGATTGAGTTTTCTGTTCTCCATTCTTTAAATACTTCATGAGTATTCTAGTGCCCTTTTTCTTAAAATAATTGAGTTTCTGTTATTGGCTCTGAGTTTTCAACATCTACTGTAAGTAGGTTGTATTACAGTAAGTAAATTTGTTTTTGACAGGTCTATGCTTTGAACATGAGACAGTGACTTTTGGTGTTTCTACTGTTCCCTAATTGCTTAGTATATATTTATCCAACCCTGCTACCACATGCAGGATGTGACGTAAGTCAAATATTTTTAAGCTGAGTAAAGTTGGTTTTAATTCAAAATTCATCTTCTCCTAGATTGGTTGCCTAACTATTCCTAAAGAACTCATTTTACCCTACTATTTACCGAGAGATGCAAGGAAAAAAGATTGATTCATATGTTTCACAAGGGCATTAGCATATGAAATGCAAATGGTCTTATCCAGGATTTGGATTCAGACCTCCAGTTTGATCTCCTATAATGATAAATATTATGCTAAGAATGCCCTTATAAATGCTCATTACTTACTATTATTTTGGAATAGAATCTGCTGAAACTGCCCTGTCTAGATTTCTAAGCTTCATATATTGCTAAAGCATCTTATTTAATGTTAACCCCTTCCAGACAGACTGATTATATCTAACCAACCAAACAAGGATTTTCATTATTAATCGATGGCAGAGGAATATTTAAAATTGAATTCGTCCAAACAACATTGCAGTTTCTATAGAGCAGTGACAGGCTATGAATTTAGTTATTTTCTTTTGAGATTTTTTACTTAATACAATATGATAACAACCAAGCATAGATTTCTTGAATACCCTGGAAGCCTTACAGATTATTCTTGGTTCTAATGAAATCTTTAAAGAGTGGGAGGCATAGATTAATCTATTTCTATTGATGACTCAGATTTCTTAGAATTGGTTACAACTTAATCATTGATACAGTTATAATAATAATATATTTTGAATTTTCACCACTTTCATTAGGTTCAGTTTTCATGAAAATGAAATGATTGCTTTCTTAGGACTGACAAATTTTTAAAAAATCAACATTTTTTAATGGATAAATTACTTCAGTTTCAGTCACTTATATTTTTAGAATATATACCAACAAAGGATGGTTTGCATGGAACAATCTTGCCTTCATAAAATGATATATAAATCATTGGTAAATTTCTTTTCTGGTTTTATCGTTTACAGTATCACTTATTCTTTGTAATCATTAAGATTAATTTGGCAAAAGGCCTAAAATATAGAGTACCCAGTGAGAATCTAGCTCACTAACAATGGTCTGTAAGTTTGGATTGCTAACTATTATCCTCCATAAGTTTCCCAAAAGTAGTACATCCATTGATCTGGAGACAGGCAAAATATTTGGCATAAAATTTCAAATTACAACAAAGATTTTGAAATAAGCAGCATTTTAAAAAATTAAATAATTAGTTTTTTTTTCTTAATATTGGCTTGTTAGTCTCATTATGTCCATAATTAAAAACTTGACTTTTCATCCCATTTATATGAATTCATCCTATAGCAAGTAGATGATTATGTCACAATATCATTGTAATTTTGTTTTTAACTCATAAAAAAGTAAGTAAAGTTGGCGATCGTAGTTGAGGGCAACTAAAGCCTCTCTATTCAACAGGGGAGGGCACTACTCCATTCCCTAGATTGCTCCACTTTATCCTTGATTCTTAACTTATAATGCTGAGCTCTAAGCAATACTGCATCAAGTACTATTTTTTGAGTTTTTAGGTATGACTAAACCTGGGATTGAACCCAGGGTCCCAGACCATAGGCGAACACTCTAACCATTATGCAAATGGCCCAGTTTTGACTCATACCCATCATTTAATTTGTAAAAAATGAAAAAAGGACAAATTAAGTAACTTTTGTCTAAAAATAGATTTATAGGCAGTTCAAAACTTATGAAAATGACCAAAGCAGAATATTTATGAGTAACTTATTCTTCTAGAGTATATATATATATATATATATATATATAATCATGAAGAATTTAAGTAATTTTAATATGAAATGAACAGTTGTAATGAGCAAAACAAAATATTTGTCTGTCATATAATCTTCTAAGTAATATATATTATATATATATATATATATATATATATATATATATATATATATAATTATTAACACTACCACGTCCATATGAAGGGGTCCATTGGAGAACATCACTTATAAGTTCATCCTTGCTTCACTAGCAGTGTCCCACGTGCCTTGTCTGTTTTATTTGGATGGTTTTAGTGATAGGAGGTAGGTGGCCGTACAATTTTTGTTTCATGGGATGTTGCATTGTTCAATATATCTCACAGTATTCTTGTGCAATTCCGTTAAGCTTTTTCTCAATATATTTCATCAGCATCCATGTAGTAGAATTGATACAACCTCTGCTTAGAAGAAATTTCGTTTCATTTAATCAGATAGGTTAGACTTCCATATGATTGATAACCTATCAGTAGCAGTTCATGCCTTTGCTAGGCACTTATCGATGTCATTTTCAGTAGATGAGAGGCAGCTAACGAGGTATGTGAACTCGTCCACCAATTTCAGAGAGCCACCATTTACTGTGGAGATGTCTCCTTTTTTATTAAAACGTATGTATTCTGTTTTGTCTGTATTTACAAGGAGGCCGATGCCTCCTGCTGCCTGCTCCAGATTATGCTGCAGGGATTGGGCTTGAGTAGGTGCATTTGGAAGAAGCACTGTGTCATCTGCATAGTCTGGATCCGTAATAGTTTCTGCTTCTTCCTTTTTTTTTATTATACCGTTACTCTAATATATAGTCTACCAGAATGTATGTGTGTGTATACAGGAGTTGATAGCTAAAAAATTGAATTTAAGTTTGAGTTACCAAAAACCTGATCAAATTGAAGCATAAATTTTGTCTGTTCACATCATTTTTCAAAAAAAGAAGTATATTTTCATTTAACTGAAAAGAACAAATATTAGGTTCTGAAAGTTCTTTTTTTCAAACCATCAGATAGAACAAAGCCAGACAAAACAGCAAGACAATCAAAAGAAAATATCTTAACTTTGTTCAGATGATCTCTTCTGATGTACTTCAAATGCTGAGGTAAATGAAACAATTAGTTTAAATCCTGAAAAGACTTGTTATGATTTTTACTGGTCTTTCCTATTTTTTTCTTTTAAAAAGTAATTTTTTTTCAAGTCCTCAGTGCATACAATGAAAAGATAGTCTATGAAAGAGAAAGATTCTTTGTTGCTTTTGTGTTTCCAATGCTTTCTTTTCTTTTCTGTACATCCATAATTCTATTCTTTAATTAATTAGCAATTGTAAATCTGTTCTTTCTTGTATAACTAATGTAGATGAAAAAAAGAAAGAAATTAAAATCATTGAAAAAAAGAAAAGAAGAAAAATGAAAAGAACAGACCATTATAAATTCCTTTTGCTACCCTAACTCAGTTTTAAAATGGCAACACCTGCTGCTTCCCATATATTTCTTGTAGAAATCCATTTTCTGAAAATTGGTAAAATTAAGATCAGAATCATAAAAGAGTCTGTAACTGCTTCTCAAAGGCAAGCTGTTATCCACTCTATGGAAAAAAATAAACAAAACTAATTTTCAATCACACTCAAATATCCACACACACATATACGCATATTATATTTTCAGTCAAACGCATATACACATATATAAACTTTTGCAACTCTATGCAAGTTATCTGTTTTAAAAAGATATTAGATTTGTTATAGAAAAAACTTCCTTCTTTTTAATTTTGAAAGACAATATAAAGCATTAAAAAACAAAACTTTTAAATAAATGTAATTTCATATACGCTTTCATTTGTATGCGTATATATATATATATATATATATATATATATTTATTTTCATCAAGCTTTTATATAAGTATATGCAGAGTTATTGAATGTACAGATTTTTACACACACAATTGTATGTGCATTTAATTTGTACATTGGTATATACTAAAGTATTCACACACATATTTACATATTGAGTTTTACATATATAATGTACAAATCATGCAAAATGCTTTCAAGATACAATAGGATTTTTCTTTTGAAAGTTTCTATAATGTATTCTACTTAGATGAAAATTTCTTCAGGGTCTTGGAAGAGAGTTGTATCTCTAAATTATTTCCTAACTTTTTATGTCAAAGATCTTTTTCAATAGTTTATACTTATTTTATCTATTTTTTATTCCATATTCTCTTCATTTTTTTTGTGGTGATGTTTTTTTTTATTGATATGATATACCTCATTTCTTTTTTTTTTTTTCAAATTTTTAGTCTGTTGTTAAACATTTTTCAACTCCTGGAAAAATATCTCAGCATTATAGAGATGCCTGTAAAGCTTTTTCTTGTATAATCAACATTTTTATAGTCGAAGTGGAAAGGGTTCTGGGAGAAGGAAAAAAGCCATAATTCAACAAAACTTATTTCTTTTCATTTCACCTCTCAGTGAACCAAAAACTTATGTGTTTATTTTTAGGAGGTTACTTTTTGTTACTTCCCTTGGAAAGGGTGGTGTTTTCGCATTAATATAATCCAACATGAGCCATTATAATGATATTAACATTTTCAGGCGGTGATTTTATGTCAGACTTGAAGATTCTGATAAGAGAAACTACCCATCTAATTTTTTTTTCCTTTCCTCTGACTTTTTGTTTCTTTTTCCAAACTTGTGTTATTGATCTTGGCTGACTTGGTATTACCAAACGTAATTAGACTCAGAGAAGAATAAAAAGTTTTATTTCACCCATTTGATGTTCTTTTGTAGATTTATTCATCATTATGAGGAGTAAAAAATAAATTAACAAAAAAAGTAAACAATGCACCGTGAAAAACCAGACTTTGTGATATTGTGTTACATATCAGGGATATGGTCATAAGTGTCAAGTTCTAGCTGAGAACACACACACACACACACACATATATATATATATATATATATATATATATATATATATATATATATATATATATATATATGATTTCTCATTGGTTAGCAAATTGGGAAGATGACCTCAATCAAACTGTTCAGTCTCTCAGACCAGATTGTTTATATAATTCACAATGCTGAAAATTTAAAAAAGACTTCTCGTTGACTTTGACACAAGATATCCCAAAAATGCAGAAATAATTATGACATGTTTTGGAAGTTTCCATCTCACAAGACTTAGATAATGATGTCATTAATTTAAGAGAATCCTTTCAAAAGTGAAGGAGAAATAAAACGTGCATGATTATAATTAATATTTAGCTGACTAATGGAAATTATGTATTTGCTAGAACAAAATTATAATATATTCCAATTGACACTACACTTTGTTAACTAAACAACTTAAGTTTGACATGTCTGAATTGGTACTTAGTCTTTATAGCCTGGAGATAAGACAATGAACCATTATTACAGAAATCTAAATTGGCAAAGGAATGAATTCTTAATACCCTCTATTATTTCTTTAATATCTTTATCCAGAAACAATTTCTTAATAATTTGTTATCCTAAAATTTTGGCCTTAGCTGTTATAAGCACCATTGCACCATAATCAGTCATCAAGAAAATTTGGTATCTTATTTGTAAAGTTGAGAGAAACATAGAAAGATGATATAACAAAAATAGTCAAGTTTGTGTATATATATATATATATATATATATATATATCATTAAGAAAAACAACAAACCGGTCACATTAAGATTATAAATTTATTTCCATCCTGTTATGTGTTTTTGAAAAATTCAGAAACACGAAAAAAAAATTAACAGGACTTCTTCAGATCCTATGGATAATGTCTGTTACATTGAGCTCTTTACCAGGAAAATTTAAATGTCCACTTTTGAATAGTTTTCTTGTCCTGATGGAATAACTCCCAACTTTGGTTTAACTGGACCAAATAATATCTATATATATATATATATATATATATATATATATATATATATGTGTGTGTGTGTGTGAGAGACAAATTGACAAAGTATTTCAATATTATCTTTTCTCTTCAGGCAAGAAAATGATCTTTTCAATGTACTGATTTTAAAATGCAACAATTTGAAATTGCTTAAATGTAGATATACTAAGCCTTGGATAACATGTCTGGAAATAAATTAAATTACTCATTAATAATATATATTCATAAATAGTTTTAATACATTTGGTATGTGTAAAAGTTCCCAGTGCTCTCTTTTTTTTCCATCTACAGACTGAGTGCATAATAGAAAACTGATTTTGAGAGTTCTGTATTTAGAATTCATTTTGATCCATATTGCTTACTACTTGCTTTATATATGAGGTTAATGGTCAAAGCCACATCAATTTGATGTGTACTTAGTTGGCAGTGATTTGTGACATTTACTTACTTGGTCAAATGATTTGAAATGTGCTGTATTGTCATGTGATATAATTTTACTGAATATGAGATGTCTTTCCTCCTTTTACACCAGCCATGGCTATCTTTGTTCAAGCCACATTGTTGAATATATTACAAATAGATATCTATTTGATCAAGCCAAACTGATAAGCTTACGAGTTTACTGTCATAAATTACATATATCTTTTGAACTTAAAAGTAAAAGAAGTTAAACAAAACATCAGTATCAGTTTAATTTTCTGTTGGATTCTATCAAAATTATTTACATTCTTAATCAACTTAAAGTATATAGAAAAACATTTCAGAGCTCCTGTACATTTTTTTCAGCTTATGAAATGCTTCATATGTACTATTTTTCTATGACTAACCCTCCTGAAAGGTTTTGCGTACTGGTTTGCAGTTTCTTTTCTTCTGTCATTGGCCTAGCAGTTAGAGTGTTTGTCAATGGCCAGGGAGACTGGGGTTCAATCGCAGGTCGAGTCATACGAAAGACTCTAAAAATGGTACTTGATGCCTCCTTGCTTAACACTCAACATTATAAGGTATGGATCAAGGGTAGTGGAGCAATCCTGGGAAAGGAGTAGTGTCCTTCCGTATGCCTTGGTGTAGTAGCTATTGAAAAGGTAGCCTTCGAGATACCCTCAACTGTGGTCGCCAAAAACTAATTGGCAGTTTATGGTTATCCATTTCTGGGCTTTATTTCAAATGGACAAATCACCATGGAGCATAATGGCTGATATGCTTGACTGAAATATCATAGTAAGTGAGTTCAAACTTGATTCATGCTATTACCTTTATTTTTGGACTAATACTCTTGCAAAAGGTATCATCATCATGTCATGCTGCCAGCACGGATATCCCTGACCCTCTCTCGCCACTTCTCCTTATCATTCATTGCCTCTGGCAGGTCTTCAGGACTACATCCCATATCCTCACGTAGGCTTGAGATGGTCGTCCTGCTTTCGCTCGGCCATATGTGGGGGTCCATAGGAATACATCACTTATGAGCTTATCCCTGATTCTCCAGCAGTGTCCCGCATGTCTGGTTCATCTAACTTGGATAGTTTTCATGATGTAAGGCAGGTGCCTTGTGGGGTGTTGCCGCCAGGACTTGTTCAATATTGCTCGCAGCATTCTTATGTAATTGCCGTCTAGCTTGCCCTCCATGTCAATTCACCCATGGGCGAAAGGTATGAAACCCCCTTATCCCTTACCAGCAATATATTAGTTAGTGCCACTATTGTTCTTTTACAAGAATGGCTTTAGTATTAGAAAAACCATGAAGGAAGATATGCCATTAGATAAAGAAACCATGGTTAAAATGCTTAAACCACTTTTAAATTGTTTGGTCCATTTAATTTCCTTATTTTTCCAAAATTCTAAGAGCATTTTCTTTAGTTTTGAAACCCACTTTAAAAAAAAGCATGAAGATTGCCTGACAGGATGTTGTCTTGAAGACCTGCCTGAGGCAATGAACGATAGGGAAAAGTGGCGAGAGAGGGTCTGGGATATCCATGCTACCAGCACAACATGATGATGATGATGATTATAATATCCGAACTAAAAAGCAGGGCTGTATAGTTGAAATAATGATATAACATTGATACTGATAATATATTGAAATCATAGATAAACTTCAACGTGTACATGATATAAGTTTGGATGTAGATGTTTGTATCTTTTGATGATACAAACTCTTATGAGGCACATTTAGTGTAATGGTCCTCATTATAGGAATCTTTTCTCCCACCAACTATGGATAGTTGTTGTTGGCGACCATAGTCGAGGGTGACCAGACGGCTCACTTTTCAATAGCTGCTACACCGAGGTGTAGGGGAGGGCACTACTCCTTTCCCTGGATTGCTCCACTTTACCCTTGATACATACCTTATATTGCTGAGTGTTAAGCAAGGAGGTATCAAGTACCATTTTTTAAGTCTTTGGTATGACTCGACCTGAGATTGAACCCTGTCTCCTGGACCATTGGCAAACACTCTACCCACTAGGCCAATGAGCTGGTTAACTAGGGATAAATAGTAGGGAAATCAGGGTTTCTTAACATTGGTTCGGCAACCAGTCTAGGAGAAGGAAAACTTTGGATTTAAATCTGCTTTATTCCATTTTAAAAAATGACCTTGTGTCACATCCTGCTTATGGCAGAGGGGCTCAGTAAATACATGCTAGTTTTTAGGAATATTTTCAAATGTTAGTGTTCAAGTTCTCCTCTTACTTGCATTTTAATTATTGTCTGGTCGCCAATGAAATATATGATCTAATTTTGCTCTGGTGGAATATCAGGTTTATTTCTCTTAATTAATTCTAGATGCTTTTTGTTCATGTCAGGAGGAGGTCAACCTTTCTCAGGAATGCATAAAAAAAAAGTAAAGTTGGTGATCCGAAGGCTCCCTTTTTGATAGCTACTACACCAAGGCATAGGAGAGGGTGCTACTCCTTTCCCTGGATTGCTCCACTTTACCCTTGATCCTAACCTTATAATGCTGAATGTTAAGCAAGGCTGTATCAAGTACCATTTAAACCAACTTTACTCCACTTGGAGATTAATGAAAGTCCTGTCAAAACTAAAAATAATTGTGTGTATTTAGAAGTCAAAAGTTAAGAAATCATTCTCATTTTATTTTTCTTACAATATCATTTTTGTAGTAATATGAATAACACATAAAAACAAAGTGTGAGAGAATCTCATCTTATCAGAATTTTCTTTTTTCTTCTGGTTTGATCCTAACCAGGTGTTTCAGGATAATAACCTTGTACCACACTTTACATGTTTATCACCATTGGAAATGGAATTAGCAAATCTGATTTGAATCCAAGATGAGGCTGATTGCATTTCACTTTGTGGTAATGCCCATGGAAAAAGCATGAATACATCTGTTTATCATCCCAGCTATGGGTAAGTGATAGGGCAGACTGGGTTCCTTAGCCTTGGTTTAGCAATCAGTCTAGGAGAAGGAAAACTGTGAAATCATTCTAGCTTTACTCAGTTTAAAAAATTTACCTCGTGTCACATCCTCCCAGTAGTTTAGGAGTTGGGTAATTACACACACTAAGTAAATAACTCTTTGTTCTGTCAGACCAATACTGGCAGCTTTTTTTTTATTTGCTTGTCACAGTGTAATGCTTAACATGATAGTCTCACAGCAATAACCATCAAGTTGTGAGTTCAATCCTCACTAGGTACCTCATACCTGTGGCTTCGTTTTAAAATTAAGCTACTTTTTGTGGGGTGGATGTCACCTGGCATGATTTAATAATTATCAATTATGAGTGAGAAACAATCTCCGTTCATGAGTTTGATTCTTAATGAATGTCCTATTCTTCTGTAATTGCACCAGATTTAGGAAATCACTATCAATTCAGACTATTGAAAAATCCAAGTGATCTATTGTTTTATGTAATGTTTTTTTGCTTGGAATTGAGGAAAGGATTTTCATCATCTGAAAAAATATTAATCAGAATATTTATTTGGTTTAGATTTGCTAAAGTGGTTTGCAATTTTTTTTTTTTTAAGTTAAAAGAAAGAAATCTTTAAGAATCATGCAATGATATATAACATATTTGTAAATGTATAGTTTACTTTTCTGTCTTTGAAGACATTTTTTCTTCATTTTTTAACTTCTATGCAGGGAAATTGATTAACTTCTTTTTTCTATTTTATTTATGTATTTTTCGGTAGTGGGTATTTTTTTATTCACATTTTCTTGGCTAAATTTAGTATCTTGTATCAAGGAAAAATTACATTTTGAATTCTTTCCAAATTTCCACTCGCAAAATTTGTAAAAAAATGCAATCATTCGCTTAATAAAGAAAAGAAAACAGTAAAGTCCAAAAATGTTCATCTTTCATTTGCGTTTTTTTTTTGTTTTTGTTTTTTTTGTTAAGTGTAGTAATATTCATGTTTTGTCAAAAAGAATATTTAAAATGAGTCATACTTAAGCAAAAAAGTAGTTGAAAATTTAATTTTTACCTTTAATTAAATATTTAAGAGTAGTAAGAATAATCATTTTGTATACAATTATTTTGATATCACCACACTATTATTAATGTTCTAAGAGCATTGCTTAAAATTTGAATGTCAATTCTTTGGCTTATGTGTCAACCTTATGACAAGAAATACATGGCAACACGAGTTCAAATCCTGGATGAAACTGATTGCATTTCACATAGCACTAATACCCTTGGGAAAGGTATGAATCCAATTATTCTCCCTCCAGCTATGGGTAAATAGTAGGGCAGTCTGGGTTTCTCAGCCTTGGTGAGGCAACTAGTCTAGGAGAAGGAAAACTCTGAATTCAAACCCGTTAAACTCCACTTAAAAATTGACCTTGTGTCATATCCTGCCCAAGCAGAGGGGTTGGTAAATATGATAAGACAAGAAACACATTTTAACAAGAAGACCTCACAATAAATATCATTAGAGCACAAGTTAAATCTAAAATAAATACATTATAACATACTACTGAAAAATATATCTATGATATATCTGGTCCCTTCTTAGACTTTGACCAGCACATGCTTGTTAGAATAAAACCAGCCAGTTATTTTACTCTGCATATTCTTACTTCCTCATAGTTGTCTATATAAGCAGACACATAATCGAGGGTAGGAGTGTCATTTGATAATGCCTCACACTGTGCTCTTAATGGAAAGGAACTCTTTGTAACTTTATAACTAGTAGTTTACCAAATATATTTCCGTTGACATTTTTAGTCGGGAATGGAGTAATGAAAAGTTCTTAATCTAACCAAGAAGGAAATGACTGTAATCCTTGAAATATACATACTGTTGCTCATAGTCCTTCCACAGTTGAATACATTTAGCTCATCATTTCCAAGAATTCATTAATCCTCCTGACTGACAAAAATATCAGTAAATATGAAAACAAAAAAGAATGACATTCCCATTTTGGTTAGGCCAAATATTGTTCTGCATTTCTTTGAATGATAACAAATTTCTCTAATTGATAGATAGGCATCCCTCAAGGAGCCATCCAATCAAAATCTCTTGATATGCTCCATTATATTAACAAATTGATAAATACCATGACAAGTGGTCTAGGAGAAGAAAAAATCTGAATTCAGATCAACATGACTCGACTTAAAAATTGACCTTGTGTCACATGTCAGTGGTAATAGGATTAGGTAAATACAAATATGTATGGTATAAATGATTTAATCCCAAGACACTAGAGAAAAATTATTATTCTATCAAAGTGCTTTTCCATAAATACTTCTTCACACATTCTCATGAAATTGAGAAATTCCCTCATTACATGTCCTCAGTGTGAAAAAAAAGCTAATTTATTTTGTAACTGTCTATTGAAGTAATTTATGAAGTACGTTTTTTTCCCTTCATTAACTTTAGCTGAGCCAAAATCAATTCCTGAAAATTCTGGCCATTGAACTAATTTGTTTTTACATAAAGTACAATTCCAATTGCCTTGTAGATTTTTTGCTTCAATTTAGCCTATTCATTTGTTTTACCTTTTTTTTTTAAATTTATTTACCCATTTCAATCAGTTTTTAAAAGAATGATATTACAGCTTTGAAGATGTGCAATGTTAGACCACTTAAAAGAACTTTTTACTGCTGTATAAGATTACTTTTTTCTTATTATTGGTTAGTTTAGGAGAAAATGGGTATTTGTTTTAAGCAAACATGATTCAAAGCATAGATCATGAATGTTTAATATTTTCTAGCAATATTGATAATATTTCCTAAGTAGAAGTGATAATGGCTATTTATATCAAAAGATACATGTGCATGTATAGGTCAGTTCTTTGTCTTAGGAGGAAATGAGAAAAATGGATGAGAGACTTTAGCAAAGATTCAATGACATTGAGGTTAATATCATACCAAATAGATCTTGACAATTCACTGCAAAAAGACATTAGTTGAGATAAAGATAATTTTCAGTGTATACAAAATAAAGAAATAAATAACCATCTATACAAAATTAACTAAGTTTGACTATAAAAGAAGCACTTTTAAGTCTCTATTTTCATTTTAATTTATTTCTTTTTTCTCATACTCTATTACAGTTTATATTGTTTGCTTTTACTCAAACTAAAACATTATTACAAAATCTAACTGTTGACTTTTATGAAGGATTTTTATTATTCATTGAAAAACTATCAAAAATTAGTCTTCATCATTCAAAGTCATTCAGGCTAGTAACCCTCTATACATTGATTAAATACATGCATATTAACATGTAGATACTGAATTGGTTAAGATTAGCTCAAATTGACATCCTCATTTTATGTACACAAGTAATAAGTAATTCCTGTCAGTTATAAGTAAGACATGTTTTTCTATCCATACTCACTATTTATTGGGGTGTCCTTGTGGTGTAATGGTTAAAGCGATGGACTGCAGAATCATAGTTCGTGAGTTCATACTCCAGTCGCGCTATTATGTTCACTTTCAGGCAAATACCCTTGGGAAAGGTATGAACCCCCTTATCCTCCCAGCTATGGGTTAAATAGTACCACTACTGTTCTTCTAGGAGAATAGCATTGGCATTAAATAACCTAAAAAGGTTGATATGCCATTAAACAAAGAAACCAATCACTATTTATTATATTCAGATATACTTTAGTTCACTTACTATTAGACATTTTCATATCATTTCACAAATAGTCATTTGAACTTTACATCATAATGGAACTGTTTTCATGTCCAAACCCTTCAAATTTGCCATCAGAATTACCAAAGAACAAATTAAAGAAATTACCTTCTGCTATCTTGCTTCCTTGTTAAAATTGAAATTTCGCTCTTGTTCTAAATCAAAAAACATTCTCCACAACTTGGTGATATAACACACTAATTATATGCCAATCAGTTCTCATAACCTCTTTCTAATGCTCAGTCAAGTTAAAATGTGCATAATACAGGAAAATATGCTGTCATCAAAAATGAGTTAACTCAGTTCCCATGTCTCAAGTGCACATGCATGAAACTAAGAACATTCAATTCTCACACACGGTTAAATTCATTCTTTTTATTGCTTCTCTTGTTCTCATATTTTGACTAATCAATTCTACAAGTATCTATGATATAGAGAAGAGCCTTTCTTATTCATATTGTTGTTCAGACTATGACATTCATTTTTTATTGTATTATTACAATGCTGCAACCAATCCATTCAATAAGCATCTGTAAAATTTTACCTCTAATGAAGCAATCTGTAAGATGCTATCACCTTTTTTTTCTATTTTACCTTATTCATGACTATTAGTTGCTTGTATTTGAACTAAAACATCTAAGTTGGTCTGTTTGTCTGAAATGTAAGATTTTTACTGTTCTGTCTGTTTTTCAGCCAGTTTTATTGGTGTTTTTATATCATTTTATTTCATTGCTTTCATTGTAATATTCAAATATATTTTGCTGAAGCACAATTATAACTGATATGATGAACATAAATGTTCCAAAAATTTACAGAAAATATTTACTTGAACAATTCTGTACAATTTGTCAAAACATTTATTAAAAGATCTTTTTTATTGTTCATTTTCTTCATTCCTCCACAACTTTTTAATTCCTATGGGTCAAATGCTGCCAAGAATCCTATTGTTGTTTAGAAAAGTTTAAAAGGACATTTTCCAAGAATTCCTTCATGATGGCTCCAGGATTCCCAGCAGGAAAGAGGTCAAGAGAATTTCCTTACCCCTTGTCATATTTTCAGGAAAAAAAGTAAAGCTTTTCCAATCTATATGCAGCTCCAATCTCTTTTTTCATCAACGTGTCAGCTTTTAAAAAAGAAAAAGAAGAGGCAAATATTTACATATGTTTGTGCATAGCTGATACCAAAAAAGTAAGGAAATCCAAGAAGACTGTGTATACAAATGTCAGAAGCATTTGGTTTCATCAAGAGTGATGTGTGGTATGTAGTTGGTTGGTTTTATAACACGTTAATCATTGTTGGATTAAACTGAATCTAATCTATTTTTTGCAAGCAATTACATGATTTCAAGTTATTAATAATATCCATTTGTAAACAATTACAGTTTCAAGTGACTATTTTTAATAAAAACCGTCTGTATTCAGTTATGTTTTGTGTATTCTTATCTAATTCTAATAACTTGCATTATATGATTGCAAGTATCTAATTATAATATTCATTTGTAAATAATTATAGCCTCAAGCCACAATTCTTGATAAATAATCTGTATATACTTATATGGTAACAAGTATTCTTATCTAATACTAATAATGTATTAGCAGTTTCAAGGAACTATTATATATTTATAATAAACACTTGTTTGCACACTCTTATATGGTTTCTAGTAATCCTACCGAATACAAATAATTTTCCAATAGATCTATTTTAACCATAACTAGAAACTTAAGTTGTGCTACCATGCCGGGTCACAGTGGACCTGGGAGTGATAACAAAGGAGTGACACCACTGAAGCCTCACAAACAGATATAGTGAAGTGTCATACCCAGATCCCCCCACTTTTTTTTTCATTTTTTTTCTTTGTGGTGAGGGATCTTACTTCTCTGCATAATCTGAGCTCAAAAATTTCAAATTAAAAAGAAGATGTGTACCTAACTGAGCAACTTATACAAGGTCTGAGTGAAATTGAGTGTGCTGAATGAGCTATAGGTGAAAATGGGATAAGCAAATTGTCTTATCATCAATCATAATATTTTGGGATATCATGCTAGCTTATACATTTCTTATATTGAGTGTAATCTTAGTTTTTGCTTTTTTTCCACATGTTCATTGACATATGAATGATGATTTGAAATTTTGTCCAGATGACTGAATTTTTTTTTTATATTGTTACCACATCATTTCAACCCATGCATTTTTAGTTTTGTCTAGTTTCTTTATTTAATAGCATATCAACCTTCATGGGTTATTTAATGCCCAAACCATCTTTCTTGAAGAACTGTAATGGTACTATTTAAACCATAGCTAGGAGGATAAGGGGGTTCATACCTTTCCATAGAGTATTTGTCCAAAAGTGAACATGATAGCATGACTGGAGTTCGAACTTGCTTACAATGATTTCGCAGTCCAGCGCTTTAACCATTAAACCACAAGGACACCCCACCATCCATTTTTCAGCATTTGTCAAGTGCATAATCAGTTAGAGAAGAGGGAAAGACTTTATTATTAGAAGGATAGATATAAATAGACTCAGACATGAAAAGATTGAGATTGATTTATAGACCAGTAAAAACTGAAATAGATTGTTAGACCTGAAAATACTGAGATAGATAGACCTATGAAGATAGATTTGATAGTGGTCAGAAATTAAGCATTAAGCATTACTAACAAAATAAGATTATTTGATGCTTAATTGTTTATTACTTTCACTAATTTCCCACCACTTTTTTATTTGGAGAAGTACTGCTTTGAGTTTTAAGTTCCACCTAGCCTCTTTCTGAAATCAAAAGTTGACAATTTGTCTGTAAGAGGAGTGCCAGAAAAAGACACAAGCCATTTACAAATGACATAGTTGAAGTTAGAGTGACCAGAAGTTCTTTGTTACTGGTTACAGCCAAACAAGGAACACTTAATCATTGGATAATGGTTAGCTTGCTAGGCTCATGAGTTTGATTCTCACTGGGTGCTCCATACTTTTGATATTTAACCTAGTTCATCCTTGTAAATGATGACATATATATTACAATCAGCAAGCCAAGATTTCTCAAACATAATATAGGCAATAGGGAAAACTACAGTTATATCAATATTCAACCTAAGATAGGTCACCTCTAATTATATGTTCATCTGATAAGTAAGAGTTAATATTTTTTAATATCAAAAAAGAAAACTTTAGAATGTTTAATGAGTTATAACATCTTTTGAAAGAATTTTTCACTTGAAAAAAAATCATTATCTGTTTTTTTTAACAAATATAAAAAACAAAGAAAATGGAAATTTTGATTAAGTGGATTTATTTTCTTATCCTTAAAAAAGCTTGGAATCAAACAGGATATATTGTTATATTTCACTTTTGAATAAAATAAAACTAAAAAATATAAATCATTAGCAATGAATCTTATTTTTTTAGTATTTTAAGTAAAAGAAATTGATTGAATATTTTACTTAGATATATATGTTATTCATATTTTTTCGATGTATTTATTTCTATATTGATTATTTTTTTATGTGCAGCAGGTAGAAAATTATTCTTAACAATCTTAAATGGAAGCAAAAAAAAATTAAAGTAAGATAGACAAAAGGAAAAACAAAAAAGAATATCAAAAAGAACTGATAAATTTTATGACATCAGGTTTTAAAAGCTATCAAACGTGTACAGGTTAATTACTTTCTCCAGCAGGAGGTTGTTGTTTTTTCTTTAGTTCCTCTAACTTAACTGTTAGTTGTTCATTATTTGTTTGTTGTTAACTCTTATTTTCTTGATTTATCTATAGTTTTTTTTATATTTAATAAATATCTTAGACTAAAATTTAGTCATTTGGTTTAATAGTATATCAACTCTTGATGGTTATTTAATGCCAAATCCTATTTATACATATATTATTTTTAAGTGAATAGTTTGTAGGTAATTTTATTTTTAAATAAGTTTGAACTCATTTGTTTTCACACTGTTAGATAGTTTCAAGTATTGCTATTTAACACAAACAACCCTATTCAATATCAATTGTTTGCACACAGTTTAAAAGGTTTCAAGTATTGCTATCTTAACACAACTGATCCTCAGCCAGTGCTTTCTAGCACCTTATAGATAAAATAGGGTTGGTACTTTTTTATTGGCCTATTGATATAATGGTTAGAGTGTTCACCAATGGTCCAGACGACCAGACCAGGATTCAATCCCAAGTCGAGTCATACCAAAGACTCAAAAAATGGTACTTGATGCCTCTTTCCTTAAGACTCAGCATTATGTGGGGATCAAGGGTAGGTGGAACAATCCAGGGAAAGGGGTAGTACTCTTCCCTATACCTTGGGTGTTGTAGCTATTGAAAAGAGAGCCTTCAGGTCGCTCTCAACAATGATTGACCAACTAACTTTATTGCCACAAAAGCAATTTGAAAAATGTTTGAGACAATCATATAGGTGGTACGGCTTGATTCAACCAGCCAATGCATCAGATCATGTCTCTCTGACTTCCTACCAAGCCAAGTAAGAGCCAAAGTGAAGTATTGTAGGTCACATGACCACTTTAGTTGCTGGGTCATTGACTTCTCAGCCACCAAGATCCCATTCTCAAACATTATTGGTCACCACCCATTGCCAACGTATAGCCTCATTGGGAGGGGGTCTTACCCCTCTGCAGAGGAGCATTTGCCATATTCTCCAGGTCCAGCTGACTTAACCCTTAAGACTTAGAATTTACTATTTTCATCTGCAAAGAGGCAGAGTGATTATATATCTTCTTGGAAGATAAAGGCATCTTCAAAATTCTAACACTTGTATACCATTATCATGAATTCTTAATTGTGGTTAAACCATATTGCTAAAGTAAGAGAAAGTTTTATAGTGGATGATTGTAGTCTTTGATTAAATTAACTGAGTTCAAATGTAATTTGGTAAACAATAGCATGCATGAATATCAACAAAACCGATTGATATGCACAACAATACAAACATTTGTTAAACAAAACAAGTAAATATTTTGTTATTACCTTTTAGGCATATGTGTGATACTCAGGTGAAAAATGGTATGTGACTTGAGTAGAAGGCAAGTAGCTTAACACCCTGTAGGAGGTAGAAACAAAAAGGAGACAAGAACTTCGGATCTTTTCTCTTTTATATCGAAAGCTGCTATATATGTTAAGATACTTTTCTATATTTTCAATACATTCTTGAAAAATGTTAGTATATTATTTAAAACGTCTTTATACTTGCTCTAAGAAAATTGCAATTTAAGCTATCTTAGATTTACCATATTTGATATCATAAGAACCAACCAATTTACATTTAATATCACAATACTAGTACCGTACCTAATGTCAATGATGGAATTATTAATGTATGGACTAGCACTTCTCATCTTTGGGTTCAAGATATTGGCATCAGTCATGCTGGTGAGTTAAGAATGCAAGAGCATTGGTCACCTGAAATGGTTTCAGATCACTTTGAATAAAGAAAAGTAAGTGTCAGGGGAAGAAGAAGTTGGAAGGATAAAGAGAAATTGAAAAGTAAGAACATAAAGTGATATAGAGAATTGAGATGACTGATGTTTAGAAATTTATAGGAAGATAAAGAAAAAAAGAGAGTGAAAGAGAGGTATTAAGTAGAGTAATCCACCTTGTTATTACCTGTGAAAGAATCACAAATATATTGGAATTTCTAATATACTTATGTTAGCATAACACTGGGTTTTCTCATTACTTTGGATTTTGACCAGTTTTCATGATGTGTCATGGAAACTGGTCAAAATCCAAAGTAATGAGAAATATATATGTAATGTTGTTAAAGATGCATCTCAAAAACACATTGTGATGCCTCTTCAATGATGTTCATAGAATCAACAAGTGTTTTATGTTTGTCAATATCAAACTCTCCACCCAGATGACCCATCTGTGGTTTGAGTACTTTGTCATTTACACAACCAATATATATCGGTCATGTACAAGTACTGGAAGTTTACAGCATTAAGGTAAATATTAATCAAATAGATACCTCAACTTTACATATAAGTCCCCGGAGATATTTTAAGTCATGTTTTTCAAAAAAATGGATCCCTTCTATAACATTAAATCTTGTACTTTTTAATCATTTAAAAAATGAAGGTTGGTAGGTTGATTTTATGGCATTTCAACCTTTGTGGGATTATGTTATGCCAAGGTCAGTTGTTTTTTAGCATTACATGGTTTCAAGTATTTCTATATAATACTAATAATTTATACACAATTATATGGTTTTATGTAACTATTCCTATTTAAGAATAATCATTTATTTACACAGTTACATAGTATCAAGTATTTCTATATAATACTAATAATTTTCAAATAGATCTATTTGTTACTAACAGGTACTACCACACTGAGTTACTGTGGTCCTAGCAGTAATTGCAAAGAAATGATGGTTCTGCACTCCCATACATCCAGAACTGGAGCATCACCATCATATACAATTTAGCATCATACCCAGGATACCCTTTTTTGTAGCAGGTCCTCTGTAGAGGATGGGATCAGTATATTCTTGGCCTTGACAACAGGGAATTTAAAAAATAAAATTTACTCTCTTTGTAGTTATCTCATAATATTAATGTTTTTACTGCTTAGTAAATAAGACTTTGTGATTACATCATCAAAATAAACAAGAACAAATATATAATAGGTATGGAGGATTTTACAAATGTTTTGGAGTATTTCCGAAGTAATTTCCATGGTTCCTTCACTAAATAGACATTAGCATATCAGAATTCATATTCACATAAATAATTTAACCTTACAACTTAGCCATTTGTGAACACTGATAGACACACAAATAATAATAATATTAACTTTAAGTGACACAAGATTACAATTCATTGGCCCTTCACCCAGAGGTAACAATGACTGGCTCTGGAAATCACTTGAGTCTTTCTCACCATTGATTTCAAATATGAATAGATGTCTGTCCCTCAGAACAAGATGGAGTATCTTTGCCAGGAAGGTGGAGTCATGCATTAAACTCAATTAACATGGCTTCCACTATAGGTAATTTGCTTGGCTTTTACTCTCTTCTGCACTTAAATGGACATCCAGAAGCACAAATGACCTGATGCCCTTTCACCTGAAAGGGTTAGCTATTCATTATATTCTCAATGCAACCCTCTTAATTGGTTCTTTGTTTGGTTTCAACAGTTTGAAAGGAATTGGTTAATGCTGATTCCGCCCTCCAGTTACTTGTTCCTTCAGGCAGAACTCTGTAAAACTCAGTTGTCTAAGAACTGGATTTCTTTATTGCAACAGTGTTAGGTAATGATAAGTGTCATTACCTATTGTCGATAGACTTACTGGAGCATGTGATTTTAGAGCCAAATGTCCTAGTTAATGGTCGGACTTGTACTTACAAATCAGGCATAAAAAATAGTGGCCTTTCTGTTTTATTTGAAGATATTAGAAATAATCCCTTTCAAGATTAAACTTAAGTTATCAACAGAAAGAAATCTGATGATGAAAGAAAATGGGTTATTTTGAATAGTTCATGTCAGATGTCGCTTCATAAGTACAAATGAATGAAATCAAGAAAATAATGTTAGCATTTAATGAAACTAAGGAATACATTTTTCTAAATTATCTGCAGGTCCCTAAGAATCAGTAACAGAATATATAATGATCACTATTTGTCAACATAATAGAATTTGGCTCAGTGCCACTAACTTATATAAGTTCTTTTTCTTTCTTTCTTACTGGCTTAATAGCTTTCTTTATTTCTTGCTAACAATCTGTCTTTCTTTTTTTTTTCTTTTTTCTATGTTGCTTACTAGATGGATAGTTTTCTTTCTATTTTTCATTCTTGCTTGCTTGCTTACTAACTAGTTTTCTTTATTTCTTGCTATCTTTCTTTTTTGCGTGCTAGTTTTCATTCTTTCTTGTTTGCTTACTAACTAGCTTTTTTCTTTATTGCTTGCTTTCATTCTTTCTTTCTTTCTTGTTTGCTTGCTTACTAGCTTTCTTTTTCTTTCTTTCTCACTTACTTGCTAACTAGTTTTTTTCTCTTTCTTTCTTGCTAGTTTTCTTTCTCTTTTTTTTCCATCTTTCACTCTTTCTGTTTGCTTTCTTTCTTAGTTTCTGTCTTTGACTTTTTTCTTTACTTTTATGTCTTTTATAAAGAAGGACTTATTTGCTTTCTTTTTCCTTAAATGAAATGGCTTCCGACTTATCCAAGCTAATTTGAAAATAATCCATACAAAAATGTATCTCCTCAATTTTACTCTTTTGTATCTTTTTTTATAATCTTGAAAGGATTATTTTGATTTTTTTGAAGGTTAGATAAAGAATATAAAATGTAAAATGAGGTAAATCTACGATATAATGAAACTGATTTCATGAATGTAACTATTAACAATATGATCTTACTGGTCTGATAGGCAGTGGTTGCAGTCAATTTTCACTAGGTCTAGACAAGAAAAAACTTGGGTAAAATGTTTGAAGAACCCATGCACTTCCTGAAAATTACATTAACAGCAGAGACATGTTTACTTATAAAGAATCTATTTGTTAATCCATTTTGACAATTAGTTTTAATCACAATTTTAGTATTTAAATCTTTACTGTATATATATATATAAATTCATAATTATCTTAACAAATATTCACTGCATATGTTAGCCAATTATCTTTTCATATTATGACATGATATCAATGCACTTATTTAGAAAAGAATTTGTTTTGAGAATACTTGAAATTAACAAGGATTAAAAAAATCAAGCAATGTATAAAAATATATTTTTATGATCCACTTAATTACAAAGAAAATTTATTTCATTGAAAATAGTTCTCTGTGGAAGCCACACATGACTAAGATATTTTTCTACTCTTGGAAACAGTGCTGGAAGTGTTCAACTGACTCTGATTTCTGCTCATTTATCAAAATCTTTTGCATATTCTTGCCCAAATCATGACCATTGGGCTGAGTTTTAATTTTGGGGAACAGGAAAGTCTCCCAATTGTACAGATCAGGTTAGTTTTCTTGGGAAGCCACATATGACTAAGACATTTTCCTATTCTTTGAAACAGTGCTGTAAGTCTTCAACCGACACTGTTTTTAGTTCATCACAACTGTTGTGTGTTCTTCACAGTAACAAATGACCAAAGGGCTTTGATTTTAGGGAACCCAAAATAGAGTACACATATCATGGTAGTAAGAAGACTAGTATCACAGAAATATTCTTTTGAGCTGGAAAACTTGTTGATTAATTGTTCCATATTCTTGCATTCCATTTTCTTAACATACATAAACAAACACATTTGAAACAGTTATTTACTGATCTTAGCTTAGTTGTTGCACAAGTATAGGGCACCCTGTGAGAAGAGAACTCATTAACAATGGTTTGCTAATCTAGCTTCCTAACCATAACACCTCATGAGGTGCCAAACAGATTTGATATAATCAAATATTGCTCAGCTGAACATGAATTCTGAGAGGTACATATGAACTATATGATTCTACAGATGTTAAAGGTCAACGCTGATCAGCTGATTTTCAATGAGGGATACTAACCTGAAAATGAAAACAGTCAGTTTCATTACTTACTTGGTAACACTTATGTGGTCATGTAAAATTTGAAAAAAGTAATTCTGTTCATGATAATTAAGCCATGAAGAGTTTTGAAAAGAACGAATGTAATTGCTATTCTCAAAGATAAGGATGAGAAAGATGGCCCCAGAGTCCAAATCATTGTTTCGAAATGATTAATTGAACAAAAGTTTCACTAGAAAAATCACATTTAACACAGGTTATTGTTTGGCATTCTCCTTTTGTTCTTTTACTTGGCAGTAGCAGTCCTCTCATGTATGGTTATTCATTATTCTCACTGTCCTTGCTTACAGATTTAGCTTATTCTGTGTTCTCAGGCCAAAACTCTGTCCTCTCTTTTCCTTTGTTTTTCACTTCAACTCTTCCTATTTCACCCTCATCCTCTTCTTACCCATCTTTCTTTATTGCACATCTGCTAGCTATATATAAAATGTTCTTTTTTTTCTCTTGATTCTCTCTTAACCAGGCCATACCAGATTGCAAAACAACCCTTTCACCTTCCTCTACATCTACTCTTGTTACCCTACTTCCCACATACCTATGCAGTGATATTCACTCAGTCAACTAAAACTCCCATCATAGTGAAATCCTGGCACCCCATACTCAAATCTATCTTCTTTTTCTCCCATTTCCACTCTAACATCCTGCCTCCTTATTAACAGTTATCTTCTTTATTTGACTTTTACTGGTTTTACATGCCTTCCCTTGTGGTAAACATCACCTCATTTCCTGCTGACAAGGGGTTGGGATCATGGCTTTTCTGGGAATTAGTCTTTTATGTAAGTAATCTTTTAACATATAAATGAATTAGTTTTAAGAGATCTTGAGCAACATCTTTTTTCTTTTCTTTTTTTAATTCCTTCCGGACTTTTTACATGTGAATTCTGTTATATCGTTTTAGGATACATAGTTATAAAGTATTTCTCAACCCTGAACCCTGACTCAATTTTTTGTCAAAACATGCTTTGTGGGCCACAATAAAATTTACTTAAATTCTAGATCTTAATTATATAATTATTATATCTTTAAATACAAAAGTCACTTTTCAACTCAACCAATGTCTCATAGAGAAAATATCTATCTCTTGTCCAGCCAAAGATTCATATACTTTTAGTAAAAAAAGTAAAGTTGGCAACCTTAGTCGAGGATGACCCGAAGGCTCCCTTTTCAGTAGCTACTACACCAAGGTGTAGGAGAGAGCACTACTCCTTTCTGGATTGCTCCACTTTACCCTTGATCCTTACTTTATAATGCTGGGTGTTAAGCAAAGTGGCATCAAGTACCATTTTTTGAGTCTTTGGTATGACTTGAGCTGGGATTGAACCCCAGTCTCCTGGACCATTGGCAAAATGGTTTTATATTATACAGCATTTCTCAACTCTTAACCCTGATTTAATTTTAAGTTAGGAAAACCTTACTAGTCTGCAATAAAATTTACTTTAATTTGTCAGATTTTTACTTGATGTCTTGAATAAATCCTCTTATTCAATTTGATTTGCTGATTATTTTCCTACTAATCCAACATTGGATTATGATTGGGTTTTAAATTCTTAGAAAAATATTAATAAAAAGATTTTGTAAAATATAAAAGTTTTGGCTTAGTCTTTAATCTTTAGAAACCACTAAGAAGACTATCAAATTCTTACTGCATTTCACAACATTTTCTTTAAGTCTGGATCTTAGTTATTATATCTTTAAATTTAAAAGGTCACTTTTCCTCTTCAAATCCTTTCTTCTGTGAGACTTAAACTATTCTATATCTAGCCTAAGATTTATACACTAATAGTAGACAGTGTCAATTTTAACATTAAAATCTTCATATTTAATAAATTTTGACAAAGAAAAGTTTTCACTATTAGTGAAATGTTATAAAATACAATATTTGGTCATCTACACTAGATCTTGTGCATACAACCTAAACAACTGAGATTAGTTGATTTATATTCCTAAAAAATTATAAAAAATACATTTATATTGGAATTAATGATAGTAGGAAAAATATTTAGTTGGTTTCCCACTCTCCAATGACCAATATAAACATTAGTATATTCATGATAGCCAAAACTATACACCCTGTTCCATGAACAAGCAGTATATGGAAGGGGTACAAAATAGGAGAAGGCTTACTTGATGAGTGTAGGTAATAAAGCCATGTGGCTTTACCATTCCCAGACAGGTTCACAGACAATGTCTCTACTGTTTTTGTGATATAATTAAGGATGTTAATTTATTACATTAGTTAAATATTTTATTTTTAGTGATGAAATAGGAGTTAGTTGAAAAAAACTTTGAGTTGAATTGTAAGTTGTATGTGAAGATCAAATGGTGCACATGTCACATGAAATAGCAGGATATGAAATTGTTTTTGAAATCTGCAGAGGGGCAGTATGTTTAAAATAAACATTTTGAATATGATGTCAGCTAGCTTAGTAATGATGGATTAATGGGAAGTTTTTAAAGACACATTTTCTTATGATCATTAGTTAATGGGATAATTTGTATAATATATAAGTAGGATGATTTAGCAGTCAGTCAAGTTGGTTGAAGTCAGAGTGGGCGATGAGATAGCAGATCACAGTTGGAAAGTCAGCCGACAAATTAGTCAGGTAGATTCGGATTCAAGGGACAAGCAGCCCTGTGGATGTGATGGGGTGAACAAATCGATGTTGGTGTTTTGATTGTTCATCTCTCATGAATGAGTACTTTAAGCATTTCTAAGTAACAACTTATATCTTTGACTATATTTCTCTCGGGTTTATGGACAACCATGTAAATGTTGTAGACTTGTTATAAATCTTCGTATCTAAAGAAATAATTGTGTCACTTTGTATTTTGTGAAATGTAATATCTATTCATTTTGGGTCTTGTAAGGTAACACTTTCTTGATATCTGCATGTGGAGTGTTACCCTCAGGATATATTTGATCCCATAACATTACATTATCTGACACATTATGGACATGCCAAATATCTAAGGAATGTAAGTGTTTATCATATACCTACATTGATATGATTTTTAAATTATTGATATCAAAATAGTGATAGTAGTTAAGGTTTTGGGAGATGACATGGATTTGAAAAACCATATTTGGGTGAGTTAAAAGTTTTGCTATATTTTGGTAACATGAGGTAAAGTTTAGCAGCTTCAGGTCCTTTCAATGAGGTTCTGAAGGTAATGAACCACACTGGACTTTGAGATGCCCAGATTGCATGAAACTCTCCAACTGCTGTTTGTTGGATTTGCCTCTGTGGCTTGAATTATGGCCTCACCATCCATGAAATTTCAGATGATCTGACCTAGCTTCTGGCAACTCAAGCAAAATTTCTTGAACCATCTGGTTACTGTACTGAGATCAACTGTGCCTTTACTTTTCACACAACAAATGTTTTTTGTTGCCTCTGTTGTATTATGGCCCAGTTTGAACTTGAAAAGTTTCATCATCATCATCATGTCGCGCCGCCTGCGCGGATATCCCTGACCGTCTCTCGCCATTTCTCCCTATCATTCATCGCCTCCGGCAGGTCTTCAAGGAAGATACCAAATTAGACTACATTCTAGATTCCTTTTGTTAGAATTCTATCGTAAGGCTCAGTAGCAATGAGTCAGTGCTCACATGCATAAGGAATTACAAGTTGAAGTGAGATTATGTGGACATAGGGACGTTCTACTATACAAAGGTGGCCAAGTCCATTCCCTGGACAGTGATTAGTTGCTGGCCAAGTGAGTGGGCATTTTAGTGTATATATACACTGGCTTGCTTCAGTAAAGTTTCAGGTGTTACGGGTTCGGTATTGAGTTACCTGCCATTCAACTTTTTGTCTGCCAGCTGGATGCTAGTTGGGGCCACTGAGCCGGTAAAGGTTGTTATTCTTGTTTATTTTGCATACTAGAGCAGAGGCTTCTATACATTTGTGTAGCTTTCAAATCACATAGGGAATGAAGTGATGCACAACATGTTAGTGCACCAACAACTGCAGGTACTTTCTATTGCTTGAACTACTTTGGTCACTTGATATATGCACTGTACTTAGCATGTACTAAAATATTGTATAACTTCCAATTTACCCAAGTATATGGCAGTGGGACAGAATGCAGAGATGTAAATTAAGTGCACAGACAAGGAAGAAAATTCCACTGAAAAATATTTGCTGTGTATAATAAAACCTTTTCTATCATTAGGTTATGGATTCTTTGATTTACCTTTGCAATATAAATAAAGGGCCATATTTCTCTCACTCTTTGCAGCTTCAGTTAGTTCATTGGTACATCTGAAAACTATTACACTCACAAAGTATCAAATACACTCTTTTCTTACTTGGTTCTCTTGTGAACAAGACAGTTAAAGCCATAAGATGAATGCTTCTGTCTAAGAATTTCTATGTTTCTGCTGTGGAAAAGAGGGGGAAAATGGAAGAAAAGATATCAAAGATTTTCTTAGAGGATTTGATACAGTGTGAAAGAAAATATTATGGTTAAAAGTCTAAAAGGTAATTTTTTTCGTTTGTTTTTTGTTCCCTCTTATTTTTATGTCTACTCTCTGTATTTGGGCGACAGAATGTGTTTGATTTTTTAGCAGGGTTCAAGTTTACAGTGGTTTAAGATTACATTTATGATAGGTAAAGCACGTTTATATGAGTGTCCAACTGTTGTTTAAGAGCTAATAAAACATAGAACAAAATGTTTGTGATTGTAAACCATTTTTATTTTATTACCTTTTCCTTTTTAATGTACTCATCCTATTTATGAGGGTTAATTCTTTTATTTGCACATGTTTTATACCATTTCCTTATTTTATATATATCTTTAAACATTTTATAACAAAACTGAATCAGCCAATGGCCATTAAAATATTACCCAGTTTACTAGATTGCCACTAACAACATCATTCAAGAATAAACTTTTGGGCTCAAAAGTTTCAGATTAAGATAAGTACTTGGCAATCATTGATCTTCAATGCATTTTCTTTTTAATTCTCCAGAAAGAAACGTACAATATATTGTATTGTGAAGCAGGATTTGCTTCTACTGCTTTGCATTAAAAAACAAGAGAAAATTTACATGATAAAATTAAAAATCCAAGGCTCTTTTCTTATTTTTTGATTTTAATTTTAATTATCTCATAAAACCTTGCCGCAAAATTGGCAGCTGGCCTTAACAAACCTTTCCAGCAAAAGTGTCCCTTGCTTCAGCAAACTGCTGGCCAGTGACCAATTCAAAACAACTGCAGCAAACTTAGAAAAGACCATCACATTAAAAAAAAAAAATAAAAACAGAATGAAGATTTTTTAATACTTTATCATCAAATCTGATACTTTTTTCTTTTAAAATTTTGATCTTTTCATTATCCAGCAAAATAGTCCCTTCCTTGGTATACCAACAATGCTGCTTGCCTTGATGAATCTTTCAGCAAAATAATAGCTTACTTCAGCAAACTGCTTGCTGAACTCAAAATCAAAACACCAGACTGCAATAAATCTAGAAAAGAGCATTACATTCAAATGAAAAGAAAAAGTATTATTATCATAGCCTTATTTTGTAAAGAAATCTATTTTTATTCATTAGGCTACAGACTTAATATATTAATGTATGTATGCATAAGTTTGTTATCTGAACCTTTTTTCTATTCTGGAAATGACACTAAACTGTATCTATTGATGAGGTTGCAATTCTATAGCACGAGGGAATGTGGAATCTTCTATCTATTGCCTCTGCTCCCGGGTTCACTTTGATCCAGAGTGGTAGTGCTTATTAGGGTCTAATCTATGGGTCAAATAGATATGTTTAAAAGTTAATGTTATTAAATTGGAATAACTTGAAACATTTAACTGTAAAAACTATTTGTATTATAATGGTTAGAGTGCTCAACAATGATCCAAGAAACCTGGATTTAATCCCAGGTGAATTCATTCCAAAGATTCTTTGCTTAACACTCACCCTTGATCAGTACCTTATAATGCTAAGTTGAGCAACCCAGGGAAAGAAGTAGCACCCTAACCTACTCCTTGGGGTAGTAGCTATTGAAAAAGGAGCCTTCAAGTTGACCTTGACTACAGTCAGACAACTTATTAACTTACTTATGTAGGAATACTTTAAACTATATAATGTGCAAACAAATGATTATTATTAAATAGGAATAGTTATTTGAAGCCATATAAATGTATATGAATTATTATTATCAGATATGCATATGAAAAACCATATAACTGTGTGCAAATAGATTATTATTATTTATGAAAAGTTTTTGAAACCATATAAATGTAAATGAATCATTGATATCAGATATGTATTCTAGAAACCATATAAGTAAGTAAAGTTAGCAAACATAGTCGAGGGTGATCCAAAGGCTCCCTTTTCGAAAGCTACTACACCAAGGTGTAGGGGAGGGTGCTACTCCTTTCCCTGGATTGCTCGACTTTACCCTTGATCCGTACCTTATAATGCTGAGTGTTAAGCAAGGAGGCATCAAGTACCATTTTTTGAGTTTTTGGTATGACTCGACCTGGGATTGAACCCAGGTCTCCCGGGCCATTGGCGAACACTCAACCGCTTGGCCAATGTCCGGTTAGAAAGCATATAACTATGTGCAAATAGATTTTCTTTTTCTCTTTTCGGGGTTTTTCACGCCAGCATGAGGGTATTTCTCTGAAGTTTATTATTATTATTATTACTCCTTGAGAGTTTTTCACATCAGTGTTAGCTGATGATCTTTCACTGGAGTTTGAGTGACAGCAAATCTCCTCAATTCCCCAGGACTCTTTATTATTATTATCATTATTATTATTATTATTATTATTTACTCCTTGAGAGTTTTTCACATGAGTCTTAGCTGATGGTCTTTCACTGGAGTTTGAGTGACAGCAAATCTCCTCAAGTCTCCAGGACTCTTCAATGTATTCCGGCCATTCTCAACAATTCTGTAGTTTGGATGGTCTCCACTCGTCCTCCAACTTCCTCATTCTCCAGTCCCTTTAATAGTCCTTTTGTTACGGTACCAAACGCACCAATGATAATTAGTACAATCATCACCTTCATGTTCCATAGTTTTTTTTAATTCCCTACCAAGGTCGAGGTACTTATCCTTATTATTATTATTATAATTATTACTACTACAACTCCTGTGTACAAATTATCTGTTGTGAGAAGAATTACTTAAGGCTATAATTGTCTATAAATGAATATTATCATTACTGACAGAATGGTATTGCTTACAAAAAGTGATTTTAGTTGAATTAATGATTTCTTAATTAATTTTCACAAAATCTTCAAACAAGGCAATTATAAACATGAGATAATAAAAATATGAACTGAAAATTCAGCAAAGCATGAACTGTTAGCAAAAGTATTGTAGATGATTTAATTTAGTTATTCTATCTTAATTCTGTTATTCATACAGTTCAAATTTTCCTAGCATTATATTTGCCTTTTCAACATTAATCCACATTTTCAAAGAATATCTTTAATCAAAACTAAGAAATCTTGGGTGATATTCAGTTTGTAAAATACAAATTCTGTTGGAAAATAGCTGATGCATTGAAAATGTGACAATCCTTATACTTTTTGTTTTTTTATAGACCACAAATGAAATAGCTCTTAATTGTTTTTGTTTGGAAGACATAAAAATCAAAACAGCTAATAAAAAAGAAGAAAAGAGATATATATCTAAGAAAGTTATATCAGTCTTTGTTTTTCAAATAAGTTTCAGACAAAGGTTTCATCTATCAGTAGTTCACAACCAGGTAGAATTTTCTGGTATCAGCAAGGTAGGGAATTGGGACCATAGATTGACAGATTCAAACTGTTGGAATATTGATCTTTCTGCAAACTACAATTCTACTCTGCAAATTTTGTGCCAGACAGTCTTGGAAGGAGGGAATGACATTGTTAAAATATGTTAAAAAGATTGGGAACCACTGTTCAAATTGTCCCAAAGAGCATAAGAAATATATAATGCTTTTATGAAGAAAAAGATTTATTCAAAATAGCAAAAAGATCAAAGAAGAGAATTCAAATGGTGTTTGCCACCAACATAGACTCCACTTATAATTGTTTCAGATCAGTTCAAAAATAAAATTTATATTGCATATTTTAAATATGGAGATGCAATTGAGCTTACATTTGTTATTAAAGAGGCTTAGCTTAGCTTGGGATGAATCAACAAGTATGAGGCACCCAGTGAGAATCAAAATCACTTGTAAGAGTTTGCTGGCTAAGCTCACCAACCAATGCTCTATGAGAAACATCCAAAACTGTCCTGAAAATTATTGTTATTTAAACAAAGCTAAGTTTTTGACAAGGCAGGATGTATGGAGCACCCAGTGAGAATCAAACTCACTAGTAATGGTCTGCTACCTAAGCACACTTAACATTATACCATGCAAAGTGACCAAAGCTGACTTAAGTTAAGAGAAGAGAAAACAGCATAAATTTCCCACAAAAACTGTTTCTGGTCATTTTGAACTAATGCCCTTTGAAAAGGCATGAAGTCATTCCTATGCTAACTATGGGTAAAATAGCACGGTCTAAAAAAAGTTTCGGTCAAATATCACCCCCTTGCTACACTTACTATGTAACCTAGTACAATCTGACATTTGTTACTTGGAGACAAGATTTATACATCATGAGATTTTATACCAAGGAGGTCCAAATAAATATAGTATTATTTTCACAATAAAATGAATTTGTTATATACCAAACTGTTTGGGATTTACTGATAATCTCAGAATTTTTAAAGAAAAATTTTGGTTTGGTGTAAAATTGCTGGCATTTGGTGATTACATTTACTTGGTATCCATTTTTCAACAAAGTCTTCTTTGTAAAATCAAGTCCATTAGCAAGTTTTGTTTTGGAGCCAGTTTTTATTAGATTAATTTTGCATCTTAGAGGGCAAAACTTTTTGTAAAAATTTCAATCTTTGAATGGAAAACATTTTAAAAAATCAACCTCTATGATTATGAGATCCCACAAGACTAAAAAAAAAATGTTACTAATATTCAATTAATTTATTTGAGGTTGAATCAAAATTAAATTTAGTTAAAAGAGGGATGCCTCAAATAACTACTTTGAGAAACCCTGAACTGAAGGTTAAAACAGTCTTTTCTGATAATACCAGATTTAGGTCATATTTATGATGCTCTAATTGGTTTCCTTTAATAGATAATTGTGAAAAAAATTTATTATGCCATAGTGATCCAGAGCTAGGTAATAAAAACAGAACCGCCTCCTGTTGCCCAACCTTCTCCTGATATCAGCACAGCTGCAAAAATCTAAAAATGTGTTTGAAATCTTTATACATGAACTACCCTGTCAGTTGAGCTTAGAATATGCTGACTGTGTCCTCTGCAGAAGCGTAACGCCCTCCCCAAAAGTGGTGTCCCTGGTATGACAGTTAACTGCATCTGATGGTGAGGTTCCAGTTCTGGAGATCTAAGATGTGTAGGATTACCCTTCATTGCTATTACTCCCAAGTCCACACTAAGAGTCGTAATAATTGTTCAGGTCTCATGTAAGTGTTTGATAGATTGATTTAAAAATTTGTCTTCAATAGAATTACTTGATGTATATGACTATTAATTATCTATACTAAGAATAGTTACTAAAATAGTTACTAAATTATCTATACTAAGAATAATTACTAAAAGCGTGTTTACTAAGGATTTTTTTAGTTACTTGAAAACATATAACTGTGTGTCAACAAATGAGTATTATTAAATAGAAATAATTACTTCAGACCATACAAAGGTGTGTAAATTATTTACATTAGATAGGAATACTTGATATTATTTGACTATTCAAAAAATGTATGCATAAACAAACAATAAATACAGTTCACTAACCTTTTGAGAGAAAATAATTTTGGACAGGTTGATTTGCTGTTAAAATCAATCAATCATTCAATCTTTATTGATGAAATGAAAATATGATGTAATTTTTGCAACTGAACAATATATCTTGTGGAGGTCTGTGTTTGTGCAGCGAATATCATGTTCTTTAATTATCCAAATTCTTGATATAATGATGATAACTATAAAAAGTCTTTGGAATCCTTCACTCCTTCCTAAATAGGAGCATTGGTATCATCAAGAACAGTTGTTACAATGGGAGCTGAAAGCATTTACAGGTAGTCTAATCATTTACTCAAATTATTTTCATTTAACCAGATTATATTTTTTATCCGAATCAAAATATGCCATTTGAGATTTGAGTCAAGGTTTTTGTTTTTCATACTTTGCCTTTTTCTGTTTAGAGAGCAGATCAAAAGACAATGAAGTTTTATCTTCTCAGTGATTGCGTGCAGCTAAATATGGCCAACCTGACTCTGTTCACTTAAACTCGCTTAAAGAAATGGCCATTTTGAGCCAGTAAATAACATTCACAGAAATCTGCTTAGAGAGCAAATGGTTCACCAATACTAAGCTAGTCTCAAGCATTTGAGATCAGAAATTTATTTGATGTTTAAAGTACTTGAAAACCTCAGATATTATATAAAATGTATTAAAGCAGACTTTCTTCTGTCTTCCTTTCTGAGCTGATTTATAAATATATATCAGAATATATGTGCATTTGATTCATTTGTATGTGTTTGTGTGCATGCATTTTATACATGTGTCCATGTGGGAGTGTATTTGTATACATTTTAGCTTCTAAATAATGTCTAAAATCTAGTATATATAAAAAAAAAAAACGCATGCTATTTTATCATTCATTTATAAGACAATATAATGTTCTGACTGCAAGATACATTTTCATTAGTATATAAATATAGAACAATAAACAAGGGTTTTAGAAAGAATATGTGTGCAGCTGTGTATGTTTAAGTGGATATAATGTTCTGACTGCAAGATACATTTTCATTAGTATATAAATATAGAACAATAAACAAGGGGTTTACAAAGAATATGTGTGCAGCTGTGTATGTTTAAGTGTGTGCGCACACACACACACAAGTAAGAATATCTCCCTTCTGGGCACATGTATTTGAGTTTTAATGTTATAAGATATTATTCTATTAAATTTGAAAATCTAACAAAACTAAATAAGTTACAGGTACCAAATCTTTAAGGGAATTTGCATTAAAAGCAGGTTATAATTTTTAAAAATAAATAAATAAATAAAAAATACTGAAAACAGAAAAAATGTCAGGTCCTGTAAACTATCCCAGCATTCCAAACAATATCATCATTAGTGGTTTCTGTTTACTTGTGTCCAAAGTAAAAAAAAATAAATCCTAAATTGAATGTTTCAGTGAAAAAAAAAAAAAGAAAAAATAGTGAAATTGAACAGTGTATGTGAACTAAGGAGAATATCTAAAAAAAAGATTTACACAAAGCCAATAATAAAAATACAATGAGACAGACTTGAATGAGAACACCTTTTTTGAAGAAAATCAAAATTATAAAAAAATCTAAAGTTAGAATTTTTTTCTGAAAAAAAAAAATGTCTCTCTGCCAAAAATAAGTCTGTTTTTTTCTTTTTTACTCACCCCAGGGAAACTTGCTTTGTTATTCACTTTCAGAGAAACTTATTTACTATTCAGCTCTTGGAGCGCCTTTTCCCAAGTTAGCGTCTGCTTTTATTTAAATTTTATTTTGAAAAAAATTTTTCCCATAAATTTTTTAGAAAGATTGAAAAAATGTCTTAACAACAGATTTTTTTAATTAATCAATTTGATTCAATAAAATTATGCTTACATTGATAAATTTAAATTAACAATTGAATAAATAAATGAATAAAATAAGTGTTCATATATTTTTTAAAATATGTAAAGACAAATGCAGGATGATAGATTTATTTTTTAAATTACTTAAAATGTACTTACTTCTTTTTTATAGATATGTATTATGTGTTTGTGTGTGTGTGTGCGTGTGTAAATATTCACCTTAATAATCAAAGCAAAACACTGTCCCTTCAAAAAGAAAATAATTCAAACATTTTTGTAGTTGTTATTGTTAACATTTTTCATTGGTAGATTTATCAATTTCTTTTTTATGTATTAGTTTATTTTCTTATTCTTCTTTTTATGTGTAAATATTAAAAAAATATTAAAATTGGGCAAAACAAAAAAATATAATAAAAAAATTGCATTTTTCATTATCTAGAATTAAATTCTTACATTAAACTTATTTTAAATGATGCTCCTCTCACATATAGCTTTCATTGCTAAATTTTCATGATTTAACTATTAAACTAAATTTGACAGTATAGAATAAAATTTCTCTTAAGATTTATTGACAACATTTTTTATTCTTTTTCCTAAAATAGAACCAATTAATTATAAATCAAAGCTACTAGATTCCACACACTCTGGGCTCTGACTTTGTGTCAGACTACTCAGAGTCGAGAGGCAGAAAAAAGCCATGTTACATGTTGTTCGGACACGTTGTGGTCTTACCAGTAGACAACCTTATAAAGAAGCGAAGAGAGACTGAGATTATGCAACACCTAGAGGTAGCCTTGTGGGAGACCAGCATAGATAGAGAAGTGATGCAAAATCAAGATTATATGATATTTTAGAGAGACAAAAGAAAGAGCAGCACATAACTCAGTTTGCACTTTCACCAAAGCTCTGAATTTTTTACCTTGTACCAGACTGCTCTGACTATAGAAAACAAAGAATGCTGGCCATAATACAATGCTGTGAAAAAGCAAAGAAGCTTATAATAAGCACCTAAAGGAGGTGCCTGTGGTGTAATGGTTATCGTCATAGGAAATGGACACGGTGACATGAGTTCATATCCTTGACCAGGCTAATTGCATTTCACATAGCACTAATACCCTTGGGAAGGCTATGAACCCAATCATTCTCCTTCTAGCTATAGGTAAATAGTAGGACAGACTGGTGAGGCAACTAGTCTAGGAGAAGGAAAACTCTGAATTCAAACCTGTTAAACTCCGCTTAAAAATTGACCTTGTGTCATATCCTGCCCGAGCCGAGGGGTCGGTAAATATGATAATAAGCACCTATGAAGTAGTACCAGGGATTGAGGAAAGCAAACATAGCCACCATTTGATATTGCCTTTCACCAGATTATAGACAGCAAGAATAGAAAAGCCTACTTATACGAGGAATTGGTGGACTGTTATTTCATGAACTGGTCTCTGACAAATACATATCACCTCCAGGATGGGTGAAAATATGTAATATTTTCTCCATACTGAATATTGTGATTTTTGCAAGCCATATTTTGTTCTCTGTTTCTTGGCATCACCTTTTGTTTTTGTTTAATTTCTTAATTGCACGGTCTCATTCATTTACTCACTAACCAGCAACTCTGATTAGCAATTGATCTGTTGTCTGGATCTAAAAAACGCAACGTGGGCAAGTTGCGAATCAATCGTGTCATCCAAAGATATATCCAACTAGTGGAACAATCAGCAGATTGGAAGCAAGATCACCCCCTCCCCCCAGTATTTGGCAAGGACAGCTGTACTGTCACAATATGTCTAATCTACCTTGGAGAAGTGCTGAGTCTTACAGTGGACTGAGAAAAATGAGTTAGTATGGAGGATATATACATACTAGTTTAGTGCCCATAAAAAAATTGATGGGATTATTTACATATTGATCAGCACTTCCACAGAAGATCAAGGCATAGATTTTGTACCTGTGAAAATCCCATGGGTATTTTAAAGACTCTGAAATATAAAACATACAAATGAAAATGTTTATTATTTCAAAATAGAAAATTCAACAAAAGCAGATGAGTATTTTGTATTATAATTCTTTTTGTAATATATGCAATTAGATTTTCATAGGTATTGCATACTATATTGATGTTAGGCAGCAGTGCTTGTTAGTGATGCTTTTATCTTTGACAGGATACACAGATACTACATTCTAATCATAGGCAGAATTGCTACTGAGTGACACTTTAACCCTTGACAGCATTCACATACTGTTCTCTCTACCTGGTAGCAGTTATTGACTAAGAAAGAAAGAAACTATTGAAAAGGAAAAAAATCACACTGTTCACTAATATATATATATATATATATATATATATATGTTTGTGTGTGTGAGTTTATGGTTTTTATTTGTTATGTAGTTTCAACATTTCCAGACTAAATCAATGAAAGTGATTTTATCATGCTTAACCTTCTCTGTGATAATAAAATATCTTTTCTATCTTAAGTTTTTCTTTTTTTCCCCCTTCTTTTTTCCCCAAAATGGTGGATAGGGCCTGGTGGTGACAGTAATATATCTATTTGAACAACTTTTTTGCTGTTGATACAGCAGACTTAACAAGAGTTTAAAAAAAAAACATTTTTTTCTTTTAATTAACTGAGTTCTTGAATGGTTCTGCCTAATTTTCTGAATGTATACTTTTCAAATGACCATAAAACTGCTATTTTACTTAGACTGATAAACTGTGTAAAATCAAATATGCTTCATTGCTGATTATAGTACAGTTGAATGTTTTTTTAAATTCTTAGTCTTAAAAGGATAATTTTTAAACTGTAAACTGTAAAAGCCTTAAGTACCAATCATCTGGGGTTTTGTAACTGTATTGAGAAAAAAATGATTCATGCCTACAAACCATGTTTTTTTGATAGGGAGGGTGTACAATTAAAGTGTAGGAGTCAAAATTATGTTTTAACAACTTTATTAATTAAATTCCTTTCAGATATTTCAAGAAATAAATATATAAACAAACATGTTCATTATTTAAATACTTAAACTTTTTTTGTATTTATGTACTTTTTAAGAATTTAAAATTTAGAATTAAATACCCTGTATTATTGTATTGACTTACTGTACAATCCATTGTTTTCTTTACATCTCTGTATTTTTGCTTGATTTTTTTTTTTGTTTTGTTTTTTCTCTTAGTCTGTTTCTTATCTTTCTGTCAATATCTATGTCTTTTCCTGACGTCCATCCCTGTTTTTTTTTTATCTGTTAATCTTGGTCTATCTCTTTTCTCTCTCTGTTATTCTCTTTTCTATCTATCTATCTCTCTCTATCAATTTGTTTTCTTTCTGTCAGTCTCTGTTTTATTTCTCTGTCAATTTATTTTCTCTCTGTTAATCTCTGTTTCTATTCTCTCTATCATTCTTGGTCTGATTCTTTTATCACTGTCAGTCATAGTCTGTTTATTTTCTTTCTATTAATCTTGGTGTTCTTTTTCTCTTTCTGTCAATCTCTGTTTCTTTTCTCCCAATCAATCTTTGTCCACTGTTTTCTGTCTGTCCATCTCAGTATATAGCATTTCTATCTGTCCATCTTGTTCCATTGTGTTTATATATTTCTCTGAGTCTGTTCCTTATCTAAATACTATTCTCTTTTGTACATACTCAAATTCAAAGTATGCTAACCTTTTCAAATATACATTATTTCCATGCAACAATATCCTCAAGTGAAGTTAGAATATGATATTTCAAGATCATCAATGTAGTAATTTACGAAGGTCTTTACTTCGATTTAGCACAAGGCCAAATGAATGGGGCACCCAATGAAAGATCATCAATGTAGACCCCTTTAAAGTTCCATATTTTCAATTATCAAGAATAAAAGAAATAGCTTTGTTTACCTTCATGTAGGTTTACTTAATTTTTAAAACTTTTACAAAATAATATAATTTTTCAAACACAACAGGGTTCTGATTATTTAACCACAATCGGGTATTTTATTGAAAAATCCAAAAAGATGGTTTTTTAAAGAAAACCTGAATTATCAATGAAAATTTTCTCTCATTATAAAACTGATCTTACTTTATTACCAGCCTGTTTGCTTGGCCTCATATACCAACTGCATCCTAGCAACAGAGATAAGACTTCCCCTTACAAAAAGGGTGTCCTGTGTATAAGACTAAACTAAATCCAGTTGTGAAGTTTCAGTGTGGAGTTGCCTTTTTGTTGCTATTTTTCTCCTGGTCTACTCGGATAGCTAGTATCTGTTACGGCCCCATATATAGCTTAAATAGATCTTTTAGAAAATAATAAGTATTAGATACAGATATTTGAAACCCTATATTGTGTACAAATTATTTATATTTGAAATAGTTACTTGAAGCTATAATTGCTTACAAATGATAATCATTAGTCATTTCAAAGTATAAAATTGTTTTTTTTTTAAAACTGACTCGGGCATTGAATATACCAATTAGGGTTGACATTTTATAAAACTAATCAACCAACTTTGTTTTTTTCTCTTTGTTTTTTTTTCTCACAGAGTAGATAGATCTTAGTTGTACTTGCTAGAGAATTTTTTCTGAAAGAACATTTGTATTTTGCTTCTTGTTCCATGCATTCTTTCCTAAATTGTCAACTTTTATTACAAAATTGGCCAAATGAGTAGAGTGTTCGTCAATGACCCAGGAGACTGGAGTTAAATCTCAGGTCGAGTCATACCTGACTCAAAAAGCAGTACTTGATTCCTCCTTGCTTAACACTCAGCATTATAAGGTATGTTTCAAGGGTAAAGTGGAGGAATCCAGGGAAAGGAGTAGTGCCCTCCTCTACACCTCAGTGTAATAGCTATTGAAAAGGGTAGTCCTCGACTACAGTCGCCAACTTTAATTTACTTACAATGTTGCTTGACCACAATCTTATGAAAAAACCTGGCATTACCACTATTATTTGATCATGAAAATGATAGGTAAAACAAGTATTTAAGAATAAACCAAAACCTGGTCAATTTAAGACAGGAATCTTTGGAATAGTCCATTTCTAATGGGTAGTGTGATCTATAGCATCCTCTAAATAGACATTTTCACATTCATTTACAGAATGTCTACTTTTATTACAAAGTACAATATTGCTTCACCTCCATCTTATGAGAAAAACTGGCATTATGGTTTGGCATTGTAACTGGAAAGTAAGACTTTGATCATGAAAATAATCAGTAATATAAGCTACAGGTTAAATCAAAAACAATTTGAAAGTCAAAAATCAAAAATAAATGAAAGAAAACTAATATTGCAGATTGTTGAAAGCGCATGTCCAACTTGATATATTAATCTCTTAGTGAGTTGTTGCATTGGTATGACTAGTTATGTCTGTATAGATAAAATGTAAAAATAATTATTTTCTTTTTTTTTTTTCTTTTACCATGATTTTTTTCATAACAAAATGATATCACTGGCAATCAGTTTCTTTTGCTTCAAATAAATATCAATTTTAACTAAAAAAAAATGTTGAAAAATCCGTGTGCCACCTGAGTTGTTTATCAGCTCACGTTTTAAATCTGTTTTCCTTTAACTAGGCATAATTCAACTTAGAAACATAAGGTCAAATTTCTGATAAATTTTATTCTACAGATATCTAAAAATGAATGTTACATGAATTAGAATCCAAATGCCATATAAAAATTTTGTAGAGTTTTGTGCAGTGGTTACATTAAATGCCATAAAACCAATTAATTTCTTCGCTTCCTGGTAATTACTGAAAATCAATATTGCTATTTAAATGGTTTCATTTTATTTACTTTACTCTTGCTAATGGCTTTATTTCTTTCTACTTCCTAAATTGCCTAAGATTACAATTATATAGGAGAAAAGAAAGGGGGGGAAAAGAAGCAATCTGGATAACATATGTAGTTTTCTTTACTTTGACAAAGAACTACTTATTCTATTTCACTGCACATAAATTCAAAGAAAGATTATTGATTTAATTATTATGTAGAGTCTATCTTTCTTAAGACTATTCTTATACCAGTGAGACTTAATGGATTTTACAAGTAATCAAAAGAATTAAGCATACTTCTTAATGGTTTTAATTTTTAAATTTAAACCAATCCCTGAGATGCCATACTGGGTCCTTTATGACATTCCTTAAGGCCACCTCAGGGTTTCAAAATATTCATAATAGGTGCTCATAATATGCATGGACATAGCTGAGATCAGGTCACATGACAATTAAATTGATTAAAGAACCCACCATTTTTCTCCATTTTAGGGCTAATTTTAGGCTGTGACTTCTGGACATAGATAAAAGGAAGATTAAATCAAAGGTTCAGTGTGAAGTCAGTGACAACAGAGATGTTTATGTAGAAAGGAATTTCCATGATGAATCCCAAAATGCACCCATTCTTTGTCTATCTATCAATCTATCTCCTCAATCTGATACATCAATAATCAACATAAGAAAACTTAAAGCCTGACAGTTACTACTACGTAAATCAGACAAATATACACATACATTTTTATCATCTAAGATATAAATTATTATTATCCGACCTTATTACATTGTTCACAAAACAAAGTCTTACATAAAAAGACTGTGTTTTTACTTAAATCATTCATGTTCTTTGTCAATATTTTCCCAACCTCTTCACAACAGAAAGAATGTGATACAAAGTTAATTTTTAATCAGAGCACTGCTGCTTTGAATTCTGAGGTTTTCTTCTCCTAGACTGGTTGCCTTACTAACATTAAAGAATCTAAGGCATTCATTGGAAGTTAAATGGAAACGTATTTTTCCAAGATTTGAACTCATCTCACCTATTCAATTTGGTATGATGATATTCATTACATCAAATGCATATCCATGTTCATTGTAATGTTATATGTATATATTGATCAATAGATTGAGAGATATATCAAGAAATTCAAGTTATCTTTTTATTTGCATTTGATTTTTAATATATGGTAAGTCTTGATTGCTAGAAATCTTGATGAAGAAGTCCCCTACAAGTAGCACAAGAGATTTTGTGAAGGTCAAATGTTTTCAAAGAAGAAAATTTATGTTTACTATTGGACAAAATGTATCACATGGTTCATGTATGTGCAGTGATTCACCTCACATAACTCCAGTCTTGTTATTTAATAGCCACACCTTAAACATAACTTTATTTATATGTGTTCGATTTTGGCTTTGTTTTTTGTTTTACTTTTAAAAAAATATGTTAGTTTTTTTAGTGTCTTCTGCTAGAAAAAAAACCCCTAAGATTAAGATCAATTTAAAAAATAAGCCCTTTATTTTCTATAAAGACCAAAGAAATGAGTAAATCATGAATGTTTTTTAAGACCTGTAAATGCATATGCACAATTCTTACAGCAAATATTCCAATATTCTCCTTGATATGCTGTTGTATCTATTTTTATTTATTCATTTCTTTATGGTTTGTTTTTGTTTTGTTTTTTTTACCAAGAGGATCATAGAAAAGATTTATATTCTCCTTAATCTGAATATAGCCCCATAAGATGTATTTAACTGTGTCAGGGATTCTATGCAAAATATGATTTTACTCAAGTAAGCCTTTGTGCCATATATATATATATATATATAGTGTGTGTGTGTGTGTGTGTATATATATATTAACTTGCTGAAAAAAAAAATATATATATATATATATACTGTAGTATCTGCATAATCTACTAAGAGAATGAAAGAAGGACCAAAAATATTCTTGCTATCCAGTCTTCCCCATTCAATATGTCACTTTCGACTGCCACTACATTTGAGACAAACATGTCTCTCTCAACAACTTGACACAAATTCACAGATTTCTCTTTTAGATTGATTGATTTTAATCCCATTTCAACCCGTCTTAGGTTATTTTTTTTTTTGGCAGGGGTCCTAGTCATCTGCAGACAATACTGTCAGAGTATTCTAAGCCTCACCAGCAGGGAGATTCTCTTTTATGTTAATATATATCTTTTGATAATTTTCTTTTTGAAAACAATCAAAACATTTTTAATGAAAAAGGTAGTGAGCGAAATAAAGATTGATTTGACTAATTAGCAATTCGTAATATTTACAATATTTTCAGCAAACTCAGGTATACCATTATGCTAAAATAAAAATTTGTGCAATGAAGGAAACCAAGAAACTAAAACAGGAATTTTTTTCTAAATTATTCTTCATCATTAAATCATAAATGAATAAGATATTATTTCCAGTAGGTTAATTAATTTCATTGTATATAAACACAAACAAATCACTGACCATTTGAAAATCTGATACCTCTAATGAAATAAAATAGAAATTCTCCCAAGCTGTAACTGTGTCAGTACTACTGTAGGGTTTCATCACAAAATGCCCAGAGAAAAAGCTAGATAGGAACTACACAAGAATGCTAGGTGCTATTTTGAACACATCATGGAAGCAGCACCAAACAAAATAGTAGTTCTATGATCACTTACCTCCCATCTCAAACTATCCAAGTCAGACAAGCAAGATTTGCTGAATTAATAATGAATTAATTTGCTATGTTCTTCTATGGACTCCTTCACATGGACACATGTGGGGATTAAAAAAGAAAGAAATAAAAAAATAAATAAATCAAAAAGTAAATTTCTCAGGAGGCCTCTGACAGGAAGTGAAATAAGTGAATGCTTAAAAAGCAGGGCTTCCTAGCACCAAAGTGAAATAGATTCTCAGTAACCATTCACCACTGCTATGGGATGAACCTTTCTCTCAGCTGTTAGTAGGAGCTTCATGCTCGCTAAATTCCCGGGGCTTAGTGGCAGGTTGTGTCTCTTGCTGGTAGCCACCTTTTCTAAACATACCTTGCTGAAAATACCTTCTGGACACATGAACTTTAAATGCATAACTCACTGAAAATATATATTTCAATGCCTTGTCTGAGAGATGCAACTATTTCTACTGGTTCAGGAAAACATTTCCCCCACCACAGAATGGTTGTGAACCCCAAAATAAAGTTTGGGTAGAAAGGTATCCTTGTCTCTTTCCTCCTGTCTTTGATTCTCTTACAGCTTTCACACAGACAAAAGAAGACAACAAGTGAATGGGATGAGAAGAAGGAAAAGGAGTCAGATAGGAAACTCAGAATCATTTCAACAAAATCCAACAATTCACCAACTACAACGAAAACACAAACCCTTCTTCTTAACCCCCATACACACCAACAGCAAAAATTTATGTTCATCAGTTCTGTACCTAGCAAGTCCTCTGGATAGCATCTAGTCTAAGTGACCAATGGCAAGTGAGAGTCAAGTCAATCCATGCTGTTGACACACCTTGATGATATGTATTTTAATATTTGTGTAACTCATGAATGAAACATGAAGAATATTTTATCTTTGAACCTAGATGGTTGTTTCCCCATTAGATATAGATTTTTCATGAGTTCAGCTAACATATTATGATGGCTATTTGAGTTGTGACCAGTTATTGTTAAAGTTGGTGCTAGAAAGGATATTCAGTCACCACTGACAGTTTCTTATCTTTAAAAAAATGTTATTAATTGCAATATTCTTAGAGTGCTTATAAAATCCTCTGTTTACTGCTGGAGATATTGATGGTAATGCCAAAGTCCTAGAAATATACTGGTTTCAGAATTACTTTATCTTAAAATAGCTCAAAGAAAACTCACACAGAAAACATAAAATCACTTTACATATGAATTTGAAAAGAAAATTTCTTTTTATCTCTCTTTCTTTTTTGGTAATTTCTCTTTTTTTTAAGTTTCTGCAAGATAAAATTATTTTGAAAGTTTTGCCCAGAAAGAAATGAAATAAAAAAAACTCATTTCAAGGAATAGATTTTTGATAATTCAAGAAGATTGGAAAGAAAATTGCAATAAGCCTTAAATACTTGCGAGGAATGCAAAAAATGTAGAATCTTCTGCTGCAATGAGCAAAACTCTGGAAACATTTCTCTTTACCTCACAAGTATTAGGTTTATCTCTCTACACTGAAGATTTTCAAAGCCACCAATTCTGTATCTTTACTTGGAGATGACGTGTAGGGTGGAGTATTAGCTTATGATTTTTCATTTCAAAGAGTTTTGGTCAAGAAATTATATACTCCCTATAGTTATTCCTAAACATAAAATGCAAAATAAATAATCATTATTTTTAGGTGGTTCAAAGATATCTTTGTCACAGAGGACATATCTTCTGAGTTGAGATATCAGTTCAGACCTTTAAAAATGCAATTTTCATCTTCTTTGAGACTGATACACACTGCAATAAAAAAGGCCTCTTGGGACATCCAGCTATAATAAATGAATCACCAAAGTATTTTTGTTCTCTTAAGTTTATCAAATATATAAAGATTGGTTTCATGTTTGTTGATATGTACAGAGGTAAGTCAATAAATCTGTAACCCAATGATGAAAACAAAACACATTTATTTTATATGACAAATATTTATTTTTAAACATAATCTTCTTCCTTATCAGTGCACTTGAACTAACTCCTCTTCATTAATCATATAGAATAAACATTATACTGTGAAACGATCAAAATTCAGCTTGTATATGTCAGCCAGTTAATTTATTGATCCACTCTCATATAGCTTTCTTGCCTTGTCAGTAGAGCTTAGAATACACTGACTGCATTCTTTGCAGAAGAATAAGACCTCCCCATTACTCTCAGGTCCACTCTGACTTAGTTGGATAGTACCTATTAGGGTCTCATCTATGAGTCTAATAGATCTGTTTGAAAATAATTTATATTTGATTGCACCATTTATAAGAAAAACTCTTAAACTACTCGACAAGAATGTAAAAAATATAAACCTGTTTGGGATCAGACCAAATAAATAATATTAAAGTTATTCTGCCTGTGGAATAAAAAGGGATTTGCCTCCCAGGGACAGGGTATTGTGGAATTTGTAGGGACCAGATGAACGGTGTCATGAGAGACTCAAAAACACACTTGGAATCAACCATGAAACATGGACATATAACTGACTGGTGCCCACAAAGTTAAAACCATTCTGTTCCTTGTCATTAGATGCATGTCTCTGCATGTGGTTAATAAACCTAATTGTTTTGTTGAACACCCAAGAGCCTGTCTCTTTTCACTTTTGTTTACATATTTTCTTGTGCGTCAGAATGTAATGAAACCTACAATGAATGCAATTCCTTAGCCTCTCTGCATAAATATAACCCTGGATTTACATATCATTAAAATTTATCAATCATATATTTTATACATACACATCAAAAAAACATTATCATGATTTTAAAACATATGTATAAACTATTATCTGTCATATATATTTTTTCTTTTTATTGTCATTTCTACAAATGCCAAAAAGTTCATTTTCTCTTTGACATTAGATGGTATGAGAAGCACTGAATACTAAAGGAAGTAAGTTGTATCTAAAGCAACATTTTTACCAAATAGAATATTAATATTAAATCATTGGACATTATGTTGTTTAAATTTCTGAGACGAAGCTTGATGATTTTTATCATTAAGGGTTTTTGGACTATTGTCTTCATCTTTATTGTTATTTCCATAACATTTTGGCCGATATGTCCTCCAGCCTTCTTCAGATGTTTGTCAAACTCGGAAACCTTCATGGAACCTCGAACTACGTCCTTTATTGAATCCATGGGGGTTGCCTGTTCTGATTCCATTTGCCATAACCAGGTACAAGTGTTAAGTATTCCTGTATTGTTACTCTTCTGCAGTCAGGATTGAACCTGCAACTTCCAGATGATTGTCTCATTAGAAACTTAGGGAACCAATACCTATAACCGTTAGGCCATGTGTCCTGCTTGACAGAACAGGCAACCCCTGTGGATTAAATAAAGGACATAGTTCAAAGTTCCATGAAGATTCCCGAGTTCGACAAACACCTGAAGAAGGCCGGAGGACATATCGGCCGAAACATTGTGGAAATAACAATAAAAATGAAGACAATAGTCTGAAAACCCTTAATGATAAAAATTGGACATTATGCTATGAAAATTAAGACAGAACTTAATATTTTTCTGGTATATTTTTATACTGGGTACTTGAAAATATTTTACTAGGTGATAAACTCAAAACTAAAACCTTGATTGACCAGACATAAAAGTACATCTTCTCTTAATGTCTTTAATTTATTCCTCACTTAATTACTATCAAAGTCACAACATAATATCTGATGTTATTAGAGAGCACTCTTGTCAATAATCATAATTAAGATCAGTACAATTTTGTATATGAATTTTTTGAGTTGCCAGTGTATTTTTATGAGGTCAGTGTGTCAAAGAAGATTGGGAGTCAACAATTTTTTCATTAGAACAAGACTGGATATTAATGTCACTTATGTTTCAATAATATTTTTGCTGGATACTGTCATAACTAAAAAGCACATCAATAGATTTATGTCAATTTTCTTTTATTTTTTACCTAAAATATAAATCATCTTTGTATATACTGGTTTATTAATTATTTTAGCCACTTAATGGCCATCAGCATAGGAAACAGATTTGGTAACCGAAGTTCAAATCCTGAAAAAGCTGTTTGCATTACATTTCATACAAATACCCAATTTTCCTTTCCAGCTTGACTGGGACTGTAGAATATAATGACTACACCTCGTCAGAGGAGTAAGACCACCCCCCCAGAATGAGTGTCCTACATATGACACTGAACAATCTGATGGTGAGGCTCCATTAATTTTGGAGCTTTATGGAATGTGGAGTATCCCGTCATTTCATATCATATGTTTAATATATATGTAAAAACTGGATCTGACATTAAACAACCAACGATGGTTGATATGCCATAAAACCAAACCAAACATGTAAATTGTAGGAAAGATGGGTTCTCAAGCATATATCAGACAACCAATTGAGTAGAAAGAAAACCTTGAATTCAAACCCAGCTGTATTCCACTTAAAATTGAACTTGTATCACATCTTGCTCATGGGAGTTGGGTAAATACATGCTTAGGGTCCAGACTAAGTCCATGATTTACCATCATTTTAATAAATGGGATTTCAATGCAAAAAAAAATGTTTTTCTATCAATTTGTTTTTGATATTCTGAGCTAGCTCTTGAATCCTATCAACTGATATAAAAAGAATTTTCAAACCTTGTCATTAGCCATGTCTTTCACATTCACATGTTTTTTTACAAACAAATTGCATCAACTTCAAAGACTTTCATCCTCTTTCATCTTCAAAGAGCCTGTATCATGAACACCAAATGAGCTATTATCCAAACAATCTCCTCAAAGATACAGAGGACTCTTTTGAAATATATATGAAAAAACACCTGTTTGTTATAGTTATTATAATTTTCTCCTTGATATCCAGAAACTACAGTATCTACTGATAAGTGCATCACTGCATTTATAAACCACAAAATGCACTTAAATTAAATTTTGATTTCCAGAATGCTGATTTCATCAAAATAAATAATCCAGCAAACATTTATCTTTCATAATGTTTTACACCATTTTTGATATTGTGATTGTGGTAATAATAAGTAGAAGCAGAACACCCAAAAGAGGCAGCAATATATATATATATATATAAAATACATGTAGTTACTACCTTTCCTTAAGGGAGAGTCTCCATAGTGTAATGGCTAAATTGCTGGAGTGCAGCCTTGCAGTAAATAAGTTCTAACTACACTCACTCTGTTACGTTCACTTTTAGACAAATACCCTTCCCTCGGGGAAGATATGAATCCCTTTATACCCCCAGCTATGGGTTAAATAATATCACTGTCTTAGGTTAGCTGAGGTCTGCTGTATTACTTGTAGTCTGACTGGAACTTTGGCAGTACACATGGCACAACATCTATTTGGCAACGGTCTGCTGCTGTTGATTGCCACTATGTGACTTGTATATGTACGCCGTCTAGTCATATTTGCATAGCACATCCATATCTACGGGCTGGTATTTTTACTTCATCAAAACATCCTTGAATAAACATTTTCCCATTACTACACACACTGCTGTTCTTCTACAAGGATGAGTTTGGCATTAAATAAACCATGAAGATTGATATGTCTTTAAACAAAGAAACCAAAACCTTCCTTCAAACTAAAAGGATTTTAAAAAATGGAAAATAAAGCTGAAAATTGAATGATAATAACTTCTTCAATTGGATTTATTAGGTCTGAAGACTTGTCTGTTAGTCATAGTTATTATCACTTGTGTTTTTGATATTTTGGGGTTTAAGTGGTAGTTGCATTTCCATTGAGTATTTATGATTATCCCGTACTTTATCTAACTTAGACTTAAAAGAGTTTAATAAAAGGGCATTTACCGCCACAGACAGTTGTTTGTTTGAAGAATCAACGAGTATGATAGTTAAAAAAAAATTGTTTATTGATTGCCTTTCAGTATCTTTTCAAAATTCTCAGTTTATGTCCCATTTGCTATCATTTCTTTTGTTAGAAAACGTTTTTCTAGTTGTATGTACAAATAAAATGCAAAACTCATTTTCTTTTTGGATTTTACTCTTGAAATAGATGTCACAGTGCATAAGGAGGAGTACCTGTGGCATAGTGGTTAAGATGCTTGACTGCAACATCTTAGTGAGTGAGTTCAAACTCCAGTCACGCTATTACATTCACTTTTGGACTAATTCCCTTGAGGAAAGCATGAATCCCTTTATACCCCCACCTATGGGTTAAATAGTACCAATTCTGTTCTTCTACAAGGATGGCTTTGTCATTAAATAAGTCACAAAGGTTTATATGCCATTAAACAAAGAAAGCTAAGAAACAATGATAAGCAAGATCCTGATTTGGGAGTTTAATCCTCAATGGCTACCCTATAACTGTGACCTTGTGTCAAAACAAAATCATGCCAAGTGAATAAATATCTTTTCTAATTTTAAACAAGATTATGTCATTATAATATTTGTTTAAAGTCATTTTGTTTGTTTTTGTTATTTCCACATTTCAGTCAGTCCAATATTTCTGGAAATATCAACCCTTTTCTTTCCTGAGAGAAAGTACACCTGAAGAAGATAGTTGAATGCATTCCCTGAAATATTGCCATAATAAAGAAACTTCATAATAAATTATTTCAGTTGCCCAAATATTTCAACAACCATTTCTCTTTTGTTTACTAACATTTTCTAGTTGTACACACAAATAAAATTCAAAAGTTATATCTCTTTATGGACTGAAAGAGATACACTATGCAGAAGTTAAAATATTGTGGTTACAACAACAAAAACCAACTTTTAGAATCAAATTCTTCCATTTTTTTCTCATGAAAGTATTTTTTATCATTAAAAATTACCTGGAAATAAATGTATTATTGTTAAAAATGTTAATGAATGGGTCAACTTTTACCCCAATTTTATTTTGTTCTTAATAGTTTTATTATGATTTGTTCAATAGAACATAATTATATAATTCTAGTTTAGTGACCTTTACACAATCTTTATTATATCATGGACAAGTAAATATCAATTAGTGGCAATCAATACAATATTTTTCAGTTTGTTGTCAGAAATAGTGCAAGACACTGCATATTAGCCAGAAATTACAACAGTAGTATTATTATCAAGAATTATCTTAACATATTTTCCTATTTGGTGTCTAGATTTGCTCTTGGCATGGTATATACTCAAGTAAATAATGAGTAATAAATGACCTCTTTAACTTAAGCTCAAAAGGCCTTTTTATTATATATTCTATGAAATGAATAAAAGTAAGCTTCAATGTATTCAAAAACTTACCTTGTATAATAAATAACCCCTTGTAGATTTTCTCTAGGCATCATCATCAAGTCACACTGATAGCAGAGAGTTCCCTGAATCTGTCTCTCCATCCATCCTTATCCTGCATCCCAAGAGGCAGATTCAGGGAACTCTAGACTGCATTCAGTGTCTGCACAGAGCTGATGTTTGTAAGTCCTTCCTGGTCAGCCAACACTGGCCCACCAATGTGTTGGAGTCCAAAAAAGAATGTCACTTATAAATTTGTCCTTACTTCTCTAGCAGTGTCCCGTATGTCTAACTCATATTATTTGTATGGCTCGTAAGATGGGAGGTAGATAGCTGTTCAGCTGCACTTTTGTGGAATGCTACTTCTTGGATATGTTCAAAACAGCATGTAGCATTCTTGAGTAATTCCAATTGAGCTTATTCTTTTTCTTATTAGCATCCATGTGGTATATCAACACAGTTACAACTTGGAAGAAATCCCATTTTATTTTATTAGAGATGTCAGATTTCCATATGATCAATATCAATAACTTTTCAATAACAGTCCATGCTTTGCTTGGAATATCTTGACATCCCTTTCAGTAGACAAGATGTTGCTGCTGAGATATGAGAACTGGTTTACTAATGTAAACGAAAATTTGAAAGTTTCCAGAACAAATATTTTGCATTTTGAATCTGAACAAGAACAAAGTCTCAGATAAGAAATTTGAAACTTTAATCCATCTCAGAAAAAAAAAAATGGTCTGTATATTTTGTCCCTTCTAAAATCTGCAAACACAAAGTAACCTAAAAATAGCTCATTAAAGATCATAGACTGACTGACATCTTCTCATGGAATGTTATGAAATGAGATTTGTTTTTTCAGCATAGTCTCTTTTGTGGTCCACATACTTCTTCCATTGGTATTGCAGTACTGAGATCCTTTCAGTCAAAAATGTCAACACCAGCAGATATAACATCATTATATGAACTTTTTAGCTAAACCTTGTATTACTTATGTGTTTATATAATTTTGTGTGTAATGAACATATATGTATATATATATATATTTACTCAACCCCCTTCATCACAAGCTGGATGTGACATAAGGGCAATTTTTAAGCAAAGTAGAGCTGGTTTGAATTCAGTAGTCCTCCTCCTTGACTGGTTGCTAACCTAAAATGAAGAACCCAGTGTTCTATGCAATGGGTGAGAACACATGGATTCATAGCTTTATCAAAGGCATTAGTTTGAAGTGAAATTTAAACAGCTTCATCCAAGATTAGAATTCAGATCAGCAATTTCATTTAGCATTACAATAGCTGTTACACCATACATATGTGCAAATATGTGTGTGTATGTGTTAAAGTTAAGCTGTCAAAAAGTGTTCTGGGGACTTGCACACACACACACACACACACACACACACACACATATATATAGATATATATATATATTGTTGGTTGGTTAGTGATTTAATTTTTAGACCAAACGTATTTATCTTATTTTCCTTATTAGAAATTTTAAAGTTTTTTTTTTTCTTGCTTGTTTTATTTTATAGGCTGGATATTTTTTGGTGCAAAATGAAATTACTATTAATATTTTTGGTTTTGGAAATTACTCATAACAGACTGTCAATTGACTTTCTGTTGGCTTTCACAAATAAAGCTGTGTCTGATTAAAAAATATATATTTTAGTATATGTGTACAAAGGAATGAATATACATGCAATTGTGTGCATCTTTACTTGCACATCTATATATACAGATAGACATATGTAGTCTCTTAGTATATAAATGTGTGGTAAAATTTCATTTCATATTCTTGTTTTGTTTTTGTTTTTGAAAATGACTATATAAAAAATCTAATCTCAGTTTGATCTTTGATGTAATTCACAAATGATTGCTTGCTAAATAGAAAAGAAATATAAATAAAATAACTATAAAAAAATAAAGTCTGAATTTCTTTTTTTAACCATCCTTATAAAAAATTCCCTATTTCAAAAACTACCAATCACAGTCATGTGTATATATAAAATGGTAATTTGATCAGTCACCTAAAATGGCTTTGGCAATCATTGACCCAAGTAATTTCTTGCTCATGAAAATATCTTTGTTTATCTGTAAAAAAAAAAAAAAAAAAAAGTACCTGCATATGTATATACATAAGATTTTCATTAAAATAAGCTTCGATTTCAAAAACTTTTATATGGTTCAAATGTATTCAAATTTTATATTATGAGATTTATGTGGCTGATCCTATACATTCCTTGTGGCACATAAAGTTGTTGCCCCACCTCCATCAAGGATGGTGCTTTGGTTTCCATAGCAACTAAGTTTTTTAATCTGGAGTTGCTAGCCATTTGTCTCCTGGGTTGATAATCATTGCATTACAAAAATTCACTTGGACCATTTGCTATATTTAAACTTAGTTTATCACATGGCCGGAAGTATTGTGCACTCTGTAAGAATCAAACTTATTCATATTGGTCTGCTCGCCTATCCTGTTAGCAATTGGTTGACTGTTCCAACCTCATTCAAAGAACTGCTCCAATATGTATTTACCCAACTTCCTTGCCTCAATCTGACCTCTCACCAGGTCAGATTTGACACAAGGTCCTTTTTAGTGTAGTGGGGGGCGAACATGCATGAATTAAGTCTAATATATGACTATCACAACAAATAGTTAGTCCCATTGGTACTCTCCCTTTGGGGCACTTCTGGATGCAACACATTTCATAAAAGCTGGTTTGAATTTAGAGTTTTTTTTTCTCCTAGACAGTCTGCTATACCAAGAGCTAAAGAATCCAGTCTACCCTACTATTTACCCACAGAGGGAGAAGAGAAGGATTCCTGTCTTTCTGAAGATTTGAAACCAGGTCACTAATTCCATTTTGTATGACAATGACTGTTATAACACGTGTACCTCTAAAACTGCTCCAGTAAGAGTCACAGCAGGTGGCTCATTGGACAATATAAAAAAAAACCTATGTCAGTGCTGAGATGATTCTTAAATAGTTCCAAGATAAATATCCAAAAGTCTTACCACAAAAGTGATATACTACACTATTACATCACAAGATAGGCCTCAGTTAAGTAAAACATAAAAGTTGAGATTCCTAGAATCATCATTACAAAATTATATCTCCATCTGACCAAAATAGGAACACAAATTTTATTATGGCTAATGAGATTTTCAGAAGGCTTAATGGGATTGTGTCATACTGATGTATTAGGAGGGTAGTGTGAATTTAGTAAGTTATGTGTAATGAGTTAGTAATTAGCATAATATTGTCGCAAAGGAATCTTCTTAGTACTTCAGGTAAAAACTTAAATGAATTATAAATAAAACAAACAAATAGAGGTTGAGTTGAAAATATATGTTTTTATGTATTATTTTAGAAATAAATGATTATTCATACAGTATGTTTTACTGTGAGTATTAATTTCTGGATGTGTACAGTGTTGTATTTTTTCTTTTAATTGCTTATTTATGTCATTCTTAAATTTCCTTGAGGATAAAGCTTGGTTATCATCATGAAATTTAGGACAGATATTTTTAGTTTGGCAGCTGGAGAATCTAACAGTTTGTCTGCCTTCTTTGATTATTGGACTGCTTCTACTTGGACAAGGGATTGCTGGTATACAGGCCCACTAAATTTGTGTAGCAAAATAGGAAAAAATTATTTTTTTAAGATTAAAACGCTCATGCATCTTTTTCTATTTTTAGATTTGATGAAATACTTAGCTTAGGGACTGTTACAGAGCCTTCAAATAGAGAGGTCCAGTACACCTTGAAAATCAATGTTTTAGTTTCAGGATTTTGTCTCTACTTATATGACTGACATAAGTAGGAAATATAAAACTATATCAACCACAAAGACTGTGATATCTACTGAGATTAATTTAAACCACAAACTCAATACAATCTGTACTACTGGTGCTCTAGCCATTGCTCCACAGCACTTCATGAGTACAGGTTTATATGATCATATTAATATACATAGACTCTATCTCTCTCTCTCTCTCTCTCTATATATATATATATATATGTATATATATATATAATGTGCACATCCACATATGTAAAGAATAAGAGCATGCATACATTGATATGCCGGTAAAGATTTATCAACATATGAACTCAAATTGGTACAATCTGGGAATATTTTATATTTTTATATAACTAGATTATTTTATTTTCCTCAGATTTTTATGCCCCCAGGGTTTTTGAAAATTTACATCTCTAAATTAGTTCAAGTGAATTAATTGTATGATTATGCAAAACTCTCAAAACTACATATTTTTTGTGCATGTTTTCTCAACCAACTTTATGTGACATCTAAATGAATTCAGCTACTGCCTTTCTGTCAAATGATTTCACTTTCCTTATTCCCTCCCTTTGATTCTACTCTCTCCAATCATTTTTCTTTTCTTTTTTTTCTTTTTTTTAATCATTCCTGCTATTTCTTCCCCTGTCTATATTTTCCTAATTCTTTTGATTTCTACTAATTTTTTCTTACTTTTAAATCTCTTTCGGTACATATTTTACCCAACTTTCTTCAATATTCCACCAGTAATAGTGCAGTATTTTACCTGTTCATATATGTACATTACTTGGGTATATTAGGTTAGTAAAACTAATTTTGAGTGAATTTAGACATCAAAACTCACTTTTAAAAGTAGACATAATTGATAAAATTCAAGTTTTAAGGTGTTACAAAAATGTTTCTAAAAATGTATATATTTTGATCATCTGTTTCGTAAAAAAAAATCGAATTTTACTTTATTTTGATGAAAACTAGTTCTGGGATTGCTTTTAATATAGACATAACTTATCAAATTAGCAACAACATTGGATTAACAACATATGAAATAAACTCTTTTTGATAAAACCCACACTAGGAGAATAGAAACCAACTTTCAGAAAATATGGGAAGGAGCATGTCACTACATCTGATTGTGCATTGATCACACAAGATTTATGCACTCCTTTATATTAAAACGAGACACAACCACAGTATATATAGCATGTCAAATATCTAACTTTGTTAAACATTTTCTTATAAAATGCAGTGATTTAGTTCTCATTACAGCCCAGCTGGAATAGGGCTGTAGAATATGCTGACTGCATCTCTGCTGAGGAGTGAGACTCCCCACCAATGAGTATCCTGGATATGACACTCAACTGCATCTGATGGTGAGGTTTCAGTCTTGGAGTTTTGGACATCATGGAGTGCCCCTTCATTGCTGTTACTCTCTGGTGTCACTCTGGCCTATCGTGGTAGTACTTGTGAGGGTTTTGTCTATGGGTCAAATAGAACTGTGTTTTATCATTTACAAGACTTGAAACTATTTAACTATATTCAAGCTTGCCCAGTAGGCAGATGCTGTAGAATACACCAACTGCACCTCTGCACAGGAGTAAGACCCCTCCACCCCCAACAAAGAGTGTCCTAGATATGACACTAACAATCTGATGGTGAGGTTCCAGTAATGGTGGAGCTTTGGGGAATGCAGAACACCCCTTCATTGCCATAACTCCCAGGTCCACTCTGGCCCAGAGTGGTAGCACCTGATAGGGCCCTATCTATGGGTCAAATAGAACTAAACTTCATACTTATGCTGAACTGAATTACTTGAAATAGAACTGTTTAGATATTTAAATGTGTACTTATTCTAAACTAAATTGTTTGAATTAGAACTGTCTGACTAAACTGAATAACTTGCAATAGAAATATTTCTGACAATTAAACTGTGTACTTACATTTTAGCTGTGTTCTTATACTAAACTGAATTGTTTGAAATGAAACTGTTTTTGTATGTTAAACTGAATTGTTTGAAATAGAAATGATTATTTGTATAAAAATGGATTTGGCATTAAATAACCTACAAAGGTTGATATGCCATAAAATCCAAACAACCAACTAACTATATTCAAGCAAATGATTAATATTGAACTGAATTATTTGTATTAGATAGGTATACTTGCAACTATTTAACTTTATGCAAGTAGAACTATTAGTATTAGATAGCAATACTTGAAAAAATGTTGTCTATAAACTCCTCACTTAAAAATCATATTTTTCAATGCTAACAATATGAAGGACCTATTTAAAAATGTAGCCATGGATGACATTCTGTTCTTGAGGGAAATAAAATTAAACCAAAAATTATAAATATAACAACAATTAGTACCATACAAAAGTCATTTTTTAAAAAACTATCCCTGAGGAATTTGATATATTGTTAGAATGAAATATCTAAAAAAAAAAATAAACTTTATTTTTTCTTTCATTACTGCTGCTTTAATATTTTTACTTCTTTTTTTTTTTTTTAGAAAAAGTGAAAAAAGAGAAGGGAGTAGATATTAGAAAAAGCAAAAATATATAGATAAAATATATTTTTACTTTTTCTAATATCTGCTTCGTTGTTTTTTTGGGGTTTTTTTTCTTTTCCTTTGTTGTTTTTATTTTCTTTTTAAAGCTTAGCTTTGTTGTGATACAAGGCCAGAAGTATGGTCTGCTAATCTTGCTAGCTTACCATTACACAATTTTATTTTAATTCTAAAGCTTAAAATCAACCTAATTTTTTCCAACTATGCTCAAATCCAAGCTTAGTCACAATGAAATTTGAACTCAGCCCACCAATTCCATTTTTTTAATCAGGAAATCAGTAAATTCCTCTTTTCATTAATTTAAGGTTTTTTGTTTCTAGCTTTTTCTTTAATTTTTTGCTTTTATTTGTATATATATATTTTCTTTTTGCTATTCCAAATATCTACTTCATTTTCTTAAAATCAGTCTCCCTTTTTTCATCATCATCATTGTCAAAGTGTGCCAACACTACATATTTCTTTATTCTTTCTCTCTTGCCATCCATCTCTATCCCCAAGTCCTCTAGATGATATCTTGTGTCCACACAGAGCTAATGAATGAGGGTTTTTGCTGGTCAACTAACACTGGTGTGTCCATAGGAGAATATTACTAAGAACAGACTTGACCATTATATCCTGCTCATCTTACTTGGTTGGTTTGTGAGATGGTAGGTAAGTGGCCATACAGCTGCTGTTTTTTAGGATGCTACTTTCAAGGTTTGTCCTAAACAGAATCTTGTATAGTTCCCATTGCATTCTTTCTCCAAGCATTCCAGCTTTCCCCAAATTCAATCATAATCACCATGGAATTTCTGAGCATTACTTTTCTTTGACAAACTCGTCTCTGCTCTTCATCAACTGTTCCATGATAAAATCCAAAGGAGGATTTGTCCCTTCTCTATCTCTCCAGAAATAAATCAGACTTTTATGCAGTGGCATCTTAGTCGTTTTTATCCCATAATTCTGAAGTGTTTAAAATTTGTTGTTGTTACTGCTAGGGCAATGCAGGGGAAAGTAGAACAACTTTATTACTATTGTTGTTGGCACAGAATTTTGATGGCTACATTTTATGAATAGCAGACAACCCTTACACATAATTGAATTTATACAACTTCCCAGGGGTATCCCTTTGCAGCTAAATGAGGGACACAAATTAATTTTGGTTGAAATTTTAAGGAAATAACCCAGTCCCCTCCATCTTATTCCCCACTGTGGTTTCTTTCAGTCATTATTCAAACTCAGAAACTCTCTCCAGGTGGATATTGCTTACAGATAATAAAGCCAACTGAAGGAATAGACAAAAGGAAATAAAGATAATAACTTGTACATCTGGGTGTAATTCAATAGTCAAGTATAGTAGAGAACATTACTAGTTCAAAGGTCTCCCTCTAGACAAACAGTTTGATGACATACATTATTAAAGTTTTATTTGTCACTGATTCTGTGCTTTTTCTGGGTTGGGGAAAATCTCTGAAACTAATGCTTCATTTATTTCCACAGAAACTAAAGAAAGCCCAATAACATTGAAATAGATAGAGTGAGTCCAATGATATCAAAGTAGATTCAGGGAGCCTAGTAACAGTGTGATAGTGACAGAGATAGATGCCTGTAACATTTTAATAGAGAGAGGAAGCCCAGTAACATTGAAACAGAGACATGAAGTCCTGTAACATTGAAATAGATACAGGAAGCCCTCTAACATTTGAATATAGTCAGGGAGCCCAGTAACAATGTAATCAAGATAAGAAGCCCTGAAACTTTGAAATAGAGACAATGAAACCTATTAACATTGAAATGGAGACAAGGAGTCCAGTATCAGCATAATAGAGAGAGGAAGCCCAGTAACATTGAAACAGAGACATGAAGTACTGTAACATTGAAATAGATACAGGAAGCCCTCTAACATTTTAATATAGACTGGGAGCCCAGTAACAATGTAATCGAGATAAGAAGCCCTGAAACTTTGAAATAGAGACAATGAAACCCAGTAACATTGAAATAGAGACAGGGAGTCCAGTATCAGCATAATAAAGAGAGGAAGCCCAGTAACATTGTAATAGAGACAGGGATTTCAGTAACATTGAGGTAAGCAATTTTTCACTGATAAACTCTATTTTTTCACATTAGCAGAGTTAGCAGCATTATTTACTGGAAAATATTGCCAGTTTACTCCATTTTTCACCAATTCACTTTGGTTAAGATGAGCTTATTGAGGTGCTCTTTATTTCATGTGTTAAAAGTTGTGTTGAACATGGCTTGTCCCTCAAGTTGCTGTTACCACTTCCGAAATATTAATCGCTGCCTAATGGTACTCTCACCCACTGTGTGGTCTCTATAAATGTTCAATTAGCAAAAGATTAGGGGTTATTGATGGGAAGGTTCAGCCTCTATTATCATATCACTAACATTTATGTATAATGTTGCAGAACAACATAAAACAGTAGGCATTACTTTTGGAATGATCTTAAAACTGCAATATGTAAGCCTTTATTCCTTACTCATGAAACTGCATAGGAAATTGGCTATGTAGAAAAATAGTGAAAACATTCTCTATCCAATGGTTTTACTTGGCTCCCTGTATATTTTGGAGCCACCACAATGGAGTGTTCCAGTACTTATCAATTTTGCTGTGTTTGTATGCCTTTCTGCAACCATTCTCTCATCAAAATTGCCATCATATTAAATAGTTAATACACATGATCAACTTGCAGTGTGTATTATATGTACTTATAGATGGCATTAATCACAGTCATGGGATATCTATATTGCATAATGATGTTACAAAACAGGTTTTGATAAATGTGTTATTCCTTTGTAGTTTTATTGCTTTATTTTCATACACATACTAGCAATAGTTTTATGCATAACTTTAATAAGAAAACCATACAGTTATATTAGTTTTATTAGATTTTATTGAAGTGGTTCATTTTGCTATGTATGTTAATGTTTAAGCTTTTTATAACCTGTGAAAATACTCTGCCTACACAGATACATGTGCAAATAAGAAATTAAGAATAGATTGTTTCATAATCACTGTGAGGAAAACAAAAACATGAAAACCTACATGTAGATGAACAAATATAGGATCCAGGTTTTCATTTTTATACACAGAATCTTTTGGTGGAAGTATTAGTATACAAAAATCTAGCTGAAATCAGTCAGGGTTGTTGTTTTGTTTGTTTTTAGCATGATTGCAAATTGAAATCCTATCTTAAAAAATGCTGAAGAGAAAGTTGGGTATTATAACTACTATATACAAATATATATATATATATATATATATATATATATATATATATATATATATATGCAATGTCTGAAGGTTGCAGTATCAATGGATAGAGTTCTTGGTATCTTGGCTGGAACATTGGCAGTATAACACTGAAAGATGTGCTTTTACTTTCTTATATATATATATATATATATATATATATATATATATATATACACACACACACATATTACAGATTATGAAATTATTCAAAGAACAATATTAACTTCATATAAAATATAAAACAACATAATTAGCAAATCTGTTATATGTTTTTATCTTTCTTAGTAACAATCACCATTTGTAAATCTTCAGGGTAAATTTTTAATTGATAGCAAAGATTTTAAAATAACCAGAAGCAATCTAAGTCTTGACTTCTTACCCACTGTCGATGGGTACTTCCCTGAGTAATAATAGCATAAAAATTTCTGTGATTGCATAAAAACCTACATTGAATGAATTTTACATTTATAAATTATCACATACATACACACACACACACACACACACACACTTATATATCTATATTTCAAAATTGAATAGGTCAACCAAGAGATTTACTTTTTTGATTATTTATTTTGTTCTTACACATGTTTTTTAGCATCTTGCTGTCATTAGAGAATCTTTAATGATTTTCCTTTGGTTTGGTTTGGCTTCTTTGTTCAATGGCATATCAATCTTTGTAGGTTATCTAATGCCAAAGCCATCATTTTAGAAGAACATTAGTGGTACTATCTAACCCATAGCTGGGAGGATGAGGGGGTTCATACATTTCCCAAGTGTATTTGTCTGAAAGTTAACATAAGAGTGTGACTGGAGTTTTGACTCACTTAGTACAATTCCGCAGTCCAGTGCTTTCACCATTACATCATGAGGACCCCCCCCAATGATTTTGGTGGTGTCATTTTTGGTTTATATACTAGTAACCACTTTGATGGGTTTCTAGTCCTTTTTAATTCAGTGATAGATTTTATGCAGGTGTTGGTTCTTTCTTCCTCTTTTTTCTTTTTCTTCTTTTTCCTTTTCCAAAAGTGTGTTCTGTGTGTTTTTTATGGGTGTACTTCTTTTCCCTAATTAGTCTTTGATATTTGATATGTCATAAAGTTTATTAATTATTTTACTCTGGGTCATTGTGTGTGTATGTGTGTTGGGGAAGTTTTTATGTATACATACATATATATATGAAAGGGTTTTTCTTTTCTGATCAGTATTTCTCAAATCTTACTCTAAGTAAATGTTGTAATAATAATTAATAGAGTATATTTCTCTTACAAAATAAGAACATTAAATAAAATACATATAATGTATGTGTTTATATAAAAACTAAATAAAAACATAGACTTTTGGGTGACTGATCAAATTGTATAAATATTCTTTTAGTTAGTGTAAACAAGCATTTATTTATATGAGACTTCACTGTTAGATATGAAAACATGTTTCTTAACATATGCATTAAATTTATAAAAATTCCAATTAACTTAAATAATTAAATTTAATAAGCTTACTTTCTTTTACATTATGTTTATTGAAAGGATAATATGCTAATGATATTTAAAGCAACAAGTATATAAAGAAAATAAATATCAAAGTGTGCCAGACAATCTTTTTAAGATTTTATTTATTACATTTATCTTTTAACTGCTTCTATTCTTTTGAGTGGCAGGTTTCTACCTTAACTCTGAGCTTTGTCAGCCTTCACTATCAGGTCTGTCTGTAGGAATTTAACAAAGTTTATCCCAATGTGGTAGAGATTTTTACACACTGGATTCTTTTCTTCATGTCCAGCCATTATACAAAAGTAAAATTTTGTTGTGGTTTTTTTTTTTTTTTTTTTTTGCTTCCTTTTCCTAAATTTGTTAGCCTACCAAGGCTAGAGATCTCAACCCACACTGTTATTTATCCATAGCTCAGTTGGGAGAAGAGACAAATTCATGTCTTTCCCAATGGCAGAAGCTCAATGTGAAAAACCATTAACAGTACATCTTTTGAAAGAATGGTGGTATAGCTTTAAACAAATTTAGATGTGCTGTGGAGCAATCTTTTGAATGTGCTTTCAATTCAACTATTTGTTTGTGAATTGTGTGAACTCAAGTACAAACCAAGAGGCTAAAGGTTCAAAGAGTTAAAAAATATCCAATCTATAAAAAAAAAAAGTAAGAAAAGTGCTCCTTTATTCCTGAAAAATATGTTCCAAGACCCAGAGGGGATATTTTCAAATAGTCCAGAGCACTCCTAACATCTCACAAGATGTGTTCTTTCTATTGGTCTTAGTAACCTAAGTATATGATCTTTTTGAAGTGATGTTCGCATCTTGAAGAAAGCTGATGGAGACAATGACAAAACAAGATGATAATAACAAGTTCATCTTGGGAATGAAAACATCAGACTCTTTCTTGGTAACATAAAAAAAAACCTTGCTCACTTCATTGCCAGTCTTACAACTTTCCTCTGGACTTGTCCAAAAAAATAGGAAGATGAGAATTGATGACTTCAAGTTAATCAAGTAATAAAGATCTCTTTCTTGACAAATCATGGCTTACCTCTATTGGTGGTGGGATTTTGTTTTATCCAAAATTTTTGGTCATTATTTGTTATTTTCCTGGTAACTTACTGCTTTTTTTCAAGATTCCCCAACTTTTATATGTGACCATCTCTCACATCTACCATAAGAGTTCTTGTGATTGACTTTTGGTTGTTGGTTACTTTGCTGAACATCAGAGCCAATTATGGTGAGAGGCAGCCATTACATTTTTCTTTATTCAGAAATCAAGAACTATTATTTTTTCAATTAAAAGAAACACTTTTTGCTTTAGCTCATCAAAAATGCCATCAACATTACTTTGCACTTTTAGGCTATTAAGTAAAACTAATAAATTGTTAATTTCTGTGCTTGACTGCAGGTCATTGATAATGAAGAAAGCAATACTGTGTATAACATGTGAGCTATCACTGTACATTTTCAGTACAAAGAAAATATGATCTGTTCTTGAAAATTGTTTTCTCAGCTATTTTCTTCTCTGTCATTGTTTTATGATAAATTAACTGCTTGAAATTACTGGTTGCCATTGTAGTTGCTTCTCCATTGCCAAAACTTTTTGTTAGTTTTCTATTTTAGGATGTATCAACTATGTGCAATAAGCCACTACAATTTCAGATAATATTACATAAAAATACGTTCCTGAATTCTCTGCCAAACATTATGTTTCTCAAAGATAATCAAATTGCAATGGATTTTCTCTATTTTGGCTAAAGGAAAGAAAATTTTGCAGAAATTGCCTCTTTTCTTTTATTTCTTGCAAAGAGACCATTTATATATATATATATATATATATATATATATATATATATATATATATATATATATATATAAAGTTACCTTATTGCTATCTACCATGCCCCAGCAATATTTTCTGATTGACAAGATGAATATCAATTAAAGCTATTTAACATCTGACTCCTTTTGTTTTTCCATGATTATATGTGTATAAGATGCACTATTTTCCCAGATTTTTCAGCCAAAACATTCAGGGTGCATATTATACACAAGAACTATATAATCAATTTTTTTCTGACTATATGCCTCACTATATTTTGGGTAGTATGACCAAAAGTAGTTTAGATATGTAGTTCAAAATAATGTGTTTTACATCATTACAGAGAAATATTGACTGGAATATGTGTTTATTTAAAATGTTTATTTCTTCTAATGTGAGCTAATTTTTGCTGAAAGTTTGTTGTAATTTTGTGTGAACATTCCTGTACATTTGTTCTAAATACGATGTAAATTTTGTGTTTCAAAACAATGTAAACTAAATTCTAATTTTTAGGCAGATGAACAAATGCTAAATTTAGATTGGATTTAGTTTTTGAGTTATCTCATTATTTATTATCTAATCCAAGGAATGATTATAGTTCTTATCTTTTACAAAGAACATCAAGTGCCTAAGTAAATTTCAACTGATTAAAGTGTTTTATTGATCAAGATCCAAACCTTTAACATCCTTCCCAAATTCAGTTACAAATGTGGGATCCAGACCAACATGTGGAGGATTAGTTGCAGTAAATGGCTGTTTACGGTTCACTTATTTCACTTCATGGTATGTGTGTGTTGAATGACCATAGAGTCTACAGTGAATTCATATGCTCTTTGGCAGGTCTTATTTTTCATTCAGCCAAGTATTTAGGCAACATTCTCATCAGATATAGCTTGCAGAGGAACTATGTGGCAGATATTACTGAGTTATACACTACTAGCTGTACTTACTGAGTGACTTCACAATATATATAAATATATATGGAGTAGTTCTTATTCCCTATCCTAGGACCAATTTAGTACTAATTTTTTGTATTTTACTTTGTAATAGTGAGGTTTTTTTTGGAGGGGGTGTCTTTCCCTTCCTAATTTTGCTCCTTTGCCATGCAGTCATTATTTTTCATTGTTCAAGGAATATTCAGTGTTTATTATTTCATTTGTTTCATCTGATGATCATATTTTTTCAAACATGAAACTTTAAATAACGGAGCTGCCATGAGGAAGTAAGATAACATTCTCTCATCCTACTCTATTGGCCAGTATTTGAGCACTTTTTTGATTTAAGAAAAACGTTTTTGAATGATCTTTTTTATTCATCAATATATATGTGTGTGTGTGTGTGTGTGTGTGTGTGTGTGTGTGTGTGTGTGTGTGTGTTACTCATAATTATTTCAACTAGCAGTTCATCAAATTGTTTTTTATTTCCAGAGTTAAAAAAAAACAGTAATAGTATGCAAAAAGAACTTTAACCAATAAAAGCAAATTTTGTACTTGTCAAAATTCTTATAACTAGTACTTTCATAGTGTTCATTATATCCTATAATGGTTTCTTTGTTCAAATACTTATGGGCAGCACTATAGAGATAAAAAGAAAGACTCACATGCATGAACACACATTATCTTCTTCATCTTTTAGTAGACTCCATTACTTTATATCTTCCCTTTAATAGGTTGCATTTTTCATTCTTGTCTTAAGCTACGATTTTTATTTTAAATTCCTCTAATCTGAAGGTCAAGAATATATTGATAGAAAACATTATGGATAAACAACAAAAAGATGATTATAACTAATTGCTATAAATGAAAAAATGTTGAGAATAATTAGTAGAGATAATCTCAAGAAGTAAATAATAAATAAGGATACAATAAGAATTTTTGCATTTACTAGGAATTATTCATTATCTGAATATAACCTCCCAAAAAAAAAAACAAATGTCTTTTATGTGTGTGTTTTTTTTTGTTGCTGTTATTGTTTATTATCACTATTTTTTTAATTTGAGTCATTATAAATTTTACTAGTACGGAAATGAGCAATATGCAGGTTGTCAAAGATTTATTGCAAGGCAAGATGTTGGAGAGACTAACTCAATAATCTATATACAAACTCTCTATCTTTATCTCATATAATAATTTGGATCATCAACCTCAGGTGAATTATTCTAACACAGTATAAATAGCATAGTGGTTAATATCCTGGACTGCAACATTTTAGTAAGCAAATTTGAACTTTACTTACACTATTAAGTTCACTTTCAAACTAATTAACTTAGAAAACATGTGAACCCTCTTATATCCCCACCCTTGCTATGAATTAAATAGTCTCACTGCTGTCCTTCTTCAAGGATGGCTTTGGTTTTAAATTATCTTCAAAGGTTTATATGTCATTAAAAAGCAAAGAAATCAAACCAAACTTTTGTAACAAAGTAATCTTTTTTTTTAAATAAATAGCGTTAAATATTCATTAGCATTTAAGTTTTTATATCTTTAGGGAGTAAAAAAATAAAGCAGTTAAGAAGATACTCAAGTAGATTGAAAAGCAAATCAAGAAATTATCGATTTAAAAAATAACATATATTGCAGTTTGTACACACACACATGCGCATAAGTGTAGTGTGGTCAATAGTACTGAATTTTTTTAATTTTACCATTTAAATAAAAGAAAAGCAAATTGTATAATAAAGTCATGTCTAAGTCTGCTGTCTAAACTTCTAAATGATATCTTGATTTCTAAGTATCAGTCCTTGATAGATTTTGATGAGCAGTCCTGGTATTTTTTGAATGAAATGTTTTTCTGTGAAACACAGTATTGTGCAAGTGTGTATTTGTGTTCTATTTTTCATTCATTATTCCATTCTGTCTTCATAAGTACAACTTTTTTTAACATATCTTGTGTATGTATAGAAGGTACATATTGAATAATGTTATTTGTTACATTGGCATAATGGTTAGAGTGTTTGCCAATGACCCGGGAGATCGGGGTTCAATCCCAGGTTAAGTCATACCAAAGACTCAAAAAATGGTACTTGATTCTTCTTTGTTTAACACTCAGCATTAAAAGGTATGGATCAAGAATAAAGTGGAGCAATCCAGGGAAAGGAGTAACGCCCTCCCCTACACCTTGGTGTAGTATCTATTGAAAAGGGAGACTTGGGGTCAACCTCAACTACGGTCGCCAACTGTTTGTTATGAGAAATGAACTCAGTAAAGCAATTTCAAATCCTATATGATGCTGTGTTTGCATTTACATTTAAGAAAGGCATGAACCCCTCTCTTCCCTCAGCTATTATTAAATAGCAGGGTATATAAAGCAACTAATGTAAGAGAGGGTAACTCTGAATTTAAACCAACCGTAAAATAAGTTGGCGACCGTATTCGAGAGCGACCAGAAGGCTCCCTTTTCAATAGCTACTACACCAACGTATAGGAGAGGGCGCCACTCCCTTCCCTGGATCGCTCCACTTTACTCTTGATACGTACCTTATATTGCTGAGTGTTAAGTAAGGAGGTATTAAGTACCATTTTTAAAGTCTTTGACATGATGCGACCTGAGATTGAACACAGGTCTCCCAGACCATTGGCTAACACTCTACCCACTAGACCATCTGCTTAAAAAATGACTTTGTATACATTCTGTGCTAGGTGAAGGGGTTGGATATATACAAATACTATGTATGTGTTTGTATGTATGATTTAAGAATTTAAAGAATGGTCCAGAATTTTATGTACAACTCTTAACTTCAAGTTTCATGAGTATGTTTTTTTTTTCCTTGAATAAATTTTGGACAAAAAATTGACCCAAACATTAACGTTATTTTTACAATGGCTATACTATTTCTCCAGTTTATTTTTAAAACTTTCTAAAAATACATTTTTTTCATCAAAACTTTTCTCCTGACTGTGACCTAAGGTCAAAACTAGTTGAGAACAATGAAAAAATAGATAACAAATTAAAAATATACCTATTTGTCATATCACTTTTGTTATCTCTCACACACACACACACACACACACACATATATATAGTTTTTAAATGATATATACTATATGTGAACCATCACTGTATATGAATATGTAAACAGGTATATCTAGTTATTTTCTGTTTGATATAAGTATGCAGGTGAATATATACTATTTTTGCATGTGAAGATCCAGTGAAAATTATTTCACTCATGCACTAAAAAAAGGTATAAAAGTACTCAACATCTCAAGTTCTACCCTATCACTTAGCAAGCCACCCTTTTTTTTTCTTTTTGATTCAGGTCTCTTTTTGCTTTTACTGTGTTCGTCTGCTTGCTTTGTCTCTCTTATTATTTATTTCACACCTACGCTCTGCTTATGTACCAGTTTTGGTGATGGATGCCATGTAATTTCCAAAGTTTTATTCTGGCTGCATTCTACCATCATTCATAGACCAATAAGTGTCAGAATTGATTCAAACCTACAGCTGTCAAGACTTAAGCGATTTCTCACCTGATAAGCCTGATTAGCTGGAGTCAAATATGAACAACCATACTTTTCATTTACTTGTTTTTACTTTTAAATAGATTATTGCAAAAAGAAAAGTCTGGTCTTGCACGAATTAGTCTGTGGTCTGAGTTTTGACCAAGAAAATCCTTCCTCATAGTTTGCTAAAAGAAGCTTATTGTCCTATACCTTCTCTTAAGAACCATTTCAAAGCTGAAATTGAAAAAATATATCATTAATTTTTGTCAAATGGTAAATAAGTTTCAAGTAATTCTAATGAACTTCTTTTATAACATTAGTTCAGACGAAATCTTCATCGTCAATTTTGAAACAATATTCTGAAAGGAACTTTTTATCTCGCTATTAGCAAGTTATAATATTCCTGTATCTTTGCATTAGGTCAACGTTCTAGTTGAATCCTTCAAATATTACGTGATAACACTCACAAAATAATTCTCTCGAGTAATTTACTCAGATCAATCTCTTCACTAACATTCAATACTGCATACTGAAGTACTTGATACTGAATCCAGAATCAAAATCAAACACTTCAGACTTCTGTCTGAATACTTAATATATCAAATATTCATGATCACATGACCCCTGTAGCCCAATACATTCAGTGGTTATATTTGTTGCCTGGAGATCCATGTTCAACCACACGGGTTGGTATCAACACATTCTTCCTACCTCACACTTCTAAGTCTGTTTTTATGATTTACCATAATTATTCATGCAATGCTCTTTTCTTCCCCGCATTTTGATGCTGATAAGAACTATACACAAGAATTAAATTAAATTTTTTTCTGGTTACATACATCACCATATTCATGATGTTAGGATTATATCTAAGTTAAATCTATGATCCAAGCTAATGTGTAACAAACACTTCTGTTTAATACTTCTAAAGAAAAATAGCCATTGAAATGTGTGTTTGTTTATAATTTTGTTTCTCTTAGTGTGAGCTTATTTTTGTCTAAATTTCATTGCATTTTTGTGTGAAAGTATCCATGTATTTATTCTAAATAATGCATAAATCTTTTAAGACATTATGTAAACTGTATGAATTTTATTTGTAATTTGTACAAACCAGATAAAAAGTTGAGCAAATATTAAATCTAGCAGTGATGAATTGCAAAATGTCAGTGCATATTGTATACAAGATACTTGACTTTTTTAAAAGAAATTCATAGCCCAAATTTATACCAAAGTACTTATGATACTTCAAATTTTAATGGATTTTTTATTTATAAGGATTTTTATTGCCAATTCCTGAAATATCTTTTCCATCAGAGTACCTGAAAAGAAATAAACATCAAAAATAAAGGAGAAAAGTTCACTATTCCTACTACAACTCCATGTTACTTCAACAAAACATACTAAAATTTCATTCCATTGTTCCAGGTGATCTGAAACTTTAGTTATCCTTTCTCCTTAACAGCTACTAAGAAACAAAAGGGTCTTAATGTGTGAGAGGATTATTGATTCTCTTTCGACCACCATTCACTCTCCACATCACCCCTGTTTTCTATTATGGGCAATGCAACATTTTGTTACTTATTTTCACCAATATGAAATCACAGTGGAGAATGAATGAGTTTTTATTTAACCAAACATAGATCAAAAATTATGATTTAATTTTATTTGAAAAATAACGATAAGTGTACTTTATACTTACATTTGCACACCCTAGTGAGAGCAGAATAAAATCCTCAGTAGACAGACAGACAGATTATTGAAACAAAAAAAAGAGGGAAAAAAAAACAACTTTTGACTGTATAGAATGAAGAACTGTATGAATCAATGAATGAAAAATAACCCTCTCTCCAGCCTCATCATTACTTTAATCAAAAGAAAAGACTTAAATCTGTTTTTATTCATCAGTTGTGTTCAACAATGATTTTCACATTAACATTGGCCTATGACTTTTTATGTCATCACATAAATAAACTTTAGAACATATTGCTTTGCAATTAACAATTTTGATGTGATATAGCAAACACAATCTATTTTTAATTGACTAGAAGATGATAAAACAGTGGAATGGGTCATCACAGAAGAGGGAACAATGATTGGTCTATGAATGTTGGGTAATTTATGTGGGAACAAAATCAAATTAGAAATGCAGCTAAAAAAGAATACTTTTAAAATTTTGATTTCAAATATTTGATATGTATGAAAGTAAAGATTAATTATTATTGTTTCATAGATAACTTTTTCATTATTTTAAATATATAGACATCAATATGATTGTCACCAAATAATGAAAAAAAGTCTTTTTATTCAACTGTTGTCAATTACAACTCGATTAAATGATGCATATTAACCCTTTTACAAAAAGAGGGACATTTTTATTGCTAATGGTATGCAGGCAAAGTAATATTTTTGCCATTTATGGTAACTCTATATAAGGCATTTTCCTGTTGACTGCTCATTGACGAATTCAGTATTAATGCATTAAAACATTACTCGGAGGCCCTGCTGTAATGTAGGATTGAGTAAAGGTTGTTTCACAAAATGTCATAATTAAGATTGAGACCTTTATTCTTTTTTCTACTCTTATATTATGACACACAATTGCTGATCAAATTATCATGGTTGTTTAATGTTTTTGTATGATTAATTGACCTGAACATATACTTCAATTTTACAAATTTTCTGAAAATAATTCACCCAATTTAAAAGCATTTAAAAAAATCATCTTCCTGCAACAGGGTTAATCATATATTTTGAAAACTGTAGATTTTTGTTTTACTGGTTTTATGGTATATCAACCTTTGCTGAGTTTGATCCAGTTGGCTGGTGCTGTAGAACACACCGACTGTATCTCTGCAGAGGTGTAAGACTCCCCCAAGGAGTATCCTGGATATAACACGAGATATTCAGATGGTAAGTTTCCAGTAATACTGGAGCTTCAGAGAATGTGGAAAACCTCTTCATTGCCATCACTCCCAGATTCACTCTGGCCCTGAGTGATTGCACCTGATAGGGTCCTATTAATGGGTCAAATAGAACTTAGCTGTGTATTTATACTGAACTGAATTGTTTGAAATAGAACTGTTTTAACATTTAACTGCATGTAAACAAAAAACTATACTTAATCAAGCAGGCGACATTTCCACACTAGACGGAACCTCTCTGAAACTGGTTGACAAATTCACCTACCTAGGAAGCAGTGTCTCATCAACTGAAAAAGACATCGAAAGCATGGACAGCTATCAATAAGCTATCGGTCATATGGAAATCAGACCTGACAATTAAAATGAAACACAGTTTCTTCCAAGCAGCAGTTGTGTCAATACTGCTGTATTGATGCACCACTTGGATGCAAACAAAACGGCTGGAGAAGCTAGACGGCAACTACACAAGAATGTTGCAAGCAATATTAAATAAGTCTTGGCGGCAACTCCCCACAAAGCACCAACTATACGGCCACCTGCCTCCCATCACAAAAACTATCAAAGTTAGACGAACCAGGCACGCAGGACACTGCTGGAGGAGCAGAGATGAGCTATGGACCCCCACATATGGCCGAGCAAAAGCAGGACAACCAGCAAGAACATACATACAGCAGCTATGTGAAGATACGGGATGTAGCCCAGAAGACATGCCAGAGGCAATGAACAATAGGGAAAAGTGGCAAGAGAGGGTCAGGGATATCCGTGCTAGCAGCATGACATGATGATGATATGTATAAAAATGGATTTGGTATTAAATATCCTACAGTGGTTGATGTGCCATGAAACTAAACCAAACCAAACCTTGCTGAGTTATTTGATGCCAAAGTTGAATGATTCTGTTCTTCTGTTATATATGGGAGAAAAATGCTTCTTCACAGTCATTTTAAACAGGCAAATGCTGAATTATCTCAATTTGACTCACTGATAGGACTATCATGCCAAATCAAAATGAACTTGAGAATAATGACCGTGAGTGGTTGACTCCACACTTATCAAAGTTTCAGCACTGGAAGCAGTTTAGTGTCTTACCAGGATACTAAAACTTGTAGAAATTTTACTAAGATATTAAGAAAATATTTGAATATATAAAAAATAATGATAATAAATGAATATGTGATTTATTGAATAAATACAGTATCTTTTGTTTGGTTGGTTGGGGGGGGGGTTCAGAATTTTTTTCCATAAATGTAAACCCTGCATTTTTTGGAATTGGTTTATAGCAAAAAATTTTAATAAAAGTATTTGTTTTGAGGCTATTCAAAATAGTGCAAATCAAACAGTCTGTTCCTGGCCATCATCAAATTTTTAGTGGTTCAGAAGTACAAGCCATGTGAAATTTTTGAAGAATGTTTTAATAAAAAAATGTCTTCAAATGAGCTAAACATGGCTTTGCTATCATGAACCTGAGTTGAAAACAAAATCTATAGAATGAAAACTTACAAACCTTCTGGTAAAGAAAAAGTTCCAAGTGCAGTAGTCAGTAAATAGGTTCATGGGATATGAAAAAACCTATTACTATTAACTTTCCAGAAAAATGAATGGCTGTAAAGAGTGCTTCTTTATGCTTACTCCTGAGGTAATATTTCACCTTATTTATTGAAGAAACTTTTTATCTTGAATTTTTATGGTTAATTTAACAGATTTATATATAATTTGGTTTTAAAGATCTTTTGTACTTGTGGGTAGAAACAAACTTGATAAAAGTTTCTGGTAATTTTATGATACAAAAATCTATCTTCACAATTATATTTAAACAGACCAACACTGAATTATCTCAAATAGATCAATTTGAACCATAGATGAGATTCTAACCTTCATGGTTCAGTTGGCTGGGCCTGCAGAATACACTGACAGCATATCTGCAGAGGGGTAACACCCCCCACCCCCAACAATTATCCTGAATATGACATTAAACAATCTGATGGTGAGCCTCCAGTAATGATGGAGCTTTGGGGAATGTAGAGTACCCCTTCATTGCCATTTCCCCCAGGTCCACTCTGACCTGGAGTGGTAGCACATGATAGGGTCCTATTTATCAGTCAAATAGAACTGTTTGACATTTAAACTGTGTGCAAGCAACTGACTGATGTTTATTTGATTGTTTGAAATTTAACTGTGTATAAACAAATGACTGGTGCTTAATTGTTGCTGTTACATAGCAATACTTGAAGCCATTTAACTGTGTGCAAAAAAATGACCTCAGGCTCATTCAAAAATGTCATCAACAAAAAGTGTTCACTGATCATATATATTTAGTATAAATGAATAAATAGGATTTGACATTAGATAGCCTACAATGGTTGACATGCCATCAAACCCATCCAAACCAAATCATATATATTTAATATATTTGTATAAATCGGATTTAGCATTAAATAACCAACAATGGTTGATATGCCATAAAACCAAACCAATTTAATCTTCAGAACTGTACACAGTTTATTGTCATACTTAGGATGCCAAAATTCATAGAAAAATTAACTTAGATATTGAAAAAAATGTTTGACTATAAAAAAAAAATCAAAATTTTTCATCTTCACGTTAATGCAAATTTTACAAAATTATGTATAATTTAGTTTTAAAGATCTTTAATACTTGCGGGAAGAAACAAACCTGATAAAAACCAACAGTTTATGAAGTTACCGTTAAATGATAAGAGACAATTTTAGAAGATTCTCCAACAAAAACTGACTTTGGTTATCAAAATAAATTCACTGAGTATTTAATGTAATCCACCTCAAAAATAATATGAATACATATGAGTAAAAATTAAAAAGAAAAATTTAATTACAGTTCATGCTAGCTATTGTTTGCTTGCAGTTTAATGGATATAGTTTATAACAAACAGGTTTTGAAGAGATTTGAAGAAATTACAACATAAAGAAAACAGTTTAGTCTCAGAAAAGAATTATTGATGTTAGGAACAAGGATGAAGTGGAATTATCTTTCTGTTGATATTGGATATAAGTGTTGCTAATTATTATTATAGGTAATTTTATCTATATCGGTCCATTGATTTAGTGGGTAGAGTTTTTGCCAATGGCTCAAGAGACCTGGTTCAATTCCAGGTCGAGTCATACTAAAGACTCAAAAAGCCTCCTTGCTTAACACTCAGCATTATAAAATGAGGATCAAGGGTAACTGGAGCAATCCAGGCAAAGGAGTAGTACCCCCTCCAGCACCTCGGTGTAGTAGCTATTGAAAAGAGATCTATCAGGTCACTCTCGACTACAGTCACCAATTTTTATCTTAATATTTGTAAAGTTGGCGATCGTAGTGAATGGCAACCCAAAGGCTCCCTTTTCATTAGCTTCTACATTAAGGTGTAGGGAAGGGCTCTACTCCTCCCTGGATTGCTCCATTATACCCTTGATTCATACCTTTTAATGCTGTGTTAAGGAAGGCGGTATCAAGTACCATTTTTTGAGTCTTTGGTATAACTTGACCTGGAATTAAATTCCAGTTTCCCAGGCCACTGGCAAACATTCTACCCAATTGACCAATTGGCTGGTTAGCAAAAAAAATCACTGTTATTTCCTTTATCAGTAATGCATGAAGTAAAACTGTACATGTATTCATTTATATTCACTCTTTTGAAAATAGAAATATGCTTATTGGAACATATATACTTATTTAAAGGCACAGTTTTGAAGTCTCAAACCAAAATTTGGCATATTTTATGAATTGATATTTGTATGTTTGTCACCATAAAAGTACAAAAATGAAAAATCATAGTTGAGAGTTTTACTAATTCTTTACAGCATATGTATTCTAACCTAGAAAATAAACCAAATTCAGATCCAAGCTTCAACTTATTGTTAACAGTGTGTGGTCACCATTTCTATTAATAACTATGATTATAAATTGTCAAGGGAGATAACTATTAATACATAATTAATAATTATATAATGTGTAAAAAAAATCAAAAGGATAAGGAATAAGTTTTGCTTTCAAAAATTAATTCCATAGATAAATGATGTGATGATGAATCAAGGTTTGATCTAATCCCAAGATAGACCAATACAAAAGTATATTCAGTAGAAAAGTTTAAATGTATCTGCTACCAGAGTCAACCAGTACTTATTTAATTGATGAATAATTCATTCATTTCAAATTCCAGTGATTCTTTTTCATGACTACAAACTATTTTCTTAGGCCTATACAAGAGCCATCTAAGATGGCCAGTCAGTTCATAACTTTAAATCCTGCAGTTGATCAACTCAAATTTGCATGCATATATATATATATATATATACTCTGTGTGTGTGTGGTGTTTAGGGTATAACAGCTATTGTCTGAAATGGACACAGCAACCTAAGTTCAAAACTATAACAAGGCTGTTTACATTTCACATCATGCTAATATCCTTGCGAAAGTCTGAATCCAACTATTATCCCTTCAGCTATGTTTAAATAGTTGGGCAGTCTGAGTTCTTTAACCTTGGTATGGCAAGTGGTCTCAAAGAAAAACTCTGAATTCAAATTAATTATACTTAGCTTAAAAACTGACCTTCTTTCACGTTCTTCTCATTGTGGAGGGTTTGGGTAAATATATATATATGTATATATACAGATATAGTTTAAATATATTGACTAAAATGTGTGCTCATTTCTTTTTCTTTTTTTTTTTTAAATAACATGTCTTGTTGAATAAAAACCTATGGTTAATAATAATATTTTTAAGACCTGTTACAACTTATTTTTTGTAAGATTGCCTAAAATTATACTTTAAAGTAGTTCTTTGATGACTGAACCAGTTCATCAAACCAGCACAATAAAATTCCAGACTCCATTATTAATGTTTCTGCTTTTGCAACAAAGGTAGTAGTTTTCTAGTAACCAACATCAACTGATGGTAATAATAATAATAATCATAATATATCACAGAGTGAAAATGAAAGACTGCAAAATGACAGACAAATATTTGGATTTTGTCTGGGAGCTGAAAAAGGTGACGGTGATACCATTTGTAGTTAGTGTACTCAAAAAAGAGACTGGAGTAAGTGGAAATCAATGGTATAATCAAGACCATACAAAACACAGCATTGTGAAGATCAGCAAGGATACTCTCAAGAATCTTGGAGACCTGAGGAAACTTGCTGTCACTCAGATCCCAATGTAAAACCACCTGTTAAAAGTGGCATGAAAAACTCTGAAGGATTGAAATAATGACAATAATAATAATAATTATTATTATCATTAATAAAAATTTATGATTTCTACCCTTGCATTATCCTGACAGAATCTCTGCTTGGCAGTAAAGCATTTGTTTATTTGACAAGTTCACTCTGTCTCAGTTTCCGTTCCCAGATGACCCAAGCTTGTTCCGTTATCACAGTCCCAGCCAATCTACAATGGATGATAAGCCATATTTATGAGGTAATGATATCTGGGTAATAAATAAATGTCCCTTAATTCTTGGCTTCACTGATGTTTGAGCCTGAGGATTCTCTACCAGCTGTTAACTTCTCTTCATTCTTGTTTAACTGTTAACCTTTGGGATTCAGAACAAATCTCTATTTTCTCTATAACTTTTTCATAAGTCACTTTGATTCAGAATTAATTAAGCTGTTCTCAAATGCTTACATTTTCATTTGACATTAGCCTGAAAATCCAGAATCTTACCAGCCTTATCAATGAGGTTTATAATAAACAGCTAGTAGCCACTGCAGAGGAATAAGACCCCCCCTCTCTCATACACACACACACAAGAAAAAGGTGTCCTGGTATGACACTCAACTGAATTTGGTGACGAGGCTCTATTTCTGGAATGCTTGGAAGTTTGGAATACTCTTTCTATGCCATTACTGAGCAGTTCACTCAGACCAAGAGTGTAGTATCTGTTTGGATCCCATCTACAGGTCAAATAGATCTGTTGGAGATAAAGTATTTGTCTAAAATTATTTTAATGGCCTTTCAACTATTTGTGGATTATCTAATTATGAATTAGGATACAAATAATTTGTACTTATGTTTTCAAGTATTCTTTTCTAATGCTAATAATATATATATGATTATATGGTTTCAAGTAAATATTCACATGGTATAATGATAATTATTATTGTTTTCACACAGTTATAGTGTATCAAATATTTCTGTCTGATAGAAATAATTTATATACAGTTATATGGTATCAAGTATTTCTATTTAACACAAATAATTTTCAAACAAAACCTGACTGCTTGGTTATATAAGGAAATTATTTAAAGAAGATATTGTTCCCAAAAAGTTTTACATACTTTGATCTGCATTCTGAATATCAAGATAATTGATAATTTTAAAAAAGACATAATTTCTAAAATGTTTTATGATGAGCATTTTGAACATTTAAAATTCATTTGCTAAAGATTTTATGAACTTTAATTAGCATTTTGAATGTTTTAAATATTTTATGTAAAAATGAAAATAAGCTATTTTTTTTATTTAATCTTTATTGCAACATTTATATCGAATTAAAAAATTATTCCAGGTATTAACAATAAAACTATTATTTTTCCATGAACATCTATTTCTTCCCCGTCCTCTCTCTGTATATATATATATATATATATATATGTATATATATATATATATATATATATTAGTGGTATTTATTCCAAATTTCTACCACTTTGAAACACTTCTGTAGCCAAAATGAAATTCCATAAATTCAGGGTGGCCCATAAAAACTGACATATGAAAAAATTTAATCATTTAGTCTTTTGAGTAATAAAATATAACCTAAAGAAATATATTTTTAGCTATTCATGAAAAATGACATCTTATAGACAGTTTCTATTTTCACAAATATAAAAATTGAATTAAAAATAAGAAAGTTATAAATTTTAAAAATGTTTCAGTCTTTTGTAGGCCACTCTGTATATATGAGGTGTACCTCTATATTACATATTCATGTATTTGGTCATTGAGTTTCAGTGCTGAAAAGTTTAGTAATTAATTATGCCAAATAATATATTCTTATTACATAATGTTTACAAGGGGTACTAAATGTAACAGTTATTGTCATATAAAATTCAATCAGTGACCAAAGTTTAAATTTGAGATGAGACTGTGCTTCACTTCACACTTTAGAAAGGCATGAATTCAGCAAATATTTTGTTGATGAGAATCGCAAATCATGTGAAATCTACAAAATAATGTGTGATGCCTATGGAGGAGCATGTTTTAGTCAAAAATGTTTGCAAATGGGTTAAATTGTTTTAAAGAAGGTCAAAATAATATTCAAGATGAAGACACGCCAGGCAGGCCTACAATGGTAAGTGCACCTGAAATGGTGGATTCAGTAAGTGTGCTCATTTTAACTGACAGAAGAGTTACAATGGAAAATATTTCTGAATAAATTGGAATTTCCATGTGTACAGCACACAAAATTTTGCTGGATAACCTTGCCTTTTCTCAGGTCAGTTGTTGAACTATACCAGGACAAGTGAAGACCTTGTACTGCAATAAGAACAGTAGAAAACATCAGTCAATTTGGTTAGGAACAGCTGCCACATCCTCCTTAGAGTTCAGATTTTCTCTTGTTTGGCCCCCACAAAAGAATATCTGCATGGAACAAACTTTTCAAGTGATGATGAGTACTGTGAGCAAATAGCTTAAAACTCAATCCAAAAATTTATCTGCTGAATAAATTCAAAAGTTGGTTTTTTGATGGGAAAAATGTGTTTTAAAGAATGGAGATTATATTGAAAAATAAAGCAAAATACTTTTTCCTGGAGGAAATGTGAGTCATTATATTTCACAATTCCTCTTATTTACTGAATGATTCTCACACACACATGCACATATATATATATATATATATATATAGATAGATACACAGTACTTGAAGGTTTTTGCCTACTGCATTAAATCTACCAAAGCATGAAAAGAAGCCTTCAAATTAAGTGGAATAAATAATAGTTTCCTGTTTTCTCTTTGTCAGTATTTCTAAGACTAATTTCATTTTGCATGAAAGATCTTTACCGATTCATTCTGTTGTTCCCATTGTGATGATTATGATGTTTATTTTGATCAATTTTTTTATAATCTCTGCTTTGCTTTATGGAAATAAGGAGCATTATGATTGTTCTAAGTGCAAAAATATCAGAGTCTTTGATAATAACTTTAGTTTTTTGATAATGTAAAAAATAAAAGACTGGGAAAGAGAAAAAAATCTTGAATGGGCACAGTTTCTTTCTCTGGATATGACACTAAAGAATCTGATTGTGAGGCTCCAGTAATGCTGGGTACTCTTTCATTTACATCATTTTCAGATCCACTCTGGCCTGGAGTGGTAACACCTGATAGGATCTTATCTGTAGGTAAAATTGAACTATTTGACATTTAAATTCTGTACTTATGCTAAACTGAACTGTTAGAAATAGAAGTATTTGATCATTTAACTGTGTAAAAACAAATGATTGATGCTTAATTGAACTGTTAGTGATACATCACAATACTTGGAAACATTAAACTGTGTGCAAACAAATGATTAATAATAAATAGAATTATTCATATGAGATAGAAATCGAAAAAAATGAGCTCAGGGCCATTTAAAAATGTTATCCCCAAAATGTGTTTAGAAATCATATATTTAGTATATATGTATATAAAGCATTTGCTATTAAATAACTTACAATGGTTGATGTGCCATAAAACCAAACTAATCCAATCCCTTAGCCACAAGTAGAATGCAACATGTCAATTTTTAAACAAAGTGCAGCTGGTAGAAATTCAGTGTTTTCCTTTATCTTGATTGGTAGCCATACCAAGGTTAAAGAGCACAGTCTACCTTACTATTTACCCATCGAGGAGGATAGTTGGATCTGTATCTTATGCAAGGATATTAGCAACATGAAATGCAAACAACCTCGTCTAGGATTTGAACTTGGTTTGCCAATTTCATTTCCTATGATGATAAGTACCCCCTTCTCTGACAGGAGATTAAAAATGGCTGATGTTCATAAATGAAATTAAATTTATTAAACTATAAAGAAGGAAATTGACCTTTAATGTGTAGGAACTGGGTATATTCTTTTCTCTGTGTGTACAAACTTGTTTTTGATCATTGGGTACTGACCAGAATTCTCCACATTTTGTATGATGTAGCATGCACGTTTTATTTTTACTGGCCAGTAGAGAGAAGTTGTAAGAACTGATTTGCATATGATTAGAAGTTTTTGTCTGTATGTATTTACTCAACCCCTCAGTAGCCCAGTCAGCTCCTTAAGAATCAAAAGTGAGCCTAGTTTGTTAACCATTTCATTAGGTGAGACACTCTTTAGTAGTATCAAGACTTGACCATCAGTTGAGTATGTCGATTCTTTTGAATAAAGTTATCGCTCCTTTGTCATTACTCACAGGTGCACTCTGACCTGAAGTGGTAGTACCTGCGAGGATCCCATCTATGGGTCAAATAGAGCTAATTATTCATATTAGTTTGGAATACTTGATACGATACAAATTATTTGCATTTAGAATACTTGAAGCTGTAATTGTTTATTAAGGATGAATATTAGGTATGTGAAACCATATAACTGTGTGTAAACAAATAACTACTATTAAATACTTGAAGCCATATGATTATTAGTATTAGATAGGAATACTTGATATTATATTTCTGTGAGCAAAATCTCTTAGGAAACAACTACACAAAAAATATATAAATGTACAATGAATACAATTCCTGAACCTCTATGCATAAGATAACCCTAGACAAGTTGACAAATCTGTTACAAAATCATCCCAGTGAAATTCAGCTATGATTAGTACCACCTCCACCTTCTGATATGTCAGGATATGACTGTCTCACTGTTTTGGATAGGGATCAAAATCTCCCGCTGGTCTATCCATACATAGCTTGGGGATTATATTTCTAAATTTAGATTTCAATCGGCACTGTGAGAGTTCAAGAATCATATAAATGTGCATCTTCTGTACCACATGATGCATTGTGCTTTTTTGTTATTTTTTGTTTGTTTGTTTGTTTGTTTATTTTTTAAAATTATTTTGGTGTTGTTTAAAACAACTCTAAATGTCAAGATGAAATATAACACTTAACATCATCACCATTAAGTTATGCCTGCAGTACAGATTCCTTTTATTCTCTCTCGACATCCATTCCTATCAGTCATGGCTTTTGGCAAGTCCTTTATACAGCATCTGGTGTCCATACTAAGCGGATAAATTTAAGTTTTTACTGGTCAGCTAACACTGTAGTATCCTTATCTAGGAATCCAATAAGCTTTTTATTTAGAGAAATAAAAACAACAGAGTGAATGCACAGATGTATCAAGAGTAATATGCAACATACCAGAAGATGCACATATGTTTTGTGTGGCGGTAAACGTGTTGACATCTTATGATTTATCCTTTGACGTGTTTTTGGTAATCTAGCAGATGGAAGAAAAAGCTGTAATGTTAGCTTGAGTAAGAAAATTTTTAAAAAACCTAAGAAACTAAAAAGAAATTGGCAAATTCAGTGGAACTGCCAATCCAATAATATTTACAGTCTCTGTTTAGCTAATTTAACTACTCTACAACATGTCATACATCGGTTCTGAATGAGTTATGGCCCTTACCCAACTTTTTCATATCTTTTTATCCATTCAATGTCAAATGGACTTTCAGAATTACATTCAGGTTGATGGACATTTCCAACAGAGATTTTTTTTTATTTTTTCTGAGAAGAATTTTTTTTCTTCAATTTACCTCTCCATTGCAGAACTAATTCTTTTTTTTTTAAATTTTTTTTTTTATTTGTTGCTTTTCTTTATTTTTCTGTGTTATTTTTTTTTTTGTTACAAAATTATTTTTTCCTTTCGTTCAAATTTTTTTTCCTTTTTCTTCTTGATCTTTTTTTTATCTTCTTTGGAATTTTTTCTTCTTCCCTCTTTCCCTATTTTTCCAATTCATTCTTCCCATCTACTTGCTTTTTCCACATGTTCTTCCCTCTGCTCAAACCATGGTTGTCAATATCAGCCTGCTTCTCAGTAATGTCCAAAGCTTGACAGCAGGCAAATAACAGTCTTCAACAATTAGATGAGTAAACATTTGACAAGAACACTACTTTTGACCAATTATGGGTGCTCCCTATTTTCTAAACTTATGATTGCTTTCATTTTTCTTTCCTTTTTTTTTGTTTTGGTTTCCATCCATAAAAATAAGAGAATTTGATTGTCCTCCCTCTCCCTCTTTTCCTGTTACCACTCCCTCCTGTTTATTATGTTTTTGAAATGATTCTGCAGCTTCTTTTCAGTTGCCACTATTCATCTTGTAATCTTACCAACTCACCAACTTTTTCCACTTTGATTTACAAAGAAATACACCTAAGACATTTACTTACTTTTTTTTACTGAATAGTTCAACTGTAAAGCTGCTTGCCTCTCCAACATGTATATACACATTTTTTTTTTTACATCAGAGAAATACTTTAATGAATGGACACAGGAATATTTCTTTTACATCCTCAAATATATGAGGGTCATTCAATAAATAAGGTGAAGTATTACCTAAGGAGTTGATAGTAGGGATCATTGTTTACAGTTGCATCTTATTCTGGGAAATCAATCGTAATGAGTCCTTTCATGTCCCAGAAGACTGTCAACATGACCTTCACTGATTAATCCTTGTCAGCTGGAGCTGGAGAATACACCAAATGCATCTCTGCAGAAGGGTAAGACCCAGGGTATAGAATTAAACCATCTGATGTCAAGGCTCCAGTCTTGGAGCTTTAGGGAATGTGGAGTACTCCTTCATTACCATTGCCTCCAGGTCCACTCTGACTCTGAGTGGTAGCACCTGATAGGATCCTATCTATGGGTCAAATAGAACTGTTTGATCATTTAACTGTGTGTAAACAACTGCTTGATGTTTAATTTAACTGTTAGTGATACATGGCGATACTTCTAACAAATTAACTGTGTACTCATGAATGAGTAATGTTGAATAGAATTATTAGTGTTGAGTAGCAATTCTTAAAGCTTTTCCCTGTGTTCCAAAGGAGAATTGTTAGAATTACCAAGCAATGCTTGAAACCATTTAACTGTGTCTAAATAAAACTACTTATGTTAGATTGCAATAATTGAAACCATTCAAGTGAGTGCCAACAAATAATTAATACTAAATAGAACTATTTGTCTTTGAATATTAGGAACCATTTAACTGTGTGCAAACAAATTAATTCTAACTCATTTAAAAATAAGATTATGAATAAACTATTGATTTTGAAATCATACAATAACCATTTAATTGTATGCAAATAAATGAACTCTGGTTCATTTAAAAATATTATCTATCTATCAACTGTGCATTTACAAATCATAATATACATAAAGAAGATTTGGCATTAAATAACTTACAAGAGTTGATATGTCATAAAACCCAACCAAACCAAATCTTCACTGATTGCTGTACTCGGAACTTTTTCTTTACCAATGAGTCAGTATATATTTACCCAATCCTTCTGCACTGACAGGATGTGACACAAGGTCAATTTATAAGCAGAGTTTAACAGGTTTGAATATAGGTTTTGCTTCTCCTTGCCTTGTTGCCTAATCAAGACAGAAGAACCTAGTTTGCTCTACTATTTATCCATAGCTGAATGGAGAATAATAGGATTCATATCTTTCCTAAGGGTATTAGTACTATGTTAAATGCAATTAGCCTCGTCCAGGAATTGAACTTGTGTTGCCACGTCCATTTCCTATGACAATAACCATTACACCTCATTATGACAAATCCATGTTTTGCACATTTGTAAAGATTTCTGGACTAAAACATCCTTCTCTACACAACATCACATATTCTTTTGTAAATTTCACATGGTTTGTACTTTTCAGCCAACAAAAATTTGATGACAGTCTTCAATTCAAGCCTGATTAACTGCCATTTTAAATAGCCTCAAAACAAATGTTTTTGAAAGATTAAAATGATTTTTGTGATAAACTGATTCCAAAGAATGCAGTGTTTACGTTTTTTGAAAAAATCTGTTAAAAAACAAGTATTTTGCTTTTATCAAAAAAATTCTCCTCATTAAACTACACACACACACACATATATATATATATATATACTGTTTCCGATAACCACACCACATAATATTTGAAATTGATATTTAATTAAGTCAATGGGGAGTGCCTGTGGAGGAATGGTTAAAGTTCTGGAATGCATCTTTGCAGTAAGCAGGTTCAAACTCTAGTCGTGCAGATTCATTCCCTTTCAGACTAATACTCTTGGGAAATCTATAAACCCCCTTATCTCCCCAGCTGTGGGTTAAATAGTATCACTGCTGATCTACTACTAGGATGACTTTGGCATTAAATAACCCATGAAGGTTGATATGCTATTAAACAAAGAAATCAATCTTTATTAAAAGTCATGAGATTTTGACATACAAGTAATTATATTTTCCAAAATATTTACTTGAACCCCTCATAATATAATTATGAAAATTTACAATGACATAAGTGTAGGGCACACAGTGAGAATCAAACAATACAATTCTAGTCAATTACTTAGTTTGATATGTGCTTAGTGTAATGATTATTGTTGTATGAAATGGAATTGTTGACACAAGTTCAAATCTTGATTAAAGTTGTTTGTGGTTCACTTCATGCTAATGCCCTTGGGAAGGGTATGAAGACATTTGTTCTTCCTTCAGCTATGGGTAAATTGGATTCTTCTGCCCTTGTAAGACAACCAGTCTAGGAGAAGGAAAACTCTGAATTCCAATGAGCTGTACTTTGCTTAAAAATCAACCTTGTGTCACATCCCACCCATAGGAGAGGGAGTTTGGTAAATACAAATCTTAGTTTAGTACTATGTCAGAAGAATGGTCTCCTCGGTGAGAATCAAAGTTACTAACTATAGTCTGCTGGCTTAGCTCGGCAATCATTACTCTATTCAAGATTCCAAACCCATTACAAACAAAAATTACATATACAGACACATGTGGCTTATTCATAAAAATATAGATAAGATGTGCACAACAAATATGTAATGGAAGTTTTGAAGTACTTCATTTGTTTATTGATATATTGTTCGGTTAAAGAAGTGTTCATTTTAATCTAGTTCACAGATTAACTACATTGTCTTTAAAACAACCTATCAGAAGATAAAAACCTTTTGATTGCTTCTTATATTTTTCTGTAGAAAAACATTATCTCTTTTCTTAAGTTCTGCACAACAGCCTGTAATGACAGTTTGGCCTATGTTTGTTAATATATTCATATGTACTGGAGGATATTGCTGTATTATTTGCATATCGCCAGTTTGCCAAGATTTCTGCTGGTCAAAACCAAAGGCAACAATAATTTGTAATACTTCATTCATGAGTGAATGAATAAAGAATTCTTTTCTTTTGCTGATTGAATAATGAAAGTCATGGCTGGAACATAACGTCATTAAAGCTTTTCATTGACAAGTGCCATGAAGCAGGAAACAGGAACTGGTAGTCGCCACTAGCCACTCCAAAATAATCTAATACATACAAAGAGTTAGTAAGCACTAATAAGTGAAAACAGTAAGGGATATTTAGATAGCCAACTTCCCTGTGAGGGTTGCCAGCTTGATCACAATATATGAATATGATGTACTCTTATAAGAAATTGATAGTTTAGATTCTGAATTCATTGTATATTTATCAGATGGGTATAAAAGTTTCAGGATTTTTTTAATTCAAAAATGAAAATTTTACTTGTTTGGTTTGGTTTGATTGTTTAATGGTTCATCAACCTTCATGGGTTATTTAATGCCAAAATCATCCTTGTCGAAGAACAGTAGTGGCACTCTTTGACCCATAGCTGAGGGGATAAGGGGTTCATACCTTTCCCAAGGATATTTGTCTGAAAGTGAAAGTAATAGTTTGACTGGAGTTTAGTATTACTTACTATAATATATAAGTTCTGCTCATTAGTCTCTATGTCATTGGTACTCCTCCAATAATACTTTTATTTCCTTATTTCTTTATTCTATCTGTTTGGGATGACATAATATTTATCACCATTAGAAATAGGCTCAGCAATCCAAGTTCAAATCCTCAATGCAGCTGGGTGTATTTGAACTTTCAGCTAATGCTCTGTATGTATGTGTGTGTGTACTTACACATTGATATGAGAGCATAGATAATTTTCTAGTATGAATGTGTATATATATATATATATATATATATATCAAAGGGCAGAGAAAGCTTCTCGCTCAGTGGCCATCTAGTACATTACATGGGGATGTAGAAATATCTGGGTTGGTACCTAAGCATGGACCAAGACCACCTGAGGTATCTTTGTTTTGCAGTCTTGTTAAATTTGTTCATACACTCTATCTCTCTGACTCTGATTACCAAAAGGTGGAGCTAGTTCCATGCACTCTATATCCACTATAAATATTCTCTTTGGCACAAGTATTTCCTGATACAGCTCTTTAGAACAAAGTAGGAAATGATCTTACTCATGCATGAATTGACATTCAACATAAATATATATATATATATACTCACACACTTCTTTGTTTCATTTTTCAAAGATCATGCAAATATTGCACTAGATAAATTTGATGTTATCAGTCTAATGTAAAGTTAGGTGGATTTCTCTCCCAGCTTAAAACCATTCAACCCTTGTTGGTTACTTAATGCCAAATATTGTTTATATATCTGACTGGGCCATTTGCCTAATGGCTACAGTGTTTGCCAATGGTTTAGGAGACCGGGGTTCAGTCTCAGGTTCAATCATACCAAAGACTCAAAATATAGTACTTTATGCCACTTTGCTTAACACTCCACATTATCAGGTACAGATCAAGGATAAAGTGGTGCAATCCAAGGATTGGAGTAGCATCCTCCCCAACACTTCAGTGTAGTAGCTATTGAAAAGGGAGCTTTAGAGTCGCCAACTTTACATTTACTTATATATGATTGATATTAATAGAATAGTTTGATATATTTATAAATAAAGAGCATTGGTGATAGAGCATATATATCTAAGTTAGGATTGTGCAGACAGTGTCAACAGTGCTTGTTGATTCTGCATAAATACTATCCTATAGTGAGTGTGTGTATATATATATATATATATATATACACACACAGTTGAAGACCTCAGATTCATCAATTTTGACCTTTTATTTGATTTATTTTTCTAAAATGACTTCCTAAAAGCAATCACTAAAAATTTGCGGGCATCTTCTTAAATTAATGAACAAAGCTTTTGTATTTTTGTGTACAAATTAATTCAAAGAATATTTTGCCCTGATGATTGGGGCTGTAGAACACACTGACTGCATTTCTGCAGAGTGGTCTCCCTCCACCACCAATGAGTGTCCTAGATATAACACTAAAACATCTACTAGTGAGCCACCAGTTCAGGAGAATTGGTGAATGTGGAGTACCTTTTCATTACCATTACTCTCAGGTCCACTTTGATCTGGAGTGGTAGTACCTGTTAGGGTTCCATCTGTGGGTTAAACAGAAATATACAATCATTTTTTAATCTTAAAACTATGTGTGCAAACAAATGATTGATGTTAAAGTAAATTATTAGTATTATATACCAAGTGTTGAAACTATTTTACTTTGTGCAAATAAAACTGTTAGTGTGAGATAGCAATACTTGAAAGCATTTAATTGTGTGCAAATAAATGAGCAATGGCTCATTTGAAAATGGTGTTACCAACAAAATATTCATTAACAAATCATATATATAGTATCTATGTATAAACAGGACTTGGCATTAAATAACCTACAACACTTGATATGCCATTAACCACAACCAACCAATGAACAAAAACGCATTTGCTTTTTCCTTCATATTTTTCTCAGTTATTACATCAATAACACTTAGCAATTAATTTTTTTTTTTATTAAAATATAGATTTGATACATTTTAAACTGATTCTTGAAAATGTCTTTGAGCAAAAATGTTTGTGGTGGCCAAATGGGTAGAAATGAGCTTTTGTAAAGTTCCACAGAATATATAAATATAGCTTCTAGAAAAAATCTTCAAGGTCTTATTGAATTGTTAAATACATTTAAGGTCTGTGTTTGCTTCCAGTTGAGTGACTCATTTCTGATGATGATGTAAGTAACTATTTTGTAAAGAAGTTCGTTTTTGGCTATTTTTCCTTCATTTTCCCTTATGCAAGTATGAAGAAATTGCTTTTAAATTTCATTATATAGTATAGTAAATTTTGTTTTTATAATTATTTTTTCTTTTAAGCTTTCTTCATAAAGTAAAGACCACTGTTGACCTTTTTTTTTTTTCAAAGGATATACCTGATTTAAAATAGCGTGTTTTTAAAATTACCCAAGTTAGGTTGAAAGACATTTCTAATATGTCTTCATTAAATTCCAAAGTGATTATGCTTATTTTTCTTATCAGTATTGTTACAACAGTAAAAGTTAACTCATCTCTATCTATTGTTACTGCTTCCATTATCATTTGAAGGCAGTATTCATAGTGCTACTCATACACAGATCCTAGGTTATTGCACTGAAAATCTGTGCACTGGTTTCAGTAGCTAGCTATGTATACTATATCCCAAAATTATAAGGCTTTAGTTTTCATTTCATTATTCTTCTAATTTTAAAGATTTTTTTGTGTTTTGGCAAATATAAATACCTAATTTCTTTTCTCATATATGTGTTCACTTTTTCTTTATTGAGTCATCCTCTCTGGCAAAGTTGGACATAGCAAGTTTTTTTTTTTTTTTATCTTTTAAAATGAAATTTATATAACATACTAAGTTAGAATAATAAAATGACGCATTAACTTAATTACTGAAAAGTTCTCAGCCAAACAAAAAGAGAATGATGTTTATTTTTATACTGAATCTTTTTGGGAAGAGTTAAAAACTTGAAAAATGTTGTTAAAATGTAGAATAAAAAGGACAGTATGTTAGATGTTTCTTGGTTATTTCCCTTTATAGTTGGACTAAAAACTTTTCAGTGACTCCTTAGAAAAATGGTACATTGATTTATTATTACAAAACCCAAATTATATTCCCATTCTTCAATTTTGTTTGGGCAAATATGGTACAGGCATGTAAACTACAAAAACTCTGTGAAAGTAAATCCAATGTCACATTTGGTCAGTATTAAAAAATATCTGAGAGAATTTTTCAAATCTCACTTGAAAATGTTCTGTCTAATTTTTGTTTTTATAGGAAGGCATTAATCTTGTTTTGTTCTGTTAACAACAGATTAGTCTCATAAATTGGCAACTGAATATTTTTCATTCAAGAACAGATAACTCCATTACTAATGATAAAATTCTGGCCTTCTTCCATTTTATTTCCTTATTTTATTAGGATTCAAATTAACTCATTTTGGGTTTTTTTCATCTATTTCCCCTACTTATATTCACCTACAGCTATAGCTTTTTATTAGTAAAGGATACAATATATGAAATATTATACCCAAAGTAAATATTTATTTATAAAATGTAATCTTAATTCCTGAAACCTGTAGAAAACCAAAATGAAATAAAATCTACCTATATATATGTTCTGTTTGTCTGTCTCTCCCTCTTCCAATATCATTTAGATATATATATATATATATATATATATATATATATATATATATATATATATATATATATATATATACATACACCCATGTGTGTATTTTCTTTGTTTAACAATATATATATGTATATATATAGAAGTAAATATGGATCTAAATCCGACAGTATGAAGAAAGTAGAAAAAACAGAATAATCCAAATTAGATTAATCTATTTTCATGTAAAGCCAACATTAAACATGTCTGTTTTGAAAAACATATCTCATGATATCAAAGTCCTGATGAAGGTTATCAAAACTAAAACATTTAACGTTAGCTTTACATCAAAATAAATTCATCTGATTTAGATTATATATATATATATATATTATGACTTTTACTAAATATTATCCTTAATATGGCTCTAAACTGGTTAGACTTCAGTTCTGGAACTCTGAGAAATATGAAGTCATCCCTTTCTTTTCATTACTCCCAAGAATATCTTGTGTGACAATACCTGTTAGGGTCCCATCTATGGATGCGCTATTATGAAATATAGGTGGTGTAATAGTCATTGTCAAGAAAAATGAAACTTATGTACTATATTCAAACTCTCGATGAAATTGTTTGTTTCACTTCATGTTAATGCCCTTGAAAAAAGGAACTAATGCATGTCTTTATGGGCAGAGTGTTCACCAATAGTCCGGGAGACCTTGGTTCAATCTCAGGTAGCATCATACCAAAGACTTTAAAAATGGTACTTGATACCTCCTTGCTTAACACTCAGCAATATAAGGTACATATCAAGGGTAAAATGGAGCAATCCAGAAAAAGGAGTAGCGCCCTCTCCTACACCTTCTTGCTGCCCTCAACTATGGTTGCCAACTTTACTTACTTATAAGTAAATATTAGGGTTGACTGAACACTTCAGTCTTATTAAGGCAACCAGACAAAGAGAAGAAAAATTCTCAATTCTCTCATTTTACCTATATGTCATGGGTTCACATCACATGATAAGCCTAATTACTACCCATATCTTAAAAACCTTGGGAAAATCCTAACTCTTCAAATGAACTGAGAAAAAAGTAAATAGAATAGGTATACATTTAACATAATAGTTATCATTGGAAATAAAATTCTTGCCATGAGTTTAAATCCTGGATGAAATTGTTTGCATTTTGCTTGGCACTTATGCCCTTAGTATAGGCATGAACTCATCTGTTTTCACTCTAGGTATAAGTAAATAGTAGGTCAGACTGCACTCTAACTTAAGTTATACAACCAGTCTAGGAGAAGAAAATCTCTTAATTAAAACCAACTATACTCTGCTGAAAAATTACCTTTTTTCACATCGTGCTCATTGTGAAGAGGTTAGATAAATACATATATAAATATATATATATGACAAGATTTGTTGAATGAATAGAATAGAGGCGCCAAAGACAGTTCAATGCCTAAGTTTTTCTGAAAAGAAAACATGTTCATATCTTATTCTTGTTAATGTTTAGAAAATAGTAAAAAAATGTTCAGACCCAGAGGAGAAAACTATGAAAAGTCTTCATAATCATTTAAATGTTATATACGTTTCCACACTAGGAAAAAAGAAGAGGTGAGTGAAAATTATCAAAGTATTTCTTGTCCATTATATTCAATAAAACTTGTTTACATGAAAAATTGCTATATTACAGATTCATTGGCATAATAGAGTGTTTGTCAATGATCCAGGAGACCAGGGTTCAATCCCAGGTTGAGTCATACCAAAGACTCAAAAATGGTACTTGATACTCCTTGCTTAACACTCAGCATTATAAAGCATGGATCAAGGGTATGTGGAGCATTCTAAGGAAAGGAGTAGTGCCCTCCTCTACACCTTGGTGTAGTAGTTATTGAAAAGGGGGCCTTTGGGTCATCCTCTACTACAGTCAACCAATTTACTTAACTATATATATATATATATATATATATATACTCTTACCTTTACTTCCCTTATATTTTTTGTTTTTCACAGCTTTCCTCTATTTTTTTTCTCTTGTTTATGCCATTTATGAGGGTTGTTTAAAAGGTTCTAAACCTTACCCAGATTTTAGATTTGTTGCTCACCTCACACTTTTGTATCGATTTCACCTGTGCAGAAATAAAAACAGAAATCCTAACTTGTTTTTCTAGTTTTATACTAAATGGTAGTGTGTTACCACGACAAAATTATTCAGCAATGGCTTTTCTTTTTGGCTGAAGCTTAGAACTTTTTGAACGACACTTGTTTGCATGTGTGTGTGTGTGTGTGTGTGTGTGTGTGTGTATGAATATATTTATTCATATATATATATATATATATATATATATATATACACACACACACTCACATAGTCACTGATGAGCCAAAACATTATGAACACCTGCCTAATAAGGTGTTGGTCATCTATGAGCTCTTATCTAATCAGGCATTGACTTTACAAGAGCTATAAAGATTTCCTATGGGATCTTGTGCCAGATCATTTAACTGCTGCAATTTATGTGGTGAAGGTTCTGTAGCGTGAACTTGTTGGTCCAGCACATCCCATAAGTACTCGATGGAATTGAGATCTTGGGAGTTTGGTGCCCAGGGCAACACAATGAAATATTCTTCATTGTCTGACTAAAAGAGGTGGCTTCTATCATAGATTCTCATAATTCCAATGAATCATTATTCTTCTTTACATACATTTTGTTCTCTTTTTATAACTTTTCTGAGCCTTTTCTTTTATTTGCCTTCTCTTCTCCTTGTCATATTTTTCTTTTTTGTTTATATTTTAATTTCTTTCATTTTTTTCAAACTTTGTCTTTATTTAGTACTTTCTTACCTTGTAGTCCCTTTTATTTTATTTTATTTTTTTTGTTTTTCAATTTTTTCCCCATTTTTTTCTCTGTATTGTACCATTGCTTTGTTATTCTTCTTTCTTACCTTCTAATTTCTTTCCCTCCCTCCTTCAATCTTTCACCTTTTCTCTCTCACTCTGTCACTCAGTTTTTTTCTCTCTCACTTAATCATTCACTCTTTCTCTCACACTCCCAATCACTAACTTTTTCTCTTTCACTCTTACCAACTCACTCACTTTTTTCACTCTCTCTCTCTCTATCTCTGTCTTTCTTGCTCCTCTCTCACTCGATCACTCACTTTTTTTCTTTCTTCTTCTCTCTGAATCTTTTCTCTTTCTCTCTCTGAATCACTCACTTTTTCTCTTGCCTATTCACTTTTCAACCCTTGAAGAAAATAATGTTTTTGCTCTTAGCTTCTTAACCTCTTATTTCTCTCATTGTATTTTTTCCTTCTTTCTCTTTCCTGTCACATTTTGTTTGTTCACACTCATTCTCTCTCTCTCTCTCTCTCCATTTTTTACCTTCAACTTCTTTCTCTCTTTTCTTTTTCATCCTCATTTTGTCAATCCAGTTTGTCTCTTTCTCTCTCTCTCCAACTGTCACTACTTTTTCTTTTTACTTTTCTCCTTCATTTTGTCCATTCACTGTCTTTCTCACTCACGTTTTACTCTCTTCATTTTCTCTCTCCAAAGTCACTTTAACTCTTTTTCTTTTCACTAATTTTCTTCTTTTGTATTGTCAATTCAATTTTCCCCCTCTCTATGCTTCTTTATTTTCCTACAACCTTTCCTCCTTTATTTTTCAATTCAGTTTTGCTCCCTTTCTCTCCAACTGTCACTCCAAATTTTTTGTATGTTTTCTCTTTCATTTTATCAGTTCGCTGTCTCTCTCTCTCTCTCTGATTTTTTCCTTCTTCATTATCACTTCATCACTATTACTCCTCATTTTCCCTCTAATCAATTGTGCTCCCTCTCAATCTTTAATTCTTCCTTTTTTTGTCTCTCTATTTTGTTTGTACAATCTCTTTTTGTCACTTCTTTTTTCCTATCTTCCTTTCCTCTTTCATTTTGTCTTTTCTCTCACTCTCTCTTCTTTGAATCTCTCTCTCTCTCTGTTTTGTATTCCTTTCTTAGCTACTCTTAATTTCGATCAGTTTTCATTGATCTCTTTCACACACCGTTTCCATTCCTCTCATCACTTCTTGCAATTCTTCAGCTCACTATTGATTTGTATCAAGTTGAAATCTGCAACTTTACCTACCGATCTATCTATTTTTTCTGACTTTTTAAAAATATTTGGTTTCTTTTCTTTTTCATTTTAATTCTACAACAGTTTTTACACGTTTCACATTTTAATCAAAAATTTGTCTGCATTTATTTATTTTTATTTGTTGCTTCATTTCTTTTTTCTCAGAAAATCTTATTCAAACATAAGAATTCTACTCAAGTCAGTTAGGTACGTGCACATCTTGGTTTTAGCCTAATAAAAATAAAGATTTTTCAATTAATCGATATTGGTATATACAGATACAGAGTTTGTCTTCATGTGTATATAATTCTCATTTTGAATAACTTGTTTCACATGAATCTGTGTTAACAAAGTTATACACACACAGACTTTACATGAATTTTGCTACTTTTTAATATCTATTTACAATATCCTATTGAATATTATTTTATTAGAACATTGGTCTCTTTTTTGCAATTCTCATATTTTCATGCATGTAAAATATAGGTGTGTGTATAGACACAAATTATTTTATTCATATGAGTATATTGTATAAAAGGGAACATATATATATATATATATATAATTATATAAAGTGAAATATTGAGTGTGTGTAATATTCTAAAGCATTTTTTGAGAGATTGCAAGATGAGTTTGGGTTTATTAAATTCTTCTACCATAGGGAGGATTCAATACAAGGACAATTTTTAAGCTATGTACTGCCGGTTTGAATTCAGTGTTTTTATTCTCTAGACTGGTTTGCATACCAAAGTTCAAGATATATGGTTGTGTATAGACATAAATTATTCTTTGCATATTGGTATATTGCATAAAAGAGAACACACACACACATATGTGTATGAGTATATATGTGTATGTATACATACACACACACACGTGTTTAGAGATATATATATATATATATATATATATATAAGTTAGTAAGTTGATTGTTGTCGAGGATGACCCGAAGGCTCCTTTTTCAATAGCTACTACACTGAGGTGTAGGGAGGGTGCCACTTCTTTCCCTTGATTGCTCCACTTACCCTTGATCCATATCTTATAATGCTGAGTGTTAAGCAAGGAGGTATCAAATACCATTTTTTGAGCCTTTGGTATGACTCGACCTGGGATTGAACCTCGGTCTTACTAGCCATTAGTGAACTCTTGAACCAAAATGTCAGTGGGCAGGTAATATTTATATATATATATATATATATATATATATATATATTGTCATTTACTGACAGACTGTTTCGTTGTATCACAACTCTTCAGTGTGGCTAGATATGTAGGACACTTGAAGCTGGGATCAAAACCCGCCAAACTTTACATTAGACTTAGTATCAAACCGCTTGGCCAACAAGTGTACCATGTCAGAAAGGGAATTATAATGTATTATATAGCAGCAGCAGCGTTCATTTGTTTACATTTTTTATGCCTTACTGGATACCAGAGTGTTCAATTTGTTCGAAGAGCTTTGTATTATGCGAGCAGCAGCCGAAAACTCCTTCACCAGAGTGCTCAACCCCCATGGGGGAGCGTATATATATAATATATATCCTTTGTGATTTAGAGACTTCATTTTTGCAAAATAAAATTTATTTCTGAAGCTGTGAAACATCTCAATCTAATTTTCCATTTTGTCCTCCTTTACTCATATATGTATATGTAATAAGAAAGAAACATAGATTTAAATTGAGTATATATATATATATATATATATACATACAATATTGCCCATAAATAGTATACGCCTAACAATTTTTTATGAAAAGTTAATTTTCATCTAGATTAAATTATTATTTCTAGTGGAACATTATACAACCATAACAGATATTCATCATCAGCACGGATATCCCTGACCCTCTCTCGCCACCCTTCTCTATTGTCTATTACTTCCGGCTGGTCTTCAGGGCTACATCTTGTATTGTCACAGAGCTGCTGTATATAGGTTCTAGCTGGTCATCCTGCCTTTGCTTGTCCATGTGAAGTGGTCCACAGGAGTACATCACTTATGAGTTCTTCCTTATTTCTCTAACAGTGTCCTGCATGTCTGGTTTGTCTAACTTTAATAGTTTTCATGATGGGTGGTAGGTAGCCGTACAGCTGCTGCTTTGTGGGGTGCTGCCTCCAGGACTTGTTCAATATTGCTCGCAGCATTCTTGTGTCATTGCCATCAAGCTTTTTCTCCATTCGTTTAGTTTGCATCCATGTTGTAGTATTGAAAAGTAAAACAGATATTATTAGGTATTATTTCTTAGCAATATGTACAGCATTGAAAATTTGAGACAAAAAATACAAATATGATGCAGTCCAAAAATAAGCACATCCATTACAAATATCTATGCAATTTTTTTTTTCACTACAGAGGTATTGTAATTTTAGAGGACAGGTTTTTGGCTTGTCTGTTTAATCCAGGTGTAATAAGAGGACTCACTGTCACTGAATACAAATGACATCAGGGACATGTGTATAATGTAATTGTAGAAGGCAACAACACACAACAGCAATAATAGTGATAATAATAACAGCAACACTTACCAGAGGTCCAGCCTATTCAGGATCAATGCTTGAACTGGACAGGGTTGGTATTTATGAACAAACATATCCAATGAGATGTTCTAGCCAATCACAATCCAAGGAATGGACTGGCCAACGCGTACACATTGGAATCTCCCAATGTGCCATAAATAGCTCTTTCATTGAGGACTGATTCACTTCAGTCTTTGCCTTGCTAAAGACTTTTGTCTTAGCCTAGCTACTGACAACAAGTGTGTTTCGTGATTCAACAGTAATGAATTGGAAAGGGTCCTGATGTTGTCAGTTACATTTTGAGGTAGTGCAGGTGTCAATCCAAGATACCTGGAGAGAAATTTTAAAGTAAACAAAATGTCATATACTGGAAACTGAAGAGGCATAAAATTCGCCATACAGTTGTGAGTTTGCTTTTTGAATATAACAGTTTCCCTTTTCCAAACAAAGAAAATTTACCTATTTACTTTAATGTGCCAAAACTTACTCAAGTTATTTCATATATATCAAGATTATTACATTTATTAGAAATTCCAGGGTACATTCTTTTTTTATTTTTTCTTAGGTCTACAGTACCTCCAGTTTCTGCCTTTCCTATTATCAACACAATGTTTTAGCCCATGCATTCAATGGATTTCATAAAGTTTATGTCTGTATAGAAAGAAGGAGTCTTTTTTTTTTTTTGGCAGTATCAAGATTTCTGTCAATTAACAGGACCTTATTCTTTTCATAACAAATTTGTTTACCTCTCCTTTGGCTTATGTTTATCAAGTCTGATATTTAATGGTCAGCCAAAACATTGTCCTAATAATATCAAAGATACAAAAAAGATATTCAGTCGTTGAAATTTTAAAGATCCTTCAAAACTTTTGTCCATACATTTCATTGTACATATTAATTGATTTGTATGAAAATAAAACCGTTTTTAAACACACCGTGGAGATTTATTATTTTCATGCTCGAGAAAGTTTCATTCCCAGACTAGCAGGATATGAGGCAAGGAAGGTTCTACTTGTTGTTAGAATTTGTTATTAACATAAATTTTCCCTGATCCAGAAAACTGGCCCGAAAATCCATATCCCCAACACAAGCAATTCAATTTTGAATTGATGAATCTTTCACCAGAGATGCCCCTCAAGACACAGTGGCATCTATAAAAGTCTCCAGTGGTCTATCATGTATGCTAACTCTCTAGTTCAGTTACAGATCTGAACCAGTAGTTTTCTTATACAGGTGATTTGTTTATAATGTTTAAGAGTTTGGACCAGCAGCACTTTTTGAATGAGATTGCTAATAGAAGAATGGTGGATCCATATGCCACAGATTTTTTTGAATATCACTCCTCAGATTTTGAATTGTTATCACTTATTCAAGACCTGTTACTCTTAGGTGGAGAGCTACTATTTATTTGGGTGACAAGAGACATATTCATGCCTTTCCAAGTGAAATGGAAACAGCCAAATCCAGTATTTGAACTCAACTCATCAAGTCCTTTTTTTAAGATAACCATTATGCCACTAGTGCCTCCAGTGACATCAATAATACTAAAGTAAGATGCTAAACACTTTCATGTTAATTATATATATTGAATTAATGGTGTGTTACTATACAGTAATAAAAGTAAAAAAACCCTGAGTTCAACTTAGCCTAGATAAAAGGTTGATCTTTCCAAAACCAAGCACTCAGCCATGAACTAGCAATATCAGCTTTGCATAAAGCAAATAAAAAATAATGCCCATGTGTAATGGAAAGATTTTTCTCATCAAAGAATTACAAGAAACAACAGAGAATTGGCAGCATGTTTGATCTCTCTCAAACAAGATGTCAAAGTCAATTTTGAATCCATCTGGCTCTCTGCATAGCACATATCATTGCATGGTGCACACTGTTAAATATTGTGAGGCAAAAGATCAAATTTGTTCTGATTGTTTGAATCAAATAATATCAATGAAACAATCACATTTCAAGAAATGTTTCTTGCAGTATTATTGTGCTTGTCTTTGTGTTTTACTCTTCAAGTTTGCAGTTATCCATGCATTCTAAGTGCACATTTTCACCAAATAATACATTAAACACAGTTTTAATTCACTATTTGGTGATAGAATGTATATATGTATATGCAAGGTTTGCAATAAAATCTATATAAAGTGAGGACAAGCTGGAAAATCAAATTGACATGTTTTGCTTTAAGGATAGCTTCATTAGAAATTAGATTTTATTTTACAAAAACAAATTTTATACTTTTTTTTTTATATCCTGAATCAGTTAATAATTTTAAAAACTCAGTTGATACAAAATATAAAAAAGTGACTTATCGCTCTCTCCTTGTCACATGTAGACTTTATTTTTGTGAAATAAAATTCAATTTTGATGAAGCTATCCTTTTAGCAAAACATGTCAATTCAATTATCTGTATTGTCTTTTTTCCTCCCCACCTACATATCTATCTATCTATCTATCTATCTTGTAGAGAGAGTGAGAGAAAATAACTAAAGAGAAATATTTCTATTTGTTCATCTCATTATTCTAAAATATATATATCTATATAGATAAGATAGATAAAAATATCATCCTTAATACATCTTTATCTTTGCTTATATATATATATATATATATATATATGTGTGTGTGTGTGTGTGTGTGTGTGTGTGTTCTTGTTTGTTTCTGCTTATTTTAATCAGAAGTCATGCAGATTGATTTGTCTCTTCTCTCCTTTCTCTCTTTAACCAAAATTTCATTTTCATAAAACATAAAAATAGACTAAATAGAGATTGTAAAAGTGAATTTTAAAAAAGGAAAAAGCGATTTGAGGAAGATAAGATAAAAAACTTAGATTAAGTTTTTTTCAAGATGAATTGTGTCTTTATCCATTCAGGACTTTACAAGTCTTTCATAATTATATGAAAAAAAAGACTGAAAACTTTTAGTATCTGCTCATTGATTATATAGATTTTATTTAGAATATTGGATGGTTGGGAGAAATAGTATTTATTTTTCTTTATTGTATTATTCTTATTTAAATAAATTTTATTACACTAAGTAATTTATAACATATTTTTTTCTTCTTAATGTTCTTATCAAAGTAATATTTTTCCAAACCCACTTTTCAGTCTATCTAAATTCCTGTGTGCATATATATCTTCTTTCTGTAGGTGTATGTGTGTGTGTGTATATATATATATATATATATATATATATATATATATATATATATAGTATAGGAAACAAATATAGAAAATTAAATTAACATTAAATTATTTGTGATGAGAATAACTTCATTAGAAATGAAAAAAATTTATTTCATGAAAATGAAGTCTACATGTTAGAAATGGGAGATAACAATGTGCGTTTTTCATTTCTCTTTCATTATATATCCTATATTAGTTAAGATTTTATGTCCTTACCAAATTAATACTTAAGACTTTTAGTTTCACAATCCTTAACAAAAATGGAACAAAACAACTATAATAATGTCCAAACCTAACTGATACAAGATATTGAATATATATATATATATATATATATATATATATATATATATATATATATATATAAAGATTAACATATTCCTATTCCCTTGTCATTTGTAGAATTAATTTTTGTGAAATAAAATTTAATTTCTGATGACACTATCCTTTCACCAAAACATGATCAAATTAATTTTCAGTGATGTTTTTCTTTTCTCATCCAGTTAGATTTTATTCCAAACCTTCTCTATATATTTTATGGCCCAGTCGACTGGAACTGTAGAATAGACAGACTGCATCTCTGCAAAGGGGTAAGACTCCCCCAAAGAGTGTCCTGATATGACACTAAAGAATCTGATGGTAAGGGTCCCGTAATGCAGGAACTTTGGGGAATGTAGAGTACCCCTTTATTGCCATCGCTTCTAAGTTCACTCTGGCCCAGAGTTGTAGCATGTGATAGGGTCCTGTCTACATGTCAAATAGAAATGAATTGTGTACTGAATTGTTTGAAATAGGACCGTTTTGACATTTCAACTGTGCATTTATGAAAAACTGAATTGTTTGAAATAGAACTGTTTATATGTCTAAAAATGGATTTGGCATTGAATAACCTATGATGGTTGATATGCCACCAAACCAAACCAAACCAAATCCTTTATACTTAATATATATATATATATATATATATATATATATATATAGGATTTGGCATTAAATAACCTACAATGGTTGATATGCCATAAAACCAAACCAAAATCCATATATTTTATATATGGGTAATGTTTAGATTAAGATCTGACTCTTAGATATTTTATGTTAATATTTTTAGAAAAATATATGTTCAATATAAATAGTTATAAAATGAGTCTAGATTTTTAGCCTTATTTCGATATTTTGATTTTTAGAATTTTCACATATTCTTAAAAAATCCAATTATAATTTGAGTCATAACCATTTTACATTGTAAACATTCAAAACTGCATTTATGAAAAGAAAAATGGAGTTGGAATTCCACTACAATGGTTTGATTTTTTTTAAATCTAATTTTTCCTTGCATCATGAAAAGTGCCAGTTTCACTTAATCTCACATGACAATTTGTAAAAAATACAACAGGTAGATTTTTTGAAATAAGAAATATATTATATTTTCTCCATTCAAGTTTTGCAATATACTTTGGTGTTTTCTGTGTTTATATATTTATACTGTATTGTCTTTTAAGGCTGAGTTAGTCTATCCCACTTGTTATTCTAGGATTGGTCTGATATAGTATACTTTATTTTCTTTTTTGGGTTTTTTTGTACATGATTCCCTAACTTCTTGGCATAGAATAACTCTAGATGGGTTGATATGCCATTATAATCAATCAATATTATGGAGACAAAAAGGCCAAATATAAGATCTGCCAAAGTGTTTTAATGTATAATAATTAGAAAAGTGCAAACCTGGTAACTTATTGCATAAGATATTTGCTTTGTATCTGCAATGTAGAAATAACTTCATCAGTATAGATGTTCAAATGATATACTATGGGAACTGAAGCAAGGCAAATATTTATAGTCGAGGTACAGAGTCAAACCCAAAGAATTTGAACAAGAGTTTCTATTTGTTATGTCAACTACTTTTTATTTATTTATTTATTTATTTTTGCTTTGACCAACAGATGAGACGAATATATCTCATCTCATTTGTTGTCCTAATATTTTCAAACATTAAGTACACTTGCACTTTTTCTTTTTTCAGTAAGAGTCAATGAAGTAATTTATCATTGTCTTGTACATGACTAAGTGATAATTTTTATTCTTATTATTACTTCTGCATTCAAACTTGATTTGAACATATCTTTTTTTATTCTTTCTTATCATGCCGTCATGTGTGGATGAGTGTGTTTATGCATTTAATTATTAGCTGAATCGACATCTGAAATGCCCACTACATAATGTTCAATGTATGTGATTAACAGTCATCCCTGAATTAGGTTTGAATCAAGAGTTTTCATTGGAACTCTATAATCAAAAATGAATATGTAGAAGTCCAGAAATATCTATGAGTCTCATTCAAAAAGTTCTCAGTCTTACCCACAAAGAATGGATGTAGCTGAACATTTTTCTTGTGACCACACACTACCATTTCTTATAAAACTAGAAAAAACAATCCAGAGTTCTCTCATTAGTGAGAGGTGTGTGACAAATTTAAAATCTTGGTGAGGTTTAGAAGTTTTTGAATGCTGCTTGTATAATATCATAATGAATTTTATTTGTGTACAATGCAAGAAGTCTGCCATTCAAACCAAAAGCCTTTATGTTTTATAACTGCATTCACACACAAATATATGCGGAAACATAGTCAACAATAATGACAAACTTCAATGAATGAACAAACATACTTCTTTATAAAAATATATCTCCCACACTTTATTCTCGAAAGGGTTGATGTTGGTTGTGTTAGAGGTGAGTTGGAGACTGGGACAGACTGCTACATATTGACCCAAAGTTGTTCTGACCATAGCAGCACTTCTTTCTCATCTTGGCTGGGGTTGGTCAACCGTGGGTCACTGAGGGCCCAAAGCTCTCTGTCTGCCGCTGGCTCTCAATTCAGCATCTGGTTCCAACTGCAACTGGAACTGACCCAAGCTGTCTGTGGCACCTGGTTATATAATTTTCTCACGCCCACCTGCTTCTGCTGTTCCTCTGCTTATTTACACAGGTGTATCTCTTGATTGATGGCTCAGTTGAGGGTCAATATATAATGTATATATGAGTGTAATATATGGATCCTTTTCTTTGTTCTTAGAACTATATTTGTTCAAGAAAATAATTTTTTAAAAACCTGAATATGTTATCTACCAATTTTAGAACATTAAGGAAATAATTCCTCTGTGTTCACCCTCTGACATCACATGATCTAATAAGAAAGTAGAGTGGTCAATGAGAAGGATATAAAATCTTTGACTTCCAAACTGTGCTCTCTTACCTTCAGCAGAACTCCTCATGTATGTATTTACCCAACCCTTCTTCTACAGGCATGATGTGACACAAGGTCAATTTTTATGTGGTGTATAGCTGGTTTGAATTCAGTTTTCCTTCTCCTTGTCTGTTTGCCATACCAATACTAAAGAGCCCTGCTGCCACACTATTTACCCATAGCTGAATTTTCATCTGAAATGTTCACTGTATAATCTTCATATATGATTAATATTCATTTAAAGAGTCAAGTCAAGGTAAGAAATTAGGTTGAAATTTTTCTGATAATAAAAAAATTAATTTTCTTCTTAAGCAAAGATATCAGGATTTTATTATTTCTTTTGAAACATTACATAATCATTATTAGTTATTGTTTCTTTGCAAATTCTTGAGAAATGAAACACAAAAAAGAAAAAACCAAAAGTACGAAAAATTTTGAAGTTACAAAATAAGTACACCTCTATGAAAAAGTCTATATGATAAGTATAACATTAAAAAAAGACTTTTTTAAGATTACAGAATTTCAATACTGAAGCATTTGTTATGAATAATACCTAAAATATCTGTTTTGATTAGAAATATTAACATCCTGGTATTCTTAGTTTAGAAGAAAATTATATTTTGTCAAAAAAACTTGTTCAGAACATCATTCTTTATAGGCAATACTAAGTGTGTGTATATATATATATATATATATATATATATATATATATATTGTAAATAATTATTTCCCTTTGATAATTTTCATATCCAGTCGGATGCCACATGACAAGCACAGAAACTCTTTCTCAATCTCAGTTAGCTTCATTTCTTGGAATGATGAAAACCTTTTCTCTGACCATGGAATGGTAAAAGCACATGGCTATATTACTGCCACACATATGATATGCATTTTTCCATTTTGTACCCCTTCTACATACTGATTGTTCATAAAATAATACACATATAGTTTTAGCTGTTGACACACATTTGGGCATTCTTTGTTTCAATAATGCTGATATGTGTGTTGTATATATAAAATATCAAATCTTTTTGTATGTGTTAATGAACTTATATTGTCTTGTTTTCTGTTGTGTTCAGTGTTAGTATATCATGGATATACTAATGTTAATATTTTTGCTTTGTATAAGGGAACTTGACTAAATATCCTCTCTACCACTAATCTTTCTAATATATATATACATATAAGTTATGCTAGCATAGACAGTCTATAGCATTTGGTAACTGTCAGCCAATGCTATTATTGGACCAATGATCACATAGGTGAGAAACTGACTGTCACTAAGCACTACTGACTCTGTGTCTATGCAATCCTAATTTAAATATACTGGGTGTTTTAGAAAAATTGAGAACATTTCACTTTATGATGACTTGACCAATTCTCACTGAAATGATTTAAGATTTTAATGGCATGTGGAGAGATAATTCAAAATTCTATGTTTGATGTTTAAACACCTTTTCTTTTTGAGAAAATGGCATTTCTAAACCTATAAAACATTAAACATAGAATTTTGAGTTGTGTTTGCATATGCTGTTAAAATATGAGACCATTTGATTAAGAACTGGTCAAATTATTAAATGATATCAATTTTTCTAAAACACCCTTTACATCTTAAACAATTTCACCTTTTTGAAATCATTCTCTAAATGTTCTGTCACCAGTACTGAGCTCTTTCACCAATAAATATATCAAACTAATATATTGTCTTCCACAGATAGTATGTTTCGTTCAATCACAACCCTTGAGTGTAGCTAGACATCTTGAATGCTTCAAGCTGGGATTGAAACCCACCTAACTTTGCATTAGACCAATGACATAGACATTATGTCATCAGTCTAACATAAAGTTTGGCAGATTTTGATCCCAGCTTGAAGCATCCAACGTGTCAAGCCACACTGAAGAGTTGTGACTGAACGAAACATTCTATATATATAAAATAGAGATCTAATAGAATGAAGCAAGATTTCTTCATCAGTACTACTGTATGGATGCACATCGTGGATGCTAACAAAACACATGGAGGAAAGGCTAGATGGGAACCACGCTAGAAAACAACAGCTGTGTGCCTACTTGCCTCCTTTCTCAAAAACCAAGTAAGATGAACGAGTCATGCAGGGTACTGCTGGAAAAAGTAAGAACAAACTTATAAACAACCTTCTTTTATGGATCCTGACACATGGACACGCCAAGCCTTGGCTTACCAGCAAGAACCTACTTACATCAGCTCTGTTTGGACACTGTATGCAGTCGAGAAAACCAACCAAAAGTGATGGGAAATCTGTGCTGTCAACACAACTTGAGTATGATGATGATATATATATATATATATATATATGTGTGTGTGTGTGTGTGTGTTTATCTCTTTTATTCCATTAGCAAAATTCTTTTACCTTTATTTCTTGAAATTCAGTCATTCTTCTTTTCAGATTCCATTGATAAAATAGCGAAATCTTTTCTGATTTTAATAAATTTGCTATTAGATTATACAGACTTTTTCTTCTAGATTATGTCATGTGAGTTGCTTGTATCACTCAATCCATCTTTCCTGATGTATAACTACACTAATTAAACAAAGTGCTGTGAAACTGAATGTGTGTCTATGCATTTAATACTATTAGTTCTGAACAATGGCCACACTACAAATTCTATCAAGTGTTGGAACTGAAAAATATTTATTTCATTTCACGCAGTGTCCCCTATTCTAAATGCTGCACACTTGTATTAGTTTAAAATCAGCACTTATTCTATTATTCTGAGATAATTTAATAAAGTTTTCCTTTGGGAATATCAGACCAAGAACAATTACTTTGATTAAGAAGGCAGAAATGCATGGTTTTTGATCAGTCCAATGATTGCAAAAATGCAAGAGTCTGCATGAATTGTTTCTCTCTCTGTCTCTTTGTATGTGAAAGGAAAATAGAAAGAGATTTAAGTATTCACAAGTGAAAGAAATAAAAGCAATAATTCATTTGGCAGAAAAATGAAGTGGACATTGTTACATCAACAATTCAGTCACCACTTTTATTTGGTTCAGTTAGAGAACAGAAGGAGAATAAGATAGAAGACTCATTTTCTTTTTTAGCTTTTTTTTATAAATGAAAAGTAGAAGAAAGGGAGATAAGCATAAATACCAAAAAGTGTAACTAAAACAGTATAAAAGAAATACCTTCGCATTTACATTTTTATTAGCCCTTGTAATCCATGTGAATGAGTTCAGCCGTTAATCATAATGTTTTGGGATGTCAGAAGAGGAAAAATTTGCTCTATTCATTTTTGTACTAGGCAAGAAATTTTATATCAAAATCAAAAGCCTAAACTTAGGATATTCACATTATACACAAGTTTAAGATTTGAGCCATTTTCTTTGTTTGAACTATTATATTAGTACCCATAAAAAAAAAACAACTCATTAGGTTACCTGTTCTTTTTAGAATATTCAAGAAATAATTTCTCTCTAACATTACATGACCTATTTAGAAAGTCAAGGTGTCAGTGAGAAGCATATCAAGTCTTTTACTTCCACTCTGAACTCTCTTTCCTTCAGCAGAACTTCTGATGTATGTATTTACCCAACCCCTCTGTTAGCCAAGTCAGTTGGGGCTGTAGAGTACACCAACTGTATGTTTGCAGAAAGGTAAGACCTTCCTATTGAGTGTCCTGAGTATAACACAAAATCATTTGATAGTGAAGCCTCAGCACGAGAGCTCTGAGGAGTACCTCTTCATTGCCATCACTCCCAGGTCCGTTCTGATCTGGAGTGGTAGCACCTGACAGGGTCCCATGTAATGAGATAAATGACTTTCCGCAGAGTCTGAAGCAAACACAAACATGTCTTGCATGCAAAATGCTGTTAGGAAAGAAACCTGGTCATTCTTGGAAGTGCGATTTGCATGAGCACGACTCTTATCTTGCCAGAGATGAGACAGGCATCCTACAAATTGTGCTTCCAACAACAGCCATGTTTCATTCCTATCAGCACTTTGCACACAAGACATGTTTGTGTTCACTTCAGACACTGCAGTAAGTCATTTCTCTTGTTACATCCCATTTATGGGTCAAATAGAGCTGTTTGGTATCTAAACTCTGTGCTAACAAATAACATATGTTAAAATGAATTGTTAGAAATAAAATGATTGGATTATTTGACTGTGTGTAAACAAATAACTGATGTTTTATTGAATTGTTAGTGATACATAGCTATACTTGAATCTATTTAACTGTATGCAAACAAATATGTTGTATAGAATTGTTAGTGATACATAGCTATACTTGAATCTATTTAACTGTATGCAAACAAATATGTTGTATAGAATTGTTAGTGATACATAGCTATACTTGAATCTATTTAACTGTATGCAAACAAATAACTGATGTTTTATTGAATTGTTAGTGATACATAGCTATACTTGAATCTATTTAACTGTATGCAAACAAATATGTTGTATAGAATTGTTACTGCTGAAATAGTAGTACTTGAAATTCTTTTCCTGAGTGCCTGAATTGAATTATTGGTATTATATAACTATATATGGAACCATATGTGAATAAAATTTAGTGTAGAATCCTTGAATGTATTTATTGCCCAGTTGGCTGGGGCTCTAGAATACACTGACTGTACCTCTGCAGAGGGTTAAGACCCCCCACCACCACCAACAAGTGTCCTAGATATGACACTAAACAATCTTTATTGTCATCGCTTCCAGGTCCACTCTGGCTTGGCTTGATGTGGTAGCACCTGATAGGGCCCTATCTATGGGTTAAATAGAACTAACAGCATACTTATGCTAAACAGAACTGTTTGACTAAACTGAATAGCTTCAAATAATGTTTTTGACAATCAAACCGTACTTACATTTAAACTGCATGCTTATGCGAAACTGAATTATTTGAAATAGAACTGTTTTTTGACATTGAAACTGTATTTACACTAAACTGAATTGTTTAACATAGAACTGTTTTGACATTTAACTGTGTGTAAAAAAAATCTGTACTTATTCAAAACTGAATGAATTAGCTGAATAAGAACTGCTTGACTAAATTGTATTGCTTGAAATAGAAATGTTTTTGACAATTAAACTGTGTACTCATGCTAAACTGAATTGTTTGAAATAGAACTGATTATTTACATAAAAATGAATTTGGCGTTAAATAACCTACAAAGTTTGATTTGCCATAAAACTCAACCAACCTTGAAACCATTAAACTGTATGCAAAATAGAACTATTGGTATTACATAGCAATATTTCAAACTATTTAACTGTGTCCAAATGAATGAATAGTGTTCAATAGAATAGTTTTAAACATCAATACTTGTAATCACTTCACTGTGAGCAAAGAAATGATAAATAATCAATAGAATAATTCATGTTAGATAGCAGTAAAAGTAAAGAGTGGGCGACCTTAGCAGGGGGTGACCCAAAGGTTCCCTTTTCAATGGCTACAACATTGAAGTGTAAGGTAGGACGCTACTCCATTCCCTGGATTGCTCCACTTTAGCCTTGATCCTTACCTTATAATGCTGAGTGTTAAGCAAGCAGCATCAAGTACCATTTTTTGAGTCTTTGGTATGACTTGACCTGGGATTGAAACCATTTAGCTGTGCAAAAAAAATTAGTTCAAGCTTGTTTAAAAATCTTATCTGCAAAATGTGTTTACTAATTATATATAGTTAATATATATGACAAACATGATTTGGCATTGAATAACCTAAATAGGTTAATATGTCATAAAATCCAACCAACCTTGCCTAACCCAACCACTCAGCCATAGGCAGAATGCAACACAAGGTCAGTTTTTATACAGAGTACAGCTGGTTTGAATTCAGTTTTCCTTCTCAACTAGTTGATGTACCAAGGCAAAAAAATCTAATCTACTCTACTATTTACTCATATCAGGGAGGAGAAGCAATGGATTCATTCATTTCTCAGTAGCATAAGCATAGATTGAAACTCACAGTTTCATTCAGAATTTGAACACAGGTTACCAATTTCATTTCCTAAAACAGCTACCATAATGCCATAAGCACCTCCTCATGTAAGTTGGCTGAACTTAATAAAACTCAGCTTCCATATCCCATCTAGTCACGTATTTAAATCTTTCCAGCCTATCATGATTCAGAGCCAAGATATTTTCTTCTATTATGACTCAGATCTTTATCATGTCTTTGCCGAACTTCTGTTACTTAATTGATGTTTTGAGCTCGGAGTTTTGTTGTTTTGTTTTTAGATAGACCTATCTTATATAGATAGACCTATCTTATATATATATATATTTCAACTTCTGTATCATAAACCTTTTTTCTAGTAACTTCAATGTCACTCATGACTCTTTCTTTCTTTAAAAGGAAGCAATAAATGAAAATAAATAATTGTGGGATTTTTGTTCCCAACTACTTTACTCTTTGAAGCCAAGTAGGTGGTATTTGTGCTGCTACCTCAAAGTATAAGACATGGGACTGCTTGAATTCCAGCTGGAGAAACCTGATTTCAACATCGCTATGGCCTAGCAATAATACTGCCAATGGGATGTACCTTTACATGTAAGCTCTGCTAGCTCAGTTAGCTGGGGGAGTAGAATACACCAACTGCATCTCTAGAGAGAGGTAAGACTTCCCCCAGTGAGTGTCCTGTTTTTGACACTAAACAATTTGATGGCGAGGCTCCAGCCCTGGAGCTTTGGGAAATGTGGAGTACCCCTCACTGCCATTTCTCCCAAGTCCACTGTGGCCTGGAGTGGAAGCATCTGATAGAGTTCTATCTATGGGTTAAATAAAACTGTTAGACCATTTTAAACTGTGCACAAACAAATGACATATTAAATTGAATCGTTAGAAATAGAACTGTTTGACCATTTAACTCTGTTTGATAAACATGACTGTATAAAAAAACTATAAGTGTTAAAAAGCAATACTTGAAATTCTGTAACTGTGAATTATTGGTATTACATAGCAATACTTGGAACTATTTGACAGTGTGCAAATGAATAAATAGTGCTGAATAGAATAATTAGAGTTAATAGCGATAACTAGTAACCACTACACTGTCTGCAAGCAAATGATTAATATTATATTGAATTATTAGTGTTGGATAGCAATAAATGAAATCATGTAACCATGTAGAAACAATAGCAATATTAGTGTGCAAACAAATTAGTTATAAATCATTTAAAAATGAAATGACCAATAAACTATTCACTGATAAACTATATGTATATCCATCTAAATGTGCACAAACTAATGAGTGATGTTAAATTGTTACTATAACATAGCAATGCTTGAAACCATTTAAATTTGTGCAAATAAATGATAAATAGTAAATAGTATTATTCATATTAGAGAGAAATATTTTAAACCATTTAACTGTGTGCAAGAATATTGGCTTAGACTCGTTTAAAAATCTTATCTACAAAATGTGTTTACAAATCACACACACACATATATATATATATATATATATATATATATATATATATAAAGGATTTGGCATTGAATAAACTACAATGGTTGATATGCTATAAAACCCAACCAACTAACCAATTTAAGCCATGGCCCATAATGCAGCTGATATTTGTTCCACTACTGAAAAGTACATATATTTGAGTGGCTTATATTCCAGCTGGAGAATCCCTATTTCTAAATTACTGTTGCCTGGCAACAATTCAGCCAATCAGTCTTAAATAACTGATTTTAAAATTTGACATTTTCAGCTATTTTTCAGCCAAGAGCCTTATGAGGGGGAGCTAAGAGACCTAAGGGTTAAAATTGTTCCCTTTTCCCTTTTGTTTATATATATATATATATATATATATATATATATATATATATATATATATAATGTTAAGTAGCCCCAAGAAATTAAACTATATTAGAGATGTTACATAGACATATTCATACCGGTACGTAAAATGTTCATATATATATATATATATATATAGCATAGGAATCCCGAAACACAAAAACACTTACGACTTCTTAGTTCAGGTACGAAACTTTTTATTACCTTTGAGTTAAAAGGTTTTTCGACATGAGGAGAGAGAGACACAATCCTTCTATGCTGACTGCTTTTACATTGTCGGCTCTCAACCCAACTAATGCACGGCGCCCGTAGCGCACAAATTCATCTGGCCATATGAGCCCCAAAAGACAACCTTCTTCTTCCCTGGCAAGAACTCAACTAACTGACTTTTCTCAAATCTCAGCCCATGCTTCCGGTGTGTGACGTCACTCACATACCTGGTCACATCCTCTATCTGGGATTTTTATTGTGACATCTCTGAATGACATGTCCACTGTGTGTGCGCCTGAACACCTGCGCTCATGTTTGCATCTAACTAACCCATGCACTGAGCCGAAAGGTTCTCAGCCTAACTAGACCCAAAGGCAAGATATATAAAACGCAATCCCTCGGCCATTATATTACAGAGATTTCATTTTATTTCTCCAGAAGAAATTATCAAGTGCATTATTTTTATGTGTATAGATTTACTTTGTTCATGATCAGTCACTTACTTTATAAGTTAAAAGTCAAAGTGAGATCCAAAAACTATATACAGAGATTCTCAACTCAGCCAGCTTCTTAAATAAATAACCAGTCACTTTTGCTAGTGAAGAATGAGTTGCAACATTAATCTCCTTGAACACAGATCATGAATGGCTCCTCTGTGAACATTGCTAGCCAATACTTTTTTTTTTATGGAAGTACCCTTTATCTTCATCCCTTCTTAAATGGCTAAAAGTATTTGAGTCAGGGATTATACTGGCTTCCAAACTATTTTTTAATATTTTTTATTATGAGAATTGTATCTCTACTTCCAATAAAAAGTGACCTGCAAGAACTTAACTTTGTAAGAACTGCAAACATTTTAGTATAGCTACACCAGCATGAATAATTTGCCAGCTCATTCTCAGATCAAAGATTGAATCTTCCTGTTTCATTTCAAAATCTTTGTTAGAGTCAAAATTTATCCATACCTCTCACCAGGCAGGATTTGATTCAAGGTCTTTTTTATAGTGAGGATTTAAGTTTTTTTATTCAGTCCAACTCTTATGAAGATTTGCATTGAATAAAAATTCAAGTTGATTTTCAACAGATGTTTCATTATGTATATACAAAACAAAATGCATTGAGAAAAAGCTAGATGGAAACTACACAAAAATGCTACATGTTATTTTTAACATATCCTTGAAGCAACACCCTACAAAACAGCAGTTTTATGTCCACTTACTTTTCATCTCAGAAACCATCCAAATAAGACAAACAAGATATGCAGGGCACTGTTGGAGAAGTAAGGATGAACTCATAAGATACATTCTCCAATGAACTCCTATACATGGACACACCAGTGTTGGTAGACCAGCAAAGTTTACTTTAGCTAGGTTTGGTTTTATGCCATATCAACTATTGTGGGTTATTTAATGCCAAATCCTGTTTTCACATATACATTGTATATATGATTAGTGAACACATTTGGTAGATACATACAGTTAAATGGTAAAACAGTTCTATTTCTAAAAATTCAATTAAATAGTTCCAAGTATTGCTATGTATCACTAACAGTCCAATGAAACATGAGTCATTTGTTTACATACAGTTAAATGATCAAATAGTTCTATTTCTAAAAATTCAATTTAGGATAAGTCATTTGTTTGCTCTCAATTTAAATGTCATACAGTTCTATTTGACCCATAGATAGGATTCTATCAGGTGCTACTACTCTGGGCTAGAAGGAACCTAGGAGCAATGGCAATGAAGGAATCCTCCGTATTCACCAAAACTTCAGCATTACTGGAACCTCACCATCAGGTTGTTTAATGTCATATTCAGGACACTTGTTGGGGAGGCCTTATCCCTTTTCAGAGACACAGCTGGTGTATTCTACAGCCCCAGCTGACTTGGCTAAGACCAGCAAAGACTTACACACATGAGCTCTCTGTGCAGACACTGGATGCAGTCTAGAAGACCTACCAGGAGTGATAGGTGAAAAGGACAAATGGTGAGAGATAGTCAGAAAACTTGATGATGTTACTCGTATATAAAAATAAACCCCTCTCCTATGAGCTAGTGACAACAAAACATAATCTTTTTAGCAGAATACTTTTGGTTTGAATTCAGAGTTTTCCTTCTCCTTGATGGTTGCCTTACCAAAGATAACCTCGTCTTCCCTACTATTTGCTTTTAGTTGAAAAGGGAGGTTATGGATTCATGCCTTTCCAAAGGGCATTAGCATCCAGTATTTCAACTCTGGTCGCTGATCCTATTTTCTTACAATGATAACTATCTTAATAAGCATACCAAAAAATATAAAAATATGAAAATAAAGTATTTCCTAGTAAAAATTAGGAATTGCATTACATATGAAAAGGCAGTGTGCATAAATAAATATGGTCAGTTTTGTCATAGGAAAATTAATTTATATGAAAATTACAATAAAATGAATCAATTAAAAATATGAAAAATGAGTTGTTTTGTGGGAAGTTGGGAAATGGAAATTAAAAGCATATGAGATTTCATCCACAATTTCTTGTTACTAAGATTCATTACTTGTTATTTATGCAAATTTAGGAAAACTCTTACACAAAATTAGAATAAACTAATTTGAGAAATATCAATGAATATTAAAATTTGAGTTAAGACAAAATATGTCTGTTATTCTAAATATCTTTATAGTAAACAGAAATTTACATATTTCTTCGTGTTACTTAAGAAATAAATTTAAAATATTTTTAACATTTTTTTAAAATGATAATTTGATGTTTTTGTTTTTAATTTTTAAACTAACTTAGATTTATTTCTTGATTGGACTTTGTTCTTGATATTGAGAATGGGTTAGTTGTGTTTTATGACATAAATACCCTTGTTGGTTATTTTATGCCAAATCCTGTTTTTACATTGTAAATATTTATGGTTTAAGCATGTTTTTTGGTAACATTTTAAATAAATCAGAGCTCATTTGTTTGCACACAAGTGAATAGTTTCAAGTATTACTGTATAATATCAATAATTCAAATTTTGCACATGGTTAAATGGCTTCAAGTATTCCTAATGCAAATAATTATATTTAGTAATAATCAATTGTTTATACAGGGTTAAAGAGGTTCAAGTATTGCTATTCATCACTCACAATTCTATTCACTATTACTCCTTTTTTTTCACATAGTTAAATGCTTTTTTAAATGCATTGCAACACAACAATACCAGGGGATGTCCTCATGGTATAATGGTTAAAGTGATGGACTGTGAAATCGTAGTAAGCGAGTTTGTATTCCAGTCACGCTATTACGTTCACTTTCGGGTAAATACCCTTGGAAAAGGTATGAAACCCCTTATCCTCCCAGCTATGGGTTAAATAGTACCGCTACTGTTCTTCTAGGAGAATGGCTTTGGCATTAAATAACCTACAACGGTTGATATGCCATTAAACAAAGAAACCAAACCAACCAAACAACAATACCAATTCAATTTAACATCAATCATTTTTGCACTGTGAACTGGTTAAATAGTTCTATTTGATCTATAGATTGTACCATTTCAAGCACTACCACTGTGGGTCAGAGTGGATCTGGGAGTAATTGCACTAAAGGGGTACTCCACAATTCTCTAAAGCTCCTGGATAGAAGCCTTACCATCAGATGGTTTAGTGTCATAAGGTGTAGTGCCTTACCCTTCGGCAGAAATGCAGTCAGTGTGTTTTACATTTCTAGCCAACTGTAAGCTCAAAACTGTTCAGATAAAAACCAATTTGCAATTGCTATCAGCTAATTTACAGATCAGTGTAGATGTTTGATTTTATCAGCAGCTTGTACAGAAAAATAAATAAATAAGAATAAGTGAAATTTTACTTTTCTTAATGTGTATAATATCAGATATGCAACTGGAGAATCCACAATTCCCAGCAATGCATTCTCTTACTTCAAATAACATATAAAAAAAATTAGATTTGTAGATAATTACGATAAAATCATGTCAGATTTAGTAATGATCATAGGGTGGTAACACAATCTAACCAAATTGTTACTTTTTCGTGTTCCTTGGCAGAAAGTGTTATTTTACAAGTGTTTATGCCAAAAGTAAATGGCAAAACCTATTTTTCTTTTCAAACTACACTTTTGTAACCTAGGTAATATAATTTTCAAAATATGATAGGAGATTATTTTTAGGGGCTGATACATGAAAATTATTCACATATCTTAAAAAATACTCATTGGTATCATTTTTATCAATTTTTGTATAACTTTAGTATAACTATATGTAAATGTTGATACTTATATTGTTTTATTCAGACCTTATACTCATGAAAATGTACAAATTTACCAAGGTTAATTTCTAAATATTATTAACCAGGGCACAAAAGCAAAGTATGAAGGAAATATGGCCATTTTCTCTACTTTTACACTATAAGCAACTGAGAAATGACATATTCTATCCCAGATTAAAATTTGTGTGACATACAGAATTTGGAGGTATGCTTAATGTAACTGGTATCATAATAAGAAATGAAATCAGCGACCTGAGTTCAAATCCTGGATAAGGTTGTTTGCATTTCATTTCACACAAATGCCCTAAGTAAATCCATCTAATTTCCTTCTAGCTATGGATAATTAGTTGGGCAGAATAGGTTCTCTAGCCTTGTTAAGGCAACCAGTCTAGAAGAAGGAAAACTCTGACTTCAGATCAGCTTTATTCTGCTTAAAAATTGAGCTTATGTCATGCCCAGCCCATAGCAGAGGTGTTGAAGAAATACATACATAGTGAATTATTCATAATTTTTTGAACAAAACTTACATAGCCAGATAAAATAGTAAAGCATAGTTATCTCTGAACCCTTTGTGGACAACCAGTCTTGGAGAAGGACAAATATGATTTCAAAACTAAGAACTGGAATCCTGAAGAAAGTTCAACATTCTTTTCATTGTCAGTTGTTTCTTTCCTTACTGAACTTATTGGTTTGTAGAGAAGAGATATCTGCTGCTTGAGACACTGTCAGTCTTCCATACAATCTGTATCTGATTTGTGTTTACATCCAAATGAACGTCCATAATTTAGAAAGACTATTGGCTTTATGTATAGAACAATATATTTGGTTAATTTGGTAAAGATAATGAGCTACAGAAAACCTGATCAAATGTTATTTTTTTAGAAATTAATTATATGACTGAGAAAAGGAAAAAAATAATCAGTTAAATTCTATTACATATATTTCATCAAGTATATGGAATAGTAAATATTACTCACTTGAATGCTATTGCATATATTTCATCAATGATATATAATAATAAATATTACCTACTTGAATACTATTTTATATATTGTATTGATTATATAGAATTATAAATATCACTCACTTGAACATGATTGCATACATTTCATTAACTTGATGAAGTAGTAAGTATTACCACTTGAATACTACTGCATATATTATATCATATGAAATTGTAGATAATACTGTTCCAGAATTATTAAGTTAAATGCCTACTTGGAATTGGTATAATTTTGTGTGATGTCAAATCAATGAAATATCAGCCATCTTAGAATAATCAGTGATTTCAATATTGTCTGTGAATTGTTTTCATTCATTACCTAATTCATTTCCAAAGTAAGAAGTTCAACATGAATTTCTCATGAGATGCCTGATTAGCTACTTTCAACTTAGTAATGATTTAGTAAAGACAATTTTAATGTTAGCATTCTAAAAATTGGTTTTATATACAACAAGCCTATTTACTAGAAATTGAACAGACTCATTGTGATGAACAAATTACAAGTTTATCAAGCAATAAGCAACATACAAGTTCATATGATGAAGTCATATCTACTGTGTTGGAATTCTATTGTAAGGCTCAGTAGTAATGAGTTAGTGCTCTCTTGCATAATGAAATACGAGTTAAAGTGAGATTATATGGACATTGGAATGTTCCACTATTCAAAGGTGGCCAAGTCCATTCCCTGCACAGTGTTTAGTTGCTTGCCCAGTGAGTGGGCATAAAGCTTGCTTCAGTCATGTTTCAGGAGTTACGGGTTCGGTATTGAGTTACTGCCCATTCTACTTTTTGTTTGCCAGCTGAATGCTAGCTGGGGCCACTGAATCAGTAAGTGTTGTTATTCTTGTTTATTCTGCACATTAGAGCAGTGACTTCTACATACTGTTCATGACTTTTTTGACCAGTTAGATCCAAATACTGCAATACCAATGGAAGAAGGGTCAGGACTTCTAGGTTGGAGAGGACTGTGTTGAAAAATAAACCTTGTTTAGTCACATTCCATGAGTGGTCAACCAATAAACTTTTTAGTCAACCATCATATATCAAATTATAGTTAATATCGTCTTCATCTTAAGGTATTACTAAAAAGCTATTTGTCATAATTTTCATTTCAATACTGATTTATGATAAGCTTAAAAGAAAATGTTCATATTTAATTTTCTCAGTTATTGAATAAGGCAAGATAATCTTCCCTTCCAAAGGTAAGCATTGACGATACTAGCTAGTAATCTAATGGGTGACTTGATGATGATACTGCAGGTATTTTAAGAAACCAAAAGCTTGTCTACCAAAATAAGCTAAGTAAATAATGACAGCATAATGTTAACTCAATTACAGTAATATAAAAACAAAAATACTTGGCTTTGGTTCTTCTGAAATTTGGTAATTACTGTAGTCTTTGACAGATATCTCTTATATTATTAAAAAAAAGAATGATGGGAATATATTTTTTCTGAATATTATTAATGTTATAAATATAATTCATAACATTTAGTTTTTTTTGTTTGTTTGTTTGTTTCTATTTTAGCGATTACAGTAGCAACTATTGATTGTTTGTCATTGTTGTTCCTTCCAAGTCTGAGAGCCATGATAGAAAAATGATCAAAGAATGATTTTGCTAAAGGCCAAAGATGGATAATTAAGCAGGATTTGTGGCACCAAATATTTCTGGTAAATTTGGTAATGACATCGATCAGCAGAAAATCAGTATAAAGGAGATTTCCGAAGTGAGTTAATCATGACTACAAATCAGTTTCAGGAACATTTCAGGAACATTAATCATTGGTAGATTTGTTTGTTTGGAAAAAAGGTTCTTGAAAAAACCTCAGATTGAGCTTTTATATCCCAAAAGATAATAACAAAATTATGAGATTTAATGTACTAGATCATTTTGTTTTTTTATATTTGAATATATTCACAATTATTAATTAACATAGTTGCCATCATAAGTAATGAGATTATTTACACATAGATTGGTATTTATTGCCACTAGGTTCAAGATGGTACTATCAGACATGTTGGCAAGTTCTGAATGCTGGAGCATCGGTTGATTGAAATCCTTTAAAATCACTGATGAAAGAAAGAAAGTGTACAATGAATGAAGCCAAGAGATAACAAGTTAGAAAAATTGTAAAAGAAAGAAAGAACTCAAATTTATTTAGAGATGGGAGAAGATTAATGCAGAGAAAGACATAATACTGTAATCTATGTAGTTATTAAATTAAAAATCACAGATATTTTTGAATACCTACAAAATGATTGTTTTTTAGAAAAGAAGGTAACATAGTTTTGAGTTACTAACAAAAGTATTTCTCATTACTCAGTTGTGAATATGAGTTGTCATTTACAAAGCTTAGCCTAAAGCCTGAAATATGAGACACCCAGTGAGAATTAAACTCGCAATAAATGTTCTGTTAACCCAGCTTGCTAACCATTAGACTATACCAACTATCCTTGTAGTGAGTACAGGTTGCTATTTATTAAGATTAGCTTACTTTAGCATAAAACCTGAAATATGAGTTAACCAGTAAAGATTTAACTCTTCTAAAACCTATTGTGTCTTTCCTAGAGCATTCTCACCCCTTAATTACACATCAGTTCTCCTGATTGACATCAGTTGTAAAACCTTTTAAATATTTTTTATAAAGAAGGTGTATATAATCATTTTGATAAGACTCAATCAACTACTGATATTTTTAAATTTATCTAGTGTATATTAGATGATAAAATATAAAACAGTTATCTAATCCAGCTCGATCATTTCGAAAGTGATATTTCTGACCATTGAAAGTAGACTTTACAGATTATTTTGAAAAGTAAAAGGGATGATTGATAAATCTTTGAGGACTACTTTGAAAGGAACTAAGTTTCCATTGCTCTAGCTTGGCTATAAGCTAGATTTTTAAAAAATTCAAATGAGCAAAAAACATTGTAACAGCAGACATTGATCAACTATTTTGTAAATCTAAGAGCAAAAATTATAATTACCATAAATAACTGCATCCAAGTCAACCTTTTAAGCTTGTAAAAATCTCTACAAAATGAAAGGTCAATTTATACAGCAGGGCTAAAATCCAAACCTTTATCTCTGGTTTATCACTCAGGTAAAGATTTGGATTTTAAACCTACCATATAAATCAACCCCTTGTTTTGTAGAGTTTTTTCCAGATTTAAAAGATCAATATTCACTGTAATTTATGGTATTCATCACATTATAAGTCTTTCCACATTTGTTATTTTGATTGCTGTGTTTTGATAATACTCAACTAGTGCCTCAGAAGTCACAAGTTCAATCCTTGTGTCAGGTTGTGCAGAAATATCCATCAGCTTCATTAGAGAGAGAGATTTGGATTATAACAAAGAAGGAATGATTAGGAATCCTGAAAGTCTATAGAAATGGAACCAAATATGACAGAGGTTATGAGAGCAGCATAAATCAGGAGATGAAATGAAAGGCTTTGTTCCAAGTTCCTGGTAGGTTATCAGAAAAGCCAGACACTCAAGGTAAACTGAAAGTCATAGCAGTTGAAATAGAGTACAAACAACAAAGACAAGGAAACTCATCCACATAGATGAATATATCATTAACAGTGATGCAACTCAGTCTCAGAAATTTAGACAAAAAGAGTTTGTTTTTTTTTAAAAAAAAAAATGCATATCTTGATTATTTTATTTTGAAATTTTATAATTTATTATTTGAATTTTTTGTCATAATTTTGCTTCATCTCAGTTGTTTATTTTACCTGTTGTTTCTAATTGGTCACCCATCTAAGTTCTGACCAGGCTCACTTCTTTGCTCAGTTGGGTCAAATAGAACTAAACTGTATACTTATGCTAAACTGAATGACTTGAAATATAACTGTTTTGATATTTAAACTGTGTACTTAAGCTAAACTGAATTGTTTGAAATGTAACTGTTTTTGACATTGAAATTGAACTTTTTGGCATTTGTTGTTGGCAACCATAGACAAGGGAAACCAGGAGGCTCCCTTTTCAATAGCTACTACATAAAGGTGTAGGGGAGGGCACTACTCCTGTCCCTGGATTGCTTCACTTTACGCTCGACACGTCCCTTATATTGCTGAGTGTTAAGCAAGGAGGTATCAAGTACCATTTTTAAAGTCTTTGGTATGACGTGACCTGGGATTGAACCAAGGTCTCCCAGACCATTGGTGAACACTCTACCCACTAGGTCAATAAGCCATGCGTAAACAAAATCTATACTTATACTAAACTGAATTAGATGAATTAAAACTGTTTGACTATACTGAATAGCTTGAAATAGAAAAGATTTTGACTATTAAATTATGTACTCATGCTAAACTGAATTGTTTGAAGTAGAACTGATTATTTGTGTAAAAATGGATTTGGCTTTAAATAACCTACAAAGGTTGACATGCCATAAAACCCAGCCAACCAGGCTCACCTCTGCTTAATTGATTGATTTTAATACCATGTCAAACTGTCAAAGTTTATTTCTTGTCGAGGGTTTAGGGAATTACATTCATTGTATGATCATGTTAGATATTTTGTGTAGTTGTTTCTTAAATTTTTTGCATTGTCCTATGAATACCAACAAGTTTTTAACATCTGTTTGACCCATAGATAGCAACCTAACAGATACTACTACTCTGCATCAAAATGAACCAAGAAATAATGGCATTGAAGAAGTAAATCACACTCCCCAGAACTCCAGCCTCATCATCAGATGCAGTTTAGTTTCAAATCCTGAACATCCTTTTTTGTGGGGTCTTACCCCTCTACAGAAGACACAGCCTGCATATTCTAAGCCCCACTAACAGAGTATACACCACTGCTTGAATTCTATGACCTAAGAAGTACTGAGTCTTTAAGCATGTTATCATAATAAATCATATAAACTGTATGTCTAAATATTTATTCTACTATACTGAAATTTGTGATCTCAGTGGGAGTCGAGTGGTGTACTTCAATCCTTGGAGAGAACTGGACTGCAAAATCATAGTCAGTTCGAACTCCCCTATACCCACATCTATGAGCTATAAATAATAGTACTAATTTCCTTCTACAAAGATGGCTTTAGCATTAAATAACCCACAAAGGTTGATATGCCATTAAACAAAAAGAAACCAAACCAAAACAACCCGAGGATCTCAGCTAAAACAATAGTCACAAAAACTGATCTTCCTTTGTGCGTTCCGTCGCTTTGTTTTTTAAACTGATATTCATTGTCTGATACTTGGGTCTCTACTAACTTCCTCAGCCAATGTTGATGGTTGCTTTGACTTCCATATTATGTTCTTCCAATCGTTTATCTTCCTTTTTGGGCCTCGCCCTCTTGGTTGGGGCTGTAGAATATGCTGACTGCTCCTTTCCAGAGGGGTAAACCCCCTGTTGGCCATGGGTGGTGATCCATTATGCTTGAGAATGGGATCCTGATGGCTGAGCAGTCTATGACCCAGCAACTAAAGAAATCATGTGACTTGCAACATTCTACTTTGGCCCTTACTGGGCTAGACGGACGGTTGGAGAAGCCCGATCCAATCAATCGGCTTGTCATGTCAGCTTCTTTCAGATTTTTACAAAAATCTGAATTAGGATGATGGCTGTAGGGTCAGTCATGCTGAGGAAGGACCTATACCCCTTTCTGTCCCTGGGTGAGTAATTATCTTGGGAATGAAGACCCTGAGAGAAAAATTTAAATTGTCAATCATCGGCATGAATATATTGACTATGTAGCCCTGTTGTTATTAGGCAAATGGGTTTCCACCTTGGCGCATCCCCTTATGGGGCTCAAAGGTGGGTGGGGAGCATGGTCAATGAAACTCATAGACTTTATTTATGGCACCTGATAATAAAACCCAGGCAAATACAAATCGAATTATGAAACTCTCCAAGAGACCATATCCAGACTCTGATACATACTCAACTCTCCAAGAGACCATATCCAGACTCTGATACATACTCAGACCTACATAGTTCTTAAGTTGGTGGAAGACAAACCCATTACACAACTCTCACCTTTCATAACAGAAAAATTCTCTCTGCAAACCTGGCTTCTAAATCAGTTAAAGCAACATGCAACAACACCCTGATAGTGGAAGTTAAAAACAAAAAATACGCTAAACTATTGTTAAGAAACACCACTCTACACAATATGAAAATAAAAGCATACCCTCATAGATCCCTCAACACTTCCAAGGGAATGGTGAGAAGCCCAGAACTAGCTACTTGCACAATAGAAGAAATAAAACAAAACTTGAAAAAGCATCTTGTAACAGACATCAAAAGAATCTTGATAAAGATAAACAATGAAGTAGTCAATACCAACACCTATATCCTCTCATTCAATTCTCCCAAACCACCACCAAAACTTAAGATCGGATATATAATAGTGAAAGTGTATATCTATATCCCTAATCCACTTTGATGCTATAACTGCCAAAAGTTTGGGCACCACGAGAGCCGATGCACCAGAAGAAAAATATATAAAAATTGTGGAATGGACGGATCTGACAACCAGGAAGCCACTCACCAGTGGCTGAAATGTGTGAACTGCCGAGAAGAACACTTGGCTGGCTCAAGATTCTGTGAAGCGTGGAAGCAAAAAAAAAATATATAATAAAGATTAAATACACCTAGAACATCTTTTTCCCAGAAGCTTGAAAAATTGCCAAGACAACTTACCAAGCACCGTCTTCATCATCATCATCATATCGTGCTGGCAGCACGGATATCCCTGACCCTCTCTCGCCACTCCTCCCTATCGTTCATCGCCCTAGGTAGGTCTTCAGGACAACAACCTGTATCCTCACATAGCTGCTGAATGTACGTTCGTGCTGGTCGTCCTGCTTTTGCGCGGCCGTGTGTGGGGATCCATAAGAGTACATCTCTTATGAGTTCATCTCTGCTTCTCCAGCAATGTCCTGCATGCCTGGTTCGCCTAACTTGAATAGATTTCGTGATAGGGGGCAGGTGGCCGTACAGTTGGTGTCTTGTGGGGTGTTGCTGCCAGGACTTGTTGAGGATTGCACGCAGCATTCTTGTGTACTTGCCATCTAGTTTCTTCTCCAGCCGTTTTGTTAGCGTCCATGTAGTGCATCCATATAGCAGTATCGATGTGACCGCTGCCTGGAAGAAACTGCGTTTCATTTTATCGGTTAGGTCTGATTTCCATATAGTCGATAGCCTATTGATAGCTGTCCATGCTTTCGTTAACCTCGTTTCGATGTCCTTTTCGGTTGATTCGACGCTGCTTCCTAGGTACGTGAATTTGTCTACTAGTTTAAGAGGGGTTCCTTCTAGAGTGGAGATGTCCCCTGTTTGGTTATAGCACATATATTCCGTTTTGTGTGCATTAACATGGAGGCCTATGCTTGCTGCTGCTCGTTCCAGGCTATGCAGAAGTGTTTCGGCTTGGTCAGGTGTATTTGCCAGTATCGCTATGTCATCGGCGTAGTCGGCGTCGGTAATTGTTGTTGCGGGATATCTTCTGCTTCTTTTCTTCGTCAGTTCGAAGCCATTCTCTTTGATTTTGTCAATCGATGTTCTAAGTACGTAGTCTAGACAAATGATAAAGAGATACGGAGCCAGCGTGTCCCCTTGTAGTACTCCTGCTACAATGTCGAAGTATTCTGTGTCTCCATCTGGTGATCGTACTTTTACTTTAGTGTTTCTATAGAGAATCGTTATTGCCGCTACGGTTTCTTTAGGTATGCCGTACGCTAGTAGGATTTGTTCCATCTTTCCTCTGTGAATGGAGTCGAAAGCCTTGGTAAAGTCGACAAATATTAATGTCGCTTGTAGGTTCTTTGCCCGTACACCTTCAAGGATTCTGCGGATGGTTAGTATTTGTGAGGTCGTAGATCTATTTCTTCGGAAGCCATTTTGGTTTTTTCTAAGTATGTTGTCGATTTTGGGTTCTATGCGGTTTCGTAGTAGGGCATTGTAGATTTTGGCAGCTATGGATGTAAGTGTTATGCCTCGGTAGTTTTTGGCTAATCCGAGGTCTCCCTTTTTAGGGAAGGGGAGTATGCATCCCTTTGTCCATCTATCTATCGGATTTTGATTGTATACTGCGTTGCAGTGTCGGAGCAGTATGTCGTCGAATTGTCTGGTCTTCCATACTTCCGGGGGAATTTCGTCCAGTCCTGCAGCTTTCCTATTTTTAATTTTTCTGAGAACCGAGTCGAGTTCTTCTTGTGTGAACGGTCCAAGTTTAATGTCTAATTGTTTGCTAATTATTCTGGTGATTGGTTCATGCGTTATTTTTGGTGGGTTTCCAAGTAAGTTTTCGAAGTGCTGTTTCCACAGTTTTATTCTTTCTTGTTGGTTTGCTGCTTTAAGTTTTGCTTTGGTTGTGTTCTTTCTTCTGCTCACTTCGTTTATTGTTTGCCAGGCAATTCTAGATTGTCTATCTTCTACCGAGTCTCTGATCTTATCTATCTGATTTTGAATGTATTCTGTCTGTTCCTTTATATATATGCCTGCTAATTGATATTGTGCCGTTTTTAGTTTTAAGGCATTTGTGTTTGTTGGGTTTTTTCGATAGTTTTTGGAGGCTGTTTTCACTAGTGCACGTTTTTCTCTCACCGCTAAGGTTTCCCATGGGACTCTATATTTAGTTTTAATTTTTGTTGGAATGTATTTTGCTGCTGCCTCAAGGTGTGCATTGACAAAATTTTCGTATTCGTCGTTTGGTGTACTTTTTTCCGTCTTTTCTTGTAGTGTTTCGAATCTGTTTCTCAATTCTAATACGTATTTATCTCTGACATCTTTGTTGTTTAATAGGGCCCAGTCATAGTGTTTGGTGGTCGCTGTTCGTTTGTCGTTTTTTCGTAGGCTTAACCGTATTTTCGCTGTGACTATTCGGTGATCGGTGGACACACCCTCAAAAGAGGAGTATGCCTCGCAATTCAATGCACTATTCTTCCATTTCTTGTTTATAAGGACGTAGTCTATCTGAGCTTTAGTATTGTTTGCGTACGTGTATGTCCATAGTTTGCCCTCTCTTTTTTGGTAGTTTGTATTGAGGCATGCTAATCTATTTTCTATCATGAAATCTGTTAGATGTTGTCCATTTCTATTTGACGTGTTGTGGAGGCTGTATTTGTTGTTTCCGTTTTTCCCGATTTGTGCATTCATGTCTCCGCCAATCACTAACATGTTGTGTTTCGGGATGCTACGCACTAATGAGGATAACTCATCGTAGAAGGTGACTATTTCATTTTCTTCACTAACATTGGTGGGGCTGTAGCATGAGATGATTGTTGCTCTGGGGTTTCCGTTAAATGTAGCTACCATCATTCTAG